>JAVLUX010000245.1:3492500-3777500 GCA_032164185.1 Moxostoma hubbsi
TGAGGATTGAGGAGTGTATGCAAATAAGGAGGCGTGGCCCAAATACTGGAGGCTGGATTTGAAATGGCTGGTGCGCAGAGGCACCTTATGGACAGCAGAGGGAGCTCCAGTGCTAAAGAGCACACTGGCAGAGCGTCCTCTTCAAAGTGGACGTTGGCTGCCATATTGACAATGGCAAAGCCAGAGCTGGCATCTCTGTTGAGACAGGGGCTGGATGTTTTGGACAAAGAAAATGCTTCCGGAGAGGCGAGGACTGTACTTTATGTAAGGGATAATGTATAGCGAGGCGGTTGTTATAGCGAATACAACCCCGACAGGTCTTGAATCAGCCAGAAGGTTGCATTCGCTATAACAACCGCCTCGCTATACATTATCCCGCTTATTACATGGCTACATACAAAATAAATCAATAATTTGACACAAAATATTGATTTAAAAACGATTGCATTGCTTCCATTAAAGAAAATAGTCAGTTCCGTCTCTACGGTTAGAATCCTGCATCCATAGCAACGCTCTGTTTTTGGTGGCAATGTGTCTGAGTGAGTGAAAAAGTCTTGAGTCTAGTGGTGTCTTGATCTAGTTTTTAGAGGCCACATAAATGTTACAACGCTGTCATTAAGTTGAAGTTATCACATTTTATTACATGGCTTGGTTAATATTTCTTGATAACAGACCGCTGCTAAGTAAAACACCGTTGCCATGAAAAACAGAGCGTTGCTAAGGATGCAGGATTCTAACCGTAGAGACGGAACTGACTATTTTCTTTAATGGAAGCAATACAATCATTTTTAAAACAATAAACTCCTTTTTAAATCCTAAATCCTAAATGGCTAAATGACCAAATGCCCAATCCTAAATTCAAAATGCCCAATCCTAAATACCAAATTAATTTTCGACTTTGACTTTTAGTTTTCGTTTAAGACTTTTAGTTTTAGACTTATAGTTTTCAATCTGTCCCAATAATCCCTCCATAGAGATAGTGTTTTTTCTCTTCTTGTGTTCAGATGTCTGATCTCACACTGGATTCAAACACACATACACACACACACACACACACACACACACACACACAGGTTTAGTGATTGTTGTGTTTTAAGTGTTTTTTCTCTTCTTGTGTTCAGATGTCTGTGATCTCACACTGGATTCAAACACAGTAAACACTGAACTCATTCTGTCTGAATGGAACAGGAAGGTGACACATGTGAGTGAGCGTCAGTCATATCCTGATCATCCAGAGAGATTTGATGTGGATCAGGTTCTGTGTACAGAGAGTCTGACTGGACGCTGTTACTGGGAGACTCAATGGAGTGGAGATGGTGCTGGTATATCAGTGTCATATAAAGGAATCAGCAGGAAAGGAGTGAGTGATGACTGTGTTTTTGGATTCAATGTAAACTCCTGGAGTCTGTTCTGCTCTGATGACAGATTCACTGTCTGGCACAATAATAACAGAACTATCATACGTCGCCCTTCACACGACTGTAAGAGAGTAGGAGTGTATGTGGACTGTCCGGCCGGCACTCTGTCCTTCTACAGCGTCTCTGACACACTCACACTCACACACTTACACACATTCATCACCACATTCACTCAACCCCTCTATGCTGGATTTTATCTTTATCCTGGTTCCTCAGTGTGTGTGTGTGAAACTGATCATCAGAGACACACACACACACACAACTGGATGAGTGAAATATACTCACATCAACACAACTCCAAACTCTTTCTAGAAATCACTTCATCAATTAAAAAAGATTGAACTTTATTGTCATTGTGCAGAGTATAGGTACAGAGCCAATGAAATGCAGTTGTTTTCACATATGGGGTCATATGCGCAGGGTCAGTCACGAAACAGCGGCCCGGAGCAGATAGGGTCAACTTTACCTCCTTGTCTGAGATAGTCAATCCGCACATCTTATCAAGAGGCTTGTTGAGCACAATATAATGCATTTAACACTTTAACATGGTTGTTGAGATCGTTATAAATGTTCTTTGTGCATCACACGAGAGGGAACGAGTTCATTTCTTGTGCTCATTGTGTCAGTGTTTTAACATTCTGACAATCATTAATGGGCTTGTGAGAGCCAACTTACTGATATTGTATCTTAGAAAACTGTTAACTTTAATGCAGCCTAGAGCTTTAACTCTACAAACTCCAAACTCAGACTAGACCTTTGCACTGTTCTGAAGTTAGTTGCTATATCTTTTCTAACTGATCGGACTTACGGTTTTCCTAAAAAAAACTAAAAAAAAGTGCCTGTCAGCCCTGCGTCTCTCCCTCTCTCTCTCCCTCAGAGGATTTATTTTATCAAGCAGCCAATAAGTAATGACCTAAAATCTTCATAGCCACAGTATAGTAGCTTCCAGGTTGACTTTGTTCACTCAGTATGGAAAGGAGGCTTGACAAGTATCACCCTGGTAACTGCATAGCAACCAGACAGGGTTACCCTAGCAACTAAATAACAAATCACATATCTCTGCACCAGAAATTCATACAGACTTCCGGGTTGACTTTATTCACTCAGGATGGAAAGGAGGCTTGATATGTATCACTCTGGTAACTGCCTAGCAACCAGATATGGTTACCCTAGCAACCAAGTAACAAATCACATATCTTTGAACCAGAACTTCGTAGAGACTTCCTGTTTCACTTATTTCACTCAGGATTGCAAGGAGCCTTATGAGTATCACTTTGGTAACTGCCTAGCAACCAGATGGGGTTACCCTAGCAACCAAGAAACAAATCACATATCTTTGCACCAGAAAATCGTAGAGACTTCCTGTTTCACTTATTTCACTCAGGATGGAAAGTAGGCTTGATATGTATCACTCTGGTAACTGCCTAGCAACCAGATTGGGTTACCCTAGCAACCAAGTAACAAATTATATATTTCTGCTCCAGAAAATCGTAGAGACATCTGGGTTGACTTAATTCACTCAGGATGGAAAGGAGGCTTGAAAAGTATCACCCTGGTAACTGCATAGCAACCAGACAGGGTTACCCTAGCAACCAAATAACAAATCACATATCTCTGCACCAGAAAATCATACAGATTTGAGGGTTGACTTTATTCACTCAGGATGGAAAGGAGGCTTGACAAGTATCACCCTGGTAACTGCATAGCAACCAGACAGGGTTACCCTAGTAACCAAGTAATAAATCACATATCTCTGCACAAGAAAATCGTAGAGACTTCCTGTTTGACTTATTTCACTCAGAATGGAAAGTAGCCTTGATATGTATCACTCTGGTAACTGCCTAGCAACCAGATATTGTGACCCTAGCAACCAAGTAACAAATCACATATCTATGTAACAGAAAATCGTAGAGACTTCTGGGTTGACTTTATTTAATTTCCTCATTTCCTTCACCTGGATACTGTGACAAACTACTTTAAACTAATTTAATCTTCAAACTACTTTAAACTTCAAACTACTTTAAACTTCTTCAAACTTTCTGGGCCAAACCAACTTTTTAATCTAGTTTATATTATGAGTTCAGTGAACGTGTCGTTTCTATTTTTCTAGTGTTTTATGAATGTCTGCAGTAATCTGTCTTCAGCCAACCTGATTTGTACTTTTTCTGTCAAAAAGATAAACCAATATTGAAAGAAGTCCATGTGTGAGTGTGTCTGTCCACATCCGTTACACTAACGTTACATTTCATTATTTATACTTTACCGCGGAGACAGAGTGCGTGTGGAGGCTTCACGCTATTCTCCGCAGCATCCACACACAACTCACCACGTGCCCCACTGAGAGTGAGAATCACATTATAATGACCACTATAGGTTAAATGTGATCTTTTTCACAATAACAGAATTCATATTGCTTAAGACATTAATTTAACTGATGGAGTCGAATGGATGACTTTGATGACTGTCTGTGATTTTTGGTGCTTCAAATATCAGATCACCATCCACTTTCATTGTATGGACCTACAGACCTGAAATATTTTACTATAGTTCTTCAAATGTGTTGTGCTGAAGAAAGAAGGTCATACACACGCAGGGTCGTATTAACAAACTCCCAGATGCTGATGTGAACACAGAGAAGGTGCGCAATAGTTAAATCCATCTGTGTAGCGTTTGGGGATTGAGCGTGAACGTTCCTCATGTCATCCCAGATGTGTATGACCTTCCTTTATCTACAGAACACAAAGGAAGATTTTTAGAGAAGATTTTAGGTTCATACAATTCAAATTAATGGTGACCAAAGCTTTGAAGCTCAAAAAAGCACATAAAAGCTGCATAAAATTCAGAGTGGTTTAATCCATGTCTTCTGAAGCAATCCAGTCGATTTTGGGTGAGGACAGACCAAAATATAAAAAATACATTTAAATATTGCCTTCTGTGTGATCATGATTTTAAGCTTGATGACACTTCCTAGCGCCATTTAGCTCTGTGCATGCACACTAGGAAGTGCAATCGAGCTAGAAATCATTATCGTCTAGAGACTGCAATGGCAAGATGTACAGTGAAATACTAGATATATTTTTGTCTGTTCTCACCAAAAACTGACTGGATCACTTCAGAAGACATTGATGAAACTGGAGTCGAATGTACTACTTTTAAGCTGCCTTTATCTGCTTTTTAGAGCTTCAAAGGTCTGGCCACCGTTCACTTGCATTGTATAGACCTACAGAGCCGAGATATTCTTCTGTTAAAGTTGTTTGTGTTCTGCAGAAGAAAGTCATTCACATCTGGGATGGATTGAGGGTGAGTAAATGATCAGAGAATTTTCATTTTTGGGTGAACTGTCCCTTTAACTTCAGGGATTTTCTGCAACTGCATCAAGTTATATTTACATACATCTCATTTTGAAGAGAACTTGCAAGTAGACAACAACTTTAAAATGTAATATTTGGGACGTTATACGATAGAAAATAGCAATAAATGAATATGTTTTCATGAATTCATTGATCAGGTATTTTCATGTTCTTGCCCTTTTAAGGCTTAATGATCAGGGGGCTTATAACATATTATATTAAAATATTATTATATAATATCAGCAGTACTTATCAAATATTTCACAAGATGTTTTTCTGGATTAATTCATGTGCATCAGTGAGTGTACAGACGTTTATTTCCATTGATATCTGCTTCATTCATGCATCTGCAAACCCGCTCAAATACAAAATTATAATCAATGATGAGAGACTTTCCCATTCAGTGATGTGCTGTGCATCAATCACACTGAAACTCATTTGAACAGAGGATCATTCCAGAATAAAATCAAGTCTTATGAATGTAATGTCTAGAATTATACAGAAATAACAGTTATTCTATTTTAACTCCCTCCAACATTACATCAAACATTATCTTGAGATATCTGTTATTACAATACACAAAAATAACACCACTATTAACAAACACACAAATAAATACATAAATGTTAATGAGGATATGCACGTGAATAATTTTACTTGTATTTTCAGCAGATGCTGAACATTTACTTGAGAAGCAAAATAAGATATTTCATCTATTACATCTTTATTCCGGTTCCGGTGGCGACGCAGACTCTTGCATATCTTCTGTTTCTGTCTCACCTGTTATAACTGTTATCGTGTTTTAATGTTGAATTTAGGTTTTGTTATTGATATGACCTGCTGAAAGGTTTTTATTAGGTTTTATTTCCTTAATTTTATATAGTATTTTACTACATTCTGGCTCTCATTAATCACATACTGAGGATGGCCATACAATGGCGGCGCATAAGCAGATTCTACTCTGGGATCCTGGTGCTCGTGACGTTGGTTTGTTAAACATATTCGACGACATCTGGAAATGGAAGACTACCTATAACATATGCTCGTGATGCCCTCATGTTGCTTCGCTTTATTGGTTCCATCACGGCCAGGGCTGGACTGGTAATCCGGCATATAGGGCATTTTCCTGGTTGACCGACGCACCTTGGGGTTGATCGGGGCGGACTGGCTATCGGGAGTACCGAGCGGGCCGGTGGGTCTCTGGCGAAATGTGCCGAATGTGCCGCGAAAAGCTAAAATGATCCGCCGCATTATGCAGAACTGACCACAAAACGTCGCCGCGATATGCAGAAATAGACTTGCCCATTTGGCAAGTTCGGACCATAATACTGTCTATCTTATTCCTACATACAGGACAATGGTGAAAAGTTCTAAACCTGTTACAAAAAACATATCGGTGTGGTCGAAGAATAGCATTAAGACTCTGAAAGGTTGCTTTTTATGCACTGATTGGGACATCTTCTACAGCTCCGACATTGATGAATCCACTGAAGTAGGAACAGATTATGTACAATTTTGCACAGATTATTTAATCCCTACAAAACAGATAATTATCTACCCAAACAATAAAACTTACATCATGAAATAAAGTATTGTATAAATAGGGAGAAAATTGATTTTTAAAAATAATGATCAATTCAGAAGGAATTAAATAACTTGTTAAAGGCTTCTGGGAATAAACAAAAAACATATTTTATATTGTTTATATTGTTTAAATTATGAAAGAAATGTGGAAATCAATTAAACATATCACAAAAATGGAATCGGTAAAGAAAGGACTTTTTACAAATGATGTTTTACAAAAGGCAAATTAATCTGAACAGCTTCTATCTAAGGTTTGATGTTTCTTGGATTCTGAATGTAATTTGGAGCTGAAGATATTTCAGACTCAGATGAGAGAAGATTAATGATTGACTCGGATTATGTCAAGATGATGTTCAAATATCTGTGCGCAAAAAAGGCATCTGGTCCAGATGGCATCTAATCCTTTCTTTAAAAGACATGTGCAGAGGAATTGTCCCCTGTATGGTGCCCTATATTTCAACAGTCCTTAGATACTCAAACAGTACCATCTCTCTGGAAGAAATCTCTTATTATTCCTGTGCCAAAGATAGCTCGTCCTTTAGGAAATAATGACTTTCCACCTATAGCTGTAACTTCCGTAGTGATGAAATGTCTTGAGAAATGTATGGCGTCAATGCTAAAGACAGACGTTACAAACAAACTGGATCCATCCCATTATCAGCAAGGCAGAGGAACTGCCATCAATATCTTAATGCACCTAATTTTAAAACATCTTGATGAGTCAGAATCTTACACCAGGCTGCTTTTATTGATTTTAGCTCAGCGTTTAATACTATTCAACCACACATCATAATTAAAAAGATGAATCAAATGGGTGTTAACCCCGCGATTATACACTGGTATCATTCTTTTCTAACAAACAGAACTCAGTGCATCAAAGTAAATAATTAAAATACTACAGTACGGGTGTCCCACAGGGCTCTGTTAGCACTCCAGTCCTCTTTACACAAATGACTGCTCAAACAGGCACTCCCAAAATCATATCCTTAAATATTCTGATGATTCTGCTATATTAAGTTTATTAAACAAACATGATAATACTTCTATTTATCATTCTGAAATTGAGTCGTGTGGTGTGATTCCAACTATTTATATCTAAATACAAACAAAATGAAGGAGATTATATTTGATCCTAGAGGCATTGGTGACTATAGCCCTGTGTTCATACATAGACAGGAAATGTTTGACACATTTCCTGTCTATGTATGAACACAGGGCTATAGTCACCAATGCCTCTAGGATCAAGTCCTTGAGCAGTCCTTTAAATATCTCAGAGTCCACATACTGTAGATAGTTCACTTACTTGGTACAAACATGTTGATCTGGTATATAGTCAACTTTATCAACGACTGTATTTTTTGCATCTACTGCGATACTATGGGGTGAACAACAAAATCCTTCTTTTTTACAATGCTATATTAGAGAGTGTTATAAGTTATGGCTTAACCACATGGTACAGAAACCTTACTGTGAAATCCAAATCCAGACAGACGCACCTGACACATATCAAATATAGCAGAAGGACTGTTATAGCGTCCAGTCTTTGTATGAACGGTGTACGTTAACAGAAGCTAGAAGACTTTTAAATGACCCATCTCACATTCTTTTAGTTAATTATGAATTGTTTCCTTCGGGCAGGTGTTTTAGAACATTACGGTGTAAACTGAATAGATTTAAAAAATTAATTTGTGCCTTTTTCTATTAATTTGCTAAATGATGTAGATTGTATGCTTCTATCGTGTTTTGAATCTTTATGTTATTAGAAGGTTTTACTGAAAGATATACTTTTTATGATTGATGGAAATGTATGCTAAATGTAAATTTTTGTATATTTGATGAACCTTTATTGTTATTTTATTATCTTTTTCGGGTGATGTTACGAAATGCAAAAATGTGCTTGTGTAGCATCTCGGGTGCTGGATAAACAAATGTTTAGGTCACTGTGTCAAGTTAAATATAGTTTAATACTTACAACACACTTGAGATCTCGCAGTTTGAATTTGCGCTCCATCAAGTGTTTTGAACGCAAGAATGCAACATGTTTGTGTTGTTCTGATGAAGTGTTTCTTCACTGTATAAACTGTGTGTTGCTCATACAGCTGAAGTTTCACTTACTGCCCTCTGAAGTAAACAGGTGGTACTACAAGCTTGCATTTCTCAGCAATCTTCCCAACTATGGCCGGGGTCATTGACTAATTGCATCCCTGATAGCAATAGACTCCGGGGCGGATCCGCCCTCAAGCCGCCAGGTCCGCTGTTCTCAGACTCCATGCGCACAGAATATGCCCCGCCTACAGACAGCGCACTGTCAACTCGCGGACTCGCTACAGACGCTGGGTGGATTCGCTGACTGAACGCGCCTATTTTCAACCGTCACCATCACTGAATCATTCTCCACAGTGGAAAAGCTGCTGCCGTCAGTTCAGCGAGGACGGAACACGGTAAGAATAGTTAAAATATGCTTTATTTGTACAGTTAACGTTACTTAGCCTGCAATATTCATACCGTTCAACATACCGATGTTTTTATTTCTGAAATGATTGTGGCAAACCAACTTAGCAAATTTCATTGGTGTAGATTTGAGTAAAATGTATTTGGTAATTAATAAGTCTGAGTAAAAATATATTTGGTTGGAATTATTTTTCTCTGGGAGGTGAGCGTAAGTTAGCTCTCCGGATTTTTATCAAACCCTGAGCGCATATTTTCTCCCCTTTCCAGTAAAATGTCAGGCGAGAAATGATCGTGTTAGGCCTACCGTTACTTTTTAAAACTGAATTTCTGTTATAACGTTAGTTTAAGTCCATTTGTGTTTACATTTTGACAATTCCACCACCCCATGTAATGTTGTTTCAGAAAAATTAATTCATATTATATTAAATCATGATACGGTGTGTGTGTGTGTTGCAGCTTACAGTTCGTTCAAGTGCCACCAGTTTTTTTGGAGTTTCATCATTTCCATTCATCTGAGTAAGGTAAGATTAAATAGTACTGTTTCAAACTTGATTTAGCCGGCTATTTTGTCAAATACTGACACTGCTCCAGACTACAACATTTAGCCTAACACTCTTCTGCTAAACTAGTTTGAGTCTATTTTTGTTTACATCATGACAAATATATTCTCCACCACCTCCCATAATGTTGTTTCAGATAATTATTTCATATCATATTAAGATACTGTGTGTGTGTGTGTGTGTGTGTGTGTGTGTGTGTGTGTGTTCTGTTGCAGCTTACAGTTCGTTCAAGTGCCACCAGTCTGGTTTTGGAGTTTCATCTTTTCCATTCATCTGAGTAAAGTAAGTTTACTGTTTCAAACCGTTTTCAAATTTAGTCAGCTATTTTGTTGAATACTGACACTGGTCCACACTACAGCATTTAACACTTTTCTACTAGTTTGAGTCTATTTTTTTTTTTTACATCATGACAAATAAATTCTCCACCAAAGTGGAGTACCAAACTGAGAGACACGGGGACTTCCTCGTCTCCTTGCGCTTCAATATTTAAATTGTCAAGGCTTAAAAATTAGCAAATTATCAACTTCCTTGAAGATGCAGCACTGGCCCGATTGGGCAAATGACAGTTCAGGCAACTGGCCCAAGTAGTGTTGTCACGGTACCAAAATTTCAGTATTCGGTACCAATACCAGTGAGAATCCACGGTTCTCGGTACCAAAGCTTAATTTAGAATAAACTTACATATATTATTAAAGTGAACTGCTATTCAAAGACATGTTGTCATAGCTTATTGGCACATAACGGCTACCGTAGATGCAACACGCATTTGAAAAAGCAAGGCGCTAGAGAGCACAATTCGTTTGAATGCAAAATACAATTTCACCGCTAGATGGGAGAAATTCGCAGCGTACCTTTAACATTTTAAGCAAAATATCTTTTATCAGCCATTTTATAAATGTTTTTAATGGTCTTCCAGCCAATCAGAAAGTCATATTGTTATGCCTATAATAAATAACACATTTTTGTTACATTTTAGATTTCCTCCCTGGCAACTATTGGGGGCCATGACACCAAACGTGTCACATGGAACATCCTTTCCTGTATGTTCCATGACGATGTTGGGAGGAGGATCAATTGGAAGGGCATGAATGGGGAAAAAATCATTCAATCAGATGGAGTCTAAAAAGTTACTCCTGTGTAAGTAAATGTATTAAATATTGTCTGGCTAAAAAATAAAAGCTAAAAAAAAACATTGTTTTTTTAACAATTTTAAACTGAAACAGTAACACTTTGTTTAAAATTTACAACATCAATGTAAGGAGCAAGTATATCATGAATCCATCTTCCAAAGTGTGTTTTTGTCTTATCCTGAATCACTACAATACACCTATAATAAGTGTTTATATTCTGACTATTTTAGACAGCGCGGGATGCCAACCGCTACGGAGTATCCCATTACCTGCCGTGACTTGCCATAGAAATAAACCAAGAGAAGTACCTCTGGCTACAATGTTCTACCGCAAGACGCATACGTTTCTGTTTATTAACCGCTAGAGCGCCAAAAGTTACAGTGTACCTAAATGTCAGATTGTACACTTTTGTTTTAAAGGCAGTGGTTATGTCTATCCTTTAAAAAAACAACTTGGTAGTTTCAATGTGATTTCATGTCATTTAATGAAAATCTGCATGTGTATTAAAGGTGCTGTGAGAAAGAGCCATGTCTCCCATGCGCCACCGATGACGAGATTACGAAGAATGTAATACGGTGGTTCAACCTGGCAGCAGAAAGTGGAAGCTCAAGGAGCCGTCCCACTGTCAGCATCCTGACCCAACAGTAGTGACTTTTTTAAATTTTTTGTATGTTTTTTCATTTAGTAAAATGTTTTTCATTGAATAAAACGATGTTCTTGGAACAATTTATGGTTGAATTTAATTTTTCTGTAATGTCTATTCAATGTAGCCTATACATGAATAAAACTATTAAAATAGTAAAAAATAGTACATACATTTATAGTCTTTAATGACCTTTTTATATATAGTTTTATTGTTACTGGCTAAAAATTATGATTTTCAAATTTTGAATGATTTCATGTTTTATTAATAAAGGCAGACACATTAATAACTATTCAAGCTTTTATAGAGCAATCTAGTCTATCTAAAAAACATTAGATTTGAAACATTTCTGTAGCTTTAGCCAGATTACTAGTTTTGAATGAGGGATCTGAAAGGTTTTCAGACCGAAATGAACGGGTCCAGATCGGATCCGCGGCGGGTGAGCTGCTTTATCAGCGGATATGGGTAGGGTCTGCAGCGGATCTAGTCTGGATCCGCAATCCTTATCTGTACCGGATCCGTTGCGCTGTGCAAGTGGACTCCGTTCCGGATCCGTTTTGCGAATCCGTTCCGGAGCTTGTGATACCTCCGTGGCAGATCCATTCCGGAGTCAGTTTGCTATCTGGGATACATATTTTAACGCGTTATTTTTAATAAAATAAACGTCACCGTGTTAAAACGACAGCCCTGACCACAATATAATAGTTTAAACTTTACAAACATGATATCCTGCAAAACACCACAAGATTAGTTTCGACATCGACATTTAATGACTCTTAAAGCTTAATTTTCCCGACACAAACAACATTTGTGGTCACCGCGCGAGTTATCCTTTGTAACATAAATCATTTCTGCAAGAAACTCTTTACACGAGAACATGTGTGGCTCTTAAAAGAGCCTTTGGGTTGATTGAGAAAGCGGGATGTTTTCAAGAGTGGCATAAAGATGTGTGACTGTTCAGATGTTGACCACCTTCCACTAACCATCAGGCTGTAGTTATTACAATCCTGTGTACTGAAATCTTGTAAATGTATCAGATTTGTTTTCAGTATGTTTAGAAAATTTCACTTTAATCCTAAACTTTGAGAATTTGATGAAACTGCTCTACTGATAACTACAAGTTCAAAATGTTGTATTTAAGATATATATATATATATATATATATATATATATATATATATATATATATATATATATACTGTAATTTATCAATTGAATCATTCCATTTTATTTAGATTACATGTTTAGGGAGATGATTTTAATCCCTTTTATACAGTTTTTACTTTTGTCTTCCAAAATAAACTGTTAATTTACAATCTTGAGCACGTCTTGACAATTTATTTAATGTGTTTGATGGTTATAATTTAGCAAAGGTCTGTTAAATAACAGTGTTTGTGATTAGAACCTTTAGTGCCGTCACTTTATTGAAGGTGTTTGATTGTAATAATTTAGGAAATACCTGTAAAATAACAGTGTTCCTCAGTAGAACTTTTAGTGCCGTCACTTTATTGAAAATAATTTAGGAAATACCTGTAAAATAACAGTGTTTCTCAGTAGAACTTTTAGTGCTGTCACTTTATTGAAGTTGTTTGATTGTAATAATCTAGGAAATACCTGTAAAATAACAGTGTTTCTCAGTAGAACTTTTAGTGCTGTCACTTTATTGAAGGTATTTGGTCATTATAATCTAGGAAAAATCCATAAAATAAGTTTTACCCTGTAAAAAAAAAAAATCGGGAAAAAACGGTCAAATCACTGGCAGCTACGGCTGCCAAACAAAAAACGTAAAATTAAAGTTTTTGCACTTTATTGGATTTAAGATATTTTACTTTAATTTTACGGTTTTTGTTTGGCAGCCGTAGCTGCCAGTGATTTGACCGTTTTTTTACAGTGTAGTCTATAATCAGACACAATCATGCTTTCTTTAAACTGTTTCATTGATAATCATTTACACATTTGGTGCAGAGTTTGTTATACTGCATGTTTTCCATTACTGCCATTAACTGTTGTATTTGTTTTAATAGGGCGAGGTGTATTTGCAAAAGGCTTTATTTGGAAGGTTCATTCATTCCTGAATCCAGAGGAATCTTGTATAATCAGACTCCAATAATGTTGGTATAGCATTAAATGAATACACATACATCTTCATACAGAGAAATGATTACTGGGGCCGGTTGCACCAGCTGTGCGGAAGTTCAAACTTAGCCTAGTTGTGGTGTAAATGGGCATTAAGTCACAATTTATTCACTACTAAATATTTGATCGTTGCACCATTAAACTAAGGTATGACGTAACCCTACATATAACCTAAATATTTACAGCAGACTCTGACCAGGAGTAACGGATGAAATAAAAAAGCAGACTCACTTAATGACATCAATGAGTTCATGTTTTGATTGACAGGCATCAGCCCTTTCGACATATATGATGGTGTTTACACTCATTTACATTTACGTGAGAGAGAAACAAACGTATTTTTAACCGGCTCTTAAGCATGAAACCGCTCTAACGGTGCAGTTTTCAGGATGCATCACCCGGTGTGAAGTTTCAAAATATATAAAATATATAAGAAATTCAAATGTTTCCAGCCTGTTGTAATAGTGTTTATTTATCAGCAATTATTTATTTATTATACAGTTCCTATATATTGTTGTTTACACAGGGCAAATATACTATTTATTAAATCTACTTTTATTATCATTTATTACAGCTGACAGTTACGTGAACAAACAAGGTTTGAACATCAACCGTAATAAAATCAAATTGAAGTTCACGGCTTTTAAATACTTCTGTATACAAATGTGAAGACTGCCTATTGGATAAATGCAGATAAACGTCATATTATGAGACTACGCATCACTTTACGGAGAGCTTACAACCTACTGGTTAAGTCTTGCCTTAAGAACAGGTGGTGCACCCAAATTAAGCACCTTATTTACAAACTAACTAGTAGTTACAAGGGTTGCAGCGGTATACCGGTTTCACGGTATTCCACGCTTTGAAAATGGACGGTTATCGTACCATGTGCATTTGCTTATCTAGTGTAACAATCTCGCAATCATGATCTGCTCTTCTCTCTGGCGCGCGCGTGCATAACTGGGCTTCCCTCGATATTGCGGAGCGCAGACCTCAAAACTGATGTGACCAATTTAAATTCTAGTGAGACTTATCTAGATTAGTGTTACAGAGATTGTCAATTCGACCCTCTCAAACAGTAGCAGCCCCGACATGCCAAACAGCACTGAGCAGGAAAAGAGCAACTTAAATAAATTACACACTAACTTATCTAACTTGACAGAGTGTCTTAAAGATATAAAATGCTGGATGACGTGTAATTTCCTGTTATTAAATTCCGATAAAACGGAGGTATTACTTATTGGTCCAAAAAACTACCCACAAAATCCCTTACAATACAACTTTAATTTAGAAGGATGTCCTGTTACATTATCAACTACAGTAAAAGACCTGGGTGTTAGACCGCAACTTGACTTTCGAAAATCATATTTCATCTGTTACGAAAACAGCCTTTTTCCATCTTAGAAACATTGCTAAGCTACGTAACATGCTATCTGTTTCTGATGCAGAAAAGTTAGTTCATGCATTCATGACCTCGAGACTAGATTACTGTAATGCTTTATTAGCTGGTTGCCCTGCATCCTCAATAAACAAGCTACAGTTAGTCCAAAATGCAGCCGCTAGAGTTCTTACTAGGTCAAGAAAATATGATCATATAACACCGATTTTATCATCTCTACACTGGCTACCTATTAAGTTCCGTATCAATTACAAAGTATTACTACTGACCTATAAAGCCCTAAATGGTTTATCTCCGGTGTATTTAACTGATCTTCTATCGCCATACAATCCATCGCGCTCTTTAAGATCACTAAATTCGAGGCTTCTGGTCATACCTAGGATATCTAAGTCCACTAATGGAGGGAGGGCGTTCTCACATTTAGCTCCTAAACTCTGGAATAGCCTTCCTGATATTGTTCGAGGCTCAGACTCGCTGTCCCAGTTTAAAACTAGATTAAAGACGCATCTCTTTAACCAAGCATTCACATAATGCTTACTTTTTATACTACTGCTGAATCAGTTATAATGCATTAATATTATGAACATCAGCTATGCTAATTATTTCCCATCTGCTTTTCTGCTGTTATCTCGGGACGCCAGTCCCGAGGTAAATAACGTTCGTCAGCTCCAGTTTGTATCCAGCCTCTCACAGAGACTTCAGATGCCCCATCACCATGGACTACGATCTTGAAATGGGATACATAGACTAACTATTGCCAACAAAAGCCTTCATGCAGCCAAACAAGGACAATTGCATCTAAGTGAACTTCTGGAATTTAATCAAGGATGGACTTCAAAGACACTGGTCACTAATCTTGCAGTTCAAACACAATCACTGTCTAAATACTGACCCTTAGCACTTAATAAGTTTAATAATTTTTTAAATCATGTTTTTTAACTATAAATAATTCTTATTTACATTATTCATGATGTTAGTCAGAGGGGAACTGGCACCCACAGTGAGTCTGGTTTCTCCCAAGGTTATTTTTCTCCATTAACCATCATCTTTTGGAGTTTTGTGTTCCTTGCCACAGTCGCCTTCGGCTTGCTCACTGGGGTTATTAATACAATTATTATTTGATTATTTTTAAACACGATAAAGAATCATATCTTATCTAATTCCACAACAGGGCTCCAAACAAAAAAAAATCAATTAAGGAGCGATTGGCTCCTATAGGGGGAAAAAACAGGCGCCAATTTTTTTTTTTTTTTTTTTTTTTCATTTTTAACTCCTTCCATTCCTTTTCGTCCCGCAGCTCGCTAACAGTGTAGTCTGTGGAGCATTATTCGCAATTTTGTGATCACGTGCATTTTTTATGCTTGTTACTGTCACCGTGTTTTCTAACAGTCTCTTTTTTGAAATGGTTAGTTCCTGCAATGAACTCCGTTTTCCCCGCTATTTCTTTGATATAAACTTTTGTAATGTATCTCGGGAAATGTAATGCAAATTTTAAAATCAAAGGGAGTAAACTTTTACTGTCGCCAATGGCGACCTTGACAGAAATTACACTCACAAATAAATTTATTTGGTCACAAATGCGACCATTTTTAGTCGCAGTTTGGAGCCCTGCACAAGGATGATGATTTATCGACTTTATAGACATTACATTTTTATCATCTGTTAATGCTGAACTTCTGTAAAGCTGCTTTGAAACGATGTGTGTTGTGAAAGGCGCTATACAAATAAAATTGACTTGACTTGACACACCATCACCTTTACAAATTTGTTTCATGATTTTACATGAGTAAAAGTAACTGTTATATTTTTTTATACTGTATTATTTTTATACTATATTATTATATAGATTCATATGAAATAATCTAAAGGTAGAATATATTAGATCTCATTTTATATCAACAGGGGCAGTTTAAAGTTTCAAGATGTGTTTCAGCTAGTATTTATTTTTCATAAATACTGTCATTTATTATTATTATTATTATTATTATTATTATTATTTAAGACTAACACACTGACCTAACCATGATAATGAGGAGCCCTTCACAAAACAAGAAATTACCAAACGTAACAAAACTTATGTAATAATCTATTGAATTGTCCTGCTTGTTTCATGAATAGGCCTAAAACATACAATATAATTTGTAAAATACACAATAATAAATGCAGAATAAACCAACAGAATATTCTACATGTTAATTGTACTTTTAGCAGAGAGTATTGATTATGTTGTAATGTTAAATTTAATTCCTCAGTGTTTGAAGAAAAGTACGTTAGCATTATTTTTGTGGCGGAGTGGCACCTCTGCCAACCTTTGTGAATTTACAGTTCGGTAGGCGGACAATTATGGACAATGATTCCGGTAAGAGAATCAGGCAAGGGAGAAGTATATCTTCGTCAAACTTCTCTTTAATAACACTTGTCAGGCAGTAAGTGACATCCATTTACAATCTCAAGATGGTAGGAAAGTAATAAGATGTCATCACGTTGTGTTGTGGTCTGTAGAATATATAAATAAAGGAATACAGTATGAATACAATATATCTGTACACAAATAACCTCACAAGGTATCAATAACTAGCTAAGTAGTCATCACAAACGAATACTCAACTATCAGATAAAAAATAAACATATGATAAGATAAACTTCAAATAAACAACATAACGCAGCATATAATAACAACGTGATCATATGATTAGCGTCTCTCCGCGATCGCCATTTGCATATCTCGTTCGTCATTTCCTAAACATTTGACATTCACGATAACAAATACAAAGTATTGACTAAACAATATCGACATAATTACTCACATTTGTTGCATGAACGCACAACATTGAACGTTATCAGGGAGAGCGCGTCTAGAACTGACTATTGCATCAGTCTGCTGGAAGTAGCAACTATGAGATTAGTCCGTCAGAAACGACTGCCTGTTTTCCGTTCTGGGACGGACTTTCTGACAATTTTACTTCAGTTTTAATTACTGGTAGACTGTAATTAGCCTATACTATTTAACTATACTATTTATACTATCAATTAGGGCTGTCAATCAATTAAATTATTTAATCAAATTAATTACATAGTGTCCCGATTAATCGCATTTACAAAAATTTGCTGAGAAAGCCCCTCATATAACAATAATTCAATATATAACGATTAAATAATTATACCTAGTTATCTTTAAATATTTTATTTATATATACACATATAAATATATATATATATATATATATATATAAATAAAATATTTAAATATTTTACACACACACACATACATTCATATAATTAAAATGCATTACATTCTTGTGGCAGAAGAGTTTTTATGATTTATTATGAGGGCTCGTTTAAAGACCGTCAATACTGCGTCAGACATGCTTGTGTAGCGTCTCGGGTGCAGGATAAACAAATGTTTAGGTCACTGTGTCAAGTTAAATATAGTTTAATACTACAACACACTTGAGATCTCGCAGTTTGAATTTGCGCTCCATCAAGTGTTTTGAACGCAAGAATGCAACATGTTTGTGTTGTTCTGCTGAAGTGTTTCTTCACTGTATAAACTGTGTGTTGCTCATACAGCTGAAGTTTCACTTACTGCCCTCTGGAGTAAACAGGTGGTACTACAAGCTTGCATTTCTCAGCAATCTTCCCAACTATGGCCGGGGTCATTGACTAATTGCATAAATATTTTAACGCGTTATTTTTAATAAAATAAACGTCACCGTGTTAAAACGACAGCCCTGACCACAATATAATAGTTTAAACTTTACAAACATGATATCCTGCAAAACACCACAAGATTAGTTTCGACATCGACATTTAATGACTCTTAAAAGCTTAATTTTCCCGACACACCATCGCCATCATCGTTCATGATTCCCATCGCCTTGGAAGAGATCCCGGTGTCAGGATGAATCTGTTTCAGGACTTTATACACGTAGATAGCGTAACACTCCTTCCTAGACTTTCTGCGCTTCTTTCCTCCCTTACCGGCGGTCTTTGTGACGGCCTTCTTGGATCCCTTTTTCGGGGCGGATTTGGCTGGTTCAGGCATGATGATCAGGAGAATAAACTCAGAATAATAATCCTAAATAAAATGATAGAAGTATTTATTCCCTCCTCTATGCTAATTCTGTGAGGAGATGATGCGCGCCTCTGATTGGGTATTTTCATTGGTCAAACCCATTCAATGATTTCATTGGACAGTTGTAAATTTGACGGGTCGGAAAGAACCAATCAAAGACTTCCAAATGAAAGTCCCTCCTCTCGCCTCATGTTTGAAAGTTTCCATCCCCCACACGATTACATTTCCTTTGATTAGTTCTCCCGCTCATTTTTTTTAAATATTTTCATTTTTTTATTTTGAAGTAATATAATGAAAGGAAAAATAAACTGTTTAGTAATGATTTCAATATGTTTCTGCTTACTACTGTGGTTTCTAAAAATAAACACTTTTAAAAATTAAACACCATAAACAGTTTTTATTTTCAATCGTTTATACTGAACTAAAGTTGGGTAATTCATGGAAATTTGGCAATTATTTTTCCATGAACTTTATTCTTCCATAAATTCCTGTGTTTTTGTTGAGTACAACTTGCTCAAATATTATAATAAAGATTACATGTAATTGAAGGGAAGACAAACTCCTAAATGAGATTGTGGGTGGCTCTTAAAAGAGCCGTTGGGTTGGTCTGATTTCTCCTAAATAATGTCGTTTATCCTCCGAATCCGTACAGAGTTCGTCCCTGTCGTTTCAGCGCGTACACAACGTCCATGGCAGTGACGGTCTTTCTCTTGGCGTGTTCAGTGTAGGTGACGGCATCACGGATAACGTTCTCCAGAAACACCTTCAACACACCGCGTGTCTCCTCGTAGATCAGACCGGAGATACGCTTGACACCGCCACGGCGAGCGAGACGACGGATTGCGGGTTTGGTGATTCCCTGGATGTTATCGCGCAACACTTTGCGATGACGCTTAGCGCCTCCTTTCCCGAGTCCTTTACCACCTTTGCCTCTTCCAGACATGTCGAAATTTCAGATTTCACAGAATGTGAAGAACAATTGGCGAAACAGCCTATTTAAAGATTCCTACAGGACCTAGTAGAAACATAGAACTGAAGGAGGAGCCTAAAACACGTCACGTATTTTCCCTTCTCGCCTTTCACAGATTCACTCAATTTTATTAGATTTGTATTTATTGTATTGTATTTCTGTATATATTCAACAAATATCCCATATTTGTGTGTATGACAACAGGAGCATGATTAATACGTAAATTAAATGTATTTTTGAAAAATAATTTTACAGCACTTGAGTTAATTTTAATTATTTCTATTTAACCTGGTCTCACAGAATTACGTTACTAAAACTACATTTTTAATAATAAATAATTATGTGGCGTGTTTATGTACAATATCACAAATGTTCCTGTTGAAATAACCTTGTGCTAAAACAAAAATTTGTATTCACTAAATCACAAGTAAAATGGCTGAAGAAATTGTTTTTAATCTCACATTTGCTTTTTATGATACTATCGTTAAATCTATTTGGGAACATTTTAGAAAGGACCTATTAATAGTAAATGTCATTATGCTAGAATTATGTCAATTCCCATCCTTAATTAAACAAACAAAAAACAAACCAGTAATAATAAAAACAGAAATGGATCTCGTTCAGTGGGATTGAAGTGGCTCTTAAAAGAGCCTTTGGGGTTGATGTGGATGACGTCACATTTTAAGCTCGTTCTCCACGAATGCGGCGTGCCAGCTGAATGTCTTTGGGCATGATGGTGACCCTCTTGGCATGGATGGCACACAAGTTGGTGTCCTCGAACAGACCGACCAAATAAGCCTCGCTGGACTCCTGCAGGGCCATGACAGCGGAACTCTGGAAGCGCAGATCCGTCTTGAAATCCTGAGCGATTTCTCTCACCAGACGCTGGAAAGGCAGTTTGCGAATCAGCAGCTCAGTGGACTTCTGATAACGGCGGATCTCTCGCAGAGCCACGGTACCGGGCCTGTAACGATGAGGCTTCTTGACTCCGCCGGTGGCCGGAGCGCTCTTACGGGCGGCTTTAGTAGCGAGCTGCTTCCTCGGGGCTTTTCCACCGGTGGATTTACGAGCGGTCTGTTTAGTTCTTGCCATGACTTCAACGTTTCTTCTCCGTTCTTCACAGAAAATGTAACTGAAAGTTCTGCTGCTGCTCTTTAAAGCCTCGTGACCATGAGTTCAGTGGGGGGAGGGTTCCGAGGCTTGTGATTGGCTGAAAGTGAAATCTACGTGTGACAGTTGACCAATGACTGTGCGGCTCGTGTGTTCAAAAAAGCGACAGTTTCCCGCTCGAGATCTTTTGATCAGGTCATCTCATCTGTATTTTAGGTCATACTGGATGTTGCATGTTAAATAAACGAATATTAAATATAGTTTAGATATTGTATGTGTGCACAATTTAATTGTAATTATTACATACCTAATTATTCATTCATGCATGCATGTATTCTGAAGTCGATGCTGTGATTTGTATGCGTTTTCACCGAGGTACAAATGATAGACTTGATTCTTTGTGAAGCTTATTTTAATCTATACTGCCTCACAGTTATGTAACATATCACTCTCGTATAGTTAAATTGGGCGGCTCTTAAAAGAGCCTTTGTGTTTCAGTGAATCAGACTTTAGTCCGTTTACTTCTTGGCGGGTTTCTCGGTCTTCTTGGGCAGCAGCACAGCCTGGATGTTGGGCAGGACACCACCCTGAGCGATGGTCACTCCACCCAAGAGTTTGTTCAACTCCTCGTCGTTCCGCACCGCCAGCTGCAGGTGACGGGGAATGATACGAGTCTTCTTGTTGTCCCGAGCGGCGTTTCCAGCCAACTCCAGGATCTCAGCGGTGAGATACTCGAGCACAGCGGCCAGATAAACAGGAGCACCGGCACCAACGCGCTGTGCGTAGTTTCCTTTGCGGAGCAGCCTGTGAACACGACCGACGGGGAACTGCAGTCCTGCCCTGGATGAACGAGTTTTAGCCTTTGCTCGCGCTTTACCGCCGGTTTTACCTCTGCCGCTCATTTTCAATCTGTAGTTAAGAATGCACGATTACAGAAAAATAGTGGATTGTAGTGTTCCCGTATACAGTATTTATAGGAGTGTGTCAGACGCCCATTGGCTAGAGTCTGAAAAACATTCTAACCAATCACTGCTCTTTCCTCCAAACTCCAAACCACTCCCCCTCTCTCTGTTCATGAATGTGTTCAACAGTGCGTTTTACCTCCGAAAGGTTTATACAATAAAGGATGTAAAAAACAGAAACAATTTTTTTATATAATTATTTTAATACATTTTAACTCAGAAATGAAACTGAAGTAGAGTGAGAGGGAAAAATATATTAGTGGGGGGAAAAGCCCATAAGTGAGTTTTTATTTAAAAGTCTTTCGCACAAATCAAGGTTTGAATTAAACAATTAAATTATTATTTTATAAAGAAATTAAGAAACACGATGACAAAAAGATGAAAAAAGGGACAGAGAATTGAACTGAATTTGTTTTGTAAGGAGTGTAGAAATTTATTATTATTATTATTATTATATAATTATTATTCCAAGAAATGCAATATTGGGAGATAATTTGTTATCTTAATAATATTGATTACTATTAGAAAATTGGAATAATATTTATATGATCGAATAGTTGCACCGAAACGTATAAAAAATAAATCTAAAATAAACCATCAGTCACTTATTATTATCCTTTTATACCCATAAATATATACATAATTTAAATAATAATAAAGTTACTATCGGATATGTACTAATTTTAACCAAAGAATCATCGCTCTATGGATATCGGCGAAATTGGCCTTAAAGTACTTTGTATCGGATCGAAAAGAAAATAAGTGGTATCGACCATCCTTAATAAACGGAAGTGATCGACTAATCTCAGGACAACAATGCAGGATAATATTGAGTAACAATATATCCGACATATAAATGCTCTTTTATATGAATTAGTGTGTGGCTCTTAAAAGAGCCGTTTTGGGGCAGAAACTCTGTAATGAGTCTGTTTACTTCTTTTTGGGTGCTGCCTTTTTAGGTTTGGCTGCTTTAGGCTTTGCCGTTTTGGGTTTGGCAGCTTTGGTCTTTTTGGGACTCTTGGCTGTTTTCTTGGGGGCTGGTGACTTCTTTGCCTTCTTGGGGCTCTTCGGTGCCTTCTTAGCGGCTGCGGGTTTCTTCACCTTCTTGGGGGATTTCTTAGCGGCGGGTTTCTTTGTCGCGGCACTCTTGGGCTTCTTGGCAACAGCGGGTTTCTTCACGGGTTTCTTCTTGCTCTCGGCTTGATTCTTGTTGATCTTGAATGAGCCGGAGGCGCCGGTTCCTTTGGTCTGGATCAGAGTCCCTTTAGTCACCAGACTCTTGATGGCGAGTTTGACGCGGGAGTTTTTCTTCTCCACATCGTATCCGCCGGCGGCGAGAGCTTTCTTCAGGGCGGCGAAAGACACGCCGCTCCTCTCCTTGGATGCGGACACAGCTTTGACGATGAGATCACCGACGCTTGGGCCCATTTTCTTGGGTTTAGCTGCAGATTTCTTCTTGGGAGCTTTGACAGCTGGAGCGGTTTCTGCCATCTCTCTGATCGGATCTGTAACCTCACACACAAACACTGTCTGAGTTCAGTAATGAACAGCTGCTGAGCGGCGCTGCGCTCTTGAAACACACATGAGAACCATATAGACTCAACCAGCTCGACTCAGTGCTGCTGTGCCTCCGAGAGCCGCTCGCGCTTGTGTTTTCTCCTCTCACATTTACAGCAAAACTGGAGTGATGAAATAGTTTGATGGAGTAAAAACATTGTGAACACTGAGCAGAACTACTGTGCTTTATTTGAAGACAAAAACACGCGACGTGGAAACGTTTAGTTTAGCGCAATCACATCAAATCCACGGCAAAAGCTGCGTGTGAATTTGTTATTTTTATGTAAAACACGTTTAATGAAAGTTGAACGTGTCCTCTGAGTATTCAACAAACACTTTGACAATAACTTTAATGAATTGATCATAACTGATGGACTTGTGGACTGTTTCATACAGTAGTTGTTTTGGGCATCTTGAAACACACTCAAATCAGAGACAAAAGATCAACTCATTGGGCTGATAATATCCTCCACATCTAAATTATATAATTAGTAACTAATATTGTTCAGTGCTCAATAAAATATAATTAAATAACAGTTTTAGTTATTTAACAGTTGAGATGGCTGAATATGTAGCATTTTAAATTCCTGATGCTGAATTGCAAACTAAATATTGATAGAAGAAATCGATTACTAATAAAAATGCTCATATTTGTTGTCATATGACATTATTAGGCCTACTTAAGGAAATACCCACTCTCTCTCTCTCTGAGTGTATATGCATATATATATAATTAAATGTGTTTTGATTCTGGGATATATTTGCATTTATGTCCAAGAAAACTGATTTAATGGGCTGAAAATGTTACCAGAGTTCAAATGCATGAGTTGTGTCTCAATCGATGAAACTACACAATACACTGTATTTAAGGTTCTGAAAACGAAATCCTGTGCTATTCACTGACAGTTTGTGTTATGATCCTCACCAGTCTTGGGGAAATGTTCACTGTAAAAACAAATCGTAAAAAACGGTCAAAAACCGTAAAATTAAAGTAAAATATCTTAAATCAAATAAAGTGCAAAAACTTTAATTTTACGGTTTTTGTTTGGCAGCCGTAGCTGCCAGTGATTTGACCGTTTTTTTACGATTTTTTTTTACAGGGTAAAACTGTTATTTTATGGATTTTTCCTAGATTATAATGACCAAATACCTTCAATAAAGTGACAGCACTAAAAGTTCTACTGAGAAACACTGTTATTTTACAGGTATTTCCTAGATTATTACAATCAAACAACTTCAATAAAGTGATGGCCTAATAGTTTTATGGAGAAATGCTGTTATTTTACAGGTATTTCCTAGATTATAATGACCAAACACCTTCGATAAAGTGACGGCACTAAAGGTTCTAATCACAAACACTGTTATTTAACAGACCTTTGCTAAATTATAACCATCAAACACATTAAATAAATTGTCAAAACGTGCTCAAGATTGTAAATTAACAGTTTATTTTGGAAGACAAAAGTAAAAACTGTATAAAAGGGATTAAAATCATCTCCCTATGATGATTAGGGACGAACTCAGTATATATATATATATATACTGTAATATATATATATATATATATATATATATATATATATATATATATATATATATATATATATATATATATATATATATATACTGTAATATATATATATATATATATATATATATATATATATATATATATATATATATATATATACACACACACTGTAATTTATCAACTGAATCATATATATATATATATATATATCTTAAATACAACATTTGAACTTGTAGTTATCAGTAGAGCAGTTTCATCAAATTCTCAAACTTTAGGATTAAAGTGAAATTTTCTAAACATACTGAAAACAAAACTGATACATTTACAAGATTTCAGTACACAGGATTGTAATAACTATGCAGCCTGATGGTTAGTGGAAGGTGGTCAACATCTGAACAGTCACACATCGTTATGCCACTCTTGAAAACAGTTCCTATTCATCTGAAGACATAAGTGAACATTGCATGACTGGCATTTCCATGGTGTCAATTGCCTTTTACCATGCACTGTTGTTCAATGCACACACTTGTTTGAATAGACTCATGGGCGAATGCGAGTCTAGAGCTCAGCTGCGGTCCAGCTTCCGGGCAGGAATCGCAGTGTCTGTGGAACCATGTCAACATCAGTCTCTTTTTCCATGACAGAGTGGACTGCCTGTTGCTTGCCTGCTTGTTTGCCTTGGCTCTCTTCGGGACAGGTGCTTGGACATGGTCATTGTCACATCTGTTAAAAGAAATAAAATAAAATAAAAACGTGAGCATGCTGATAACACAAACAAAGAAACTGTATCATTATCAATCACTTATTGCCATGGATAAAAAAGACGTTTTTTTTTATTTCACACAAGAATATATACTTTTATATTATGACGATGTAAACACAATTAGGCTACATTTTATCTGTAAAATATTAAATTTATGCACTTACTCGGTATGATTCTCGATCGCACTGAGAACTGAACGACACCTGCGTGCTCCTCTGCGAGGTTCTGGAGAAGGAGAGCGTGATTCAGACACATTCCTAAAAAAAAACCGGGATCTCTTCCAAGGCGATGGGAATCATGAACTCTTTCGTCAACGACATCTTCGAGCGCATCGGCGGTGAAGCGTCTCGTCTCGCTCACTATAACAAGCGCTCCACCATCACATCGAGAGAGATCCAGATCGCCGTGCGTCTGCTGCTGCCCGGTGAACTGGCCAAACACGCCGTGTCTGAGGGCACAAAGGCCGTTTGTAGACCAGCTCCAAGTAAAATAACATCCCGCTTTCTCAACCAATCCAAAGGCTCTTTTAAGAGCCGCCCATGCTCTCGTGTAAAGAGTTTCTTGCAGAAATTATTTCTGTTACAAAGGATAACTCGCGCGGTGACCACAAATGTGGTTTGTGTCAGGAAAATTAAGCTTTAAGAGGCAATTAGAGTCAATAAAAGTCGATGTCGAAATTAATCTTGTGGTGTTTTGCAGGATATCATGTTTGTAAAGTTTAAACTATTATATTGTGGTCAGGGCTGTCGTTTCAACACGGTGAAATTGATTTTATTAAAAATAACGCGTTAAAATATGTATGCAATTAGTCAATGACCCCGGCCATAGTTGGGAAGATTGCTGAGAAATGCAACCTTGTAGTACCACCTGTTTACTCCAGAGGGCAGTAAGTGAAACTTCAGCTGTATGAGCAACACACAGTTTATACAGTGAAGAAACACTTCAGCGGAACAACACAAACATGTTGCATTCTTGCGTTCAAAACACTTGATGGAGCGCAAATTCAAACTGCTAGATCTCAAGTGTGTTGTAAGTATTAAACTATATTTAACTTGACACAGTGACCTAAACATTTGTTTATCCTGCACCCGAGACGCTACACAAGCACATTTTTGCATTTCATAACATCACCCGAAAAAGATAATAAAATAACAATAAAGGTTCATCAAATATACATTTAGCAAATTAATAGAAAAAGGCAGAAATTAATTTTTAAATCTATTCAGTTTACACCGTAATGTTCCAAAACACCTGCCCGAAGGAAACAATTCATAATTAACTAAAGAATGTGAAATGGGTCATTTAAAAGTCTTCTAGCTTCCGTTAACGTACACCGTTCATACAGAGACTGGACGCTATAACAGTCCTTCTGCTATATTTGATATGTGTCAGGTGCGTCTGTCTGGATTTGGATTTCACAGTAAGGTTTCTGTACCATGTTGTAACACTCTTGTTTTGGTCACATACTAAATGAAGGGGATCCATTCATCCAAGAGTAGAGTTAAGTGTCTTAAGTGTATTTATGTTTTTGTGAGCTAACCCAAACTATATAGATATATACACAACAGCAATATTGTCAGCAAATCATCACTTCATTGTGTTAGTACATTTCAGTTCATCACATGTTTGAATCCAGGCAGAAATATAGTCAATTTCTCACCATACCACAAGTAATTCAGGTTAGAAGCGAGTGTTTCCAATATTCCAAAAGTTCATTAGAAGTCCCGGAGTAGAAGTCCAACAAAAAGTGTTTCAAATCATAACCAAGCATCAGTCCGTGTAATCACCAAAGGTGTAGAATCAGAGCACAACATAGTCCAGATGAAGTGTCCATTTTAAATGAAGTCAAAAGAAAACCCTCTAAAACAAATACAAATCAAAATATGCAACAGACACAGATAATAAACATCGAATTACAAAATATATACAACTTACATTGAGCTGTTGAACCAAAAAGATTCCTCATAATAGGGTTTCTTGCATACGGCTCAGTTGAGCAAACACTCAAAGCCATGCCAATACCTCTCTAAACACTCTTACTTGTCTCTTTTTAAAAGGATATCCCTACCCAAAGAAACCTCCATAGCTCCCCCTTGAGGCGGGGAGTAAAATTACAGCACAAGAAATGGAACATTCTTTCAGAACTGTTACAATGTGGTTAAGCCATAACTTATAACACTCTCTAATATAGCATTGTAAAAAAGAAGGATTTTGTTGTTCACCCCATAGTATCGCAGTCGATGCAAAAAATACAGTCGTTGATAAAGTTGACTATATACCAGATCAACATGATTGTCCCAAGTAAGTGAACTATCTACAGTATGTGGACTCTGAGATATTTAAAGGACTGCACTTGCACATTTCCTGTCTATGTATGAACACAGGGCTATAGTCACCAATGCCTCTAAGATCAAATATAATCTCCTTCATTTTGTTTGTATTTACATCGAAATAATTGGCATCACACCAAACGACTCAATTTCAGATTGATAAACAGAAGTGCTATCATGTTTCTTTAATAAACTTAATATAGCAGTATCATCAGAATATGTAAAGATATAATTTTTTGGAGTGGCTGTTTTGCTAACAGAGCCCTGCGGTACACACGTACTGTAGTATTTTAGTTATTTATTTTGATGCACTGAGTTCTGTTTGTTAGAATAGAATGATACCAGTGTATAATCGCGGGGTTAACACCCATTTGATTCATCTTTTTAATTATGATGTGTGGTTAAATAGTATTGAACGCTGAGCTTAAAAAAAAACAAAAAAAAAAAAAAAACAATAAAAGCAGCCTGGTGTAAGTTTCTGACTCCTCAAGATGTTTTAAGATGAGGTGCATTAAGATATTGATGGCATCACCAGTTCCTCTGCCTTGCTGATAATGGGATGGATCCAGTTTGTTTGTAACGTCTGTCTTTAGCATTGACACCATACATTTCATCACTATGGAAGTTACAGCTATAGGTGGAAAGTCATTATTTCCTAAAGGACGAGCTATCTTTGGCACAGGAATAATAAGAGATTTCTTCCAGAGAGATGGTACTGTTTGTGTATCTAAGGACTGTTGAAATATAGGGCATCATACAGGGGACAATTCCTCTGCTAACCCGTTCTCATCAATAGACATAGTATTATGGTCCGAACTTGCCAAATGGGCAAGTCTATTTCTGCATATTGTTGCAACGTTTTTTTGGTCAGTTCTGCTTAACGCGACGGCTCATTTTAGCTTATCACGGCACATTCGGCACATTTCGCAGCTGACCCACCAGCCCGCTCGGTACTCCCGATAGCCAGTCCGCCCCGATCAACCCCAAAGTGCGTCGGCCAACCGGGAAAATGCCCTATATGCCGGATTACCAGTCCAGCCCTGGCCGTGATGGAACCAGTAAAGCGAAGCAACATGAGGGCATCACGAGCATATGTGGTAGTCTCCCATTTCCAGATGTCGTCGAATATGTTTAACAAACCAACGTCACGAGCACCAGGATCCCAGAGTAGAATCTGCTTATGCGCCGCCATTGTACGGCCATCCTCAGTATGTGATTAATGAGAGCCAGAATGTAGTAAAATACTATATAAAATTAAGAAAATAAAACCTAATAAAAACCTTTCAGCAGGTCATATCAATAACAAAACCAAAATTCAACATTAAAACACGATAACAGTTATAACGGGTGAGACAGAAACAGAAGATATGCAAGAGTCTGCGTCGCAACCGGAATAAAGATGTAATAGTTGAAATATCTTATTTTGCTTCTCAAGTAAATGTTCAGAATCTGCTGAAAATACAAGAACAATTATTCACGTGCATATCCTCATTAACATTTATGTA
This sequence comes from Moxostoma hubbsi, assembly GCA_032164185.1. NCBI lineage: Eukaryota > Metazoa > Chordata > Actinopteri > Cypriniformes > Catostomidae > Moxostoma > Moxostoma hubbsi. The sequence goes on from JAVLUX010000245.1 coordinate 3,521,975, forward strand.
TTTATTTGTTTGTTAATAGTGGTATTATTTTTGTGTATTGTAATAACAGATATGTCAAGATAATGTTTGATATAATGTTGGAGGGAGTTAAAATAGAATAACTTATTTCTATATAATTCTAGAACTGACATTCATAAGACTTGATTTTATTCTGGAATGATCCTCAGTTGAAATGAGTTTCAGTGTGATTGATGCACATCTCTGAATGGGAAAGTCTCTCATCATTGATTATAATTTTGTATTTGAGCAAGTTTGCAGATGCATGAATGAAGCAGATATCAATGGAAATAAACGTCTGTACACTCACTGATGCACATGAATTACTCCAGAAAAACATCTTGTGAAATATTTGATAAGTACTGTTGATATTATATAATAATAATTTAATATAATATGTTAGAAGCCCCCTGATCATTAAGCCTTAAAAGGGCAAGAACATGAAAATACCTGATCAATGAATTCATGAAAACAAATTCATTTATTGCTATTTTCTATCATATAACGTCCCAAATATTACATTTTAAAGTTGTTGTCTACTTGCAAGTTCTCTTCCAAAAGAGATGTATGTAAATATAACTTGAACTGCAAGAGTTCTTGATCCAGTTGCAGAAAATCCCTGAAGTTAAAGGGACAGTTCACCCAAAAATGAAAATTCTCTCATCATTTACTCACCCTCATGTGAATGACTTTCTTCTGCAGAACACAAACAACTTTAACAGAAGAATATCTCAGCTCTGTAGGTCCATACAATGCAAGTGAATGGTGGCCAGACCTTTGAAGCTCTAAAAAGCAGATAAAGGCAGCTTAAAAGTAGTAAATTCGACTCCAGTATTTTCAATGACTGAAGTGATCCAGTCAGTTTTTGGTGAGAACAGACAAAAATATAACTAGTATTTCACTGTACATCTTGCCATTGCAGTCTCTAGACGATAATGATTTCTAGCTCGATTACACTTCCTAGTGTGCATGCACAGAGCTAAATGGTGCTAGGAAGTGTCATCAAGCTTAAAATCATGATCACAAAGAAGGCAATATTTAAATTATTTTTTTATATTTTGGTCTGTTCTCACCCAAAATCGATTAGATTGCTTCAGAAGACATTTGACCCTTGGCTCAAGGGACACACGTAAACCAAATTATAAGCTCAAAAAGTAATGGTTATTTAATTACAAAATAAAGCAACAATACTAAAATGAAATCAATTAAAGGAAATAAGTGTTTCTGTATTCATCAGTAAGATCAGTGTGTAAAGCAAGATGCATGGTTGAAAGTGTAATGCAATGTTGAGATTGAAATGTAAAAGGTAACCAAAATACAATGCAAGCAAAGTCCAAAACCAAAAGTTCCCTATCCCTTGGCTCAGTTGGTGATCTCTTAAGAAGCATCTAAGGCACAGTCACAGGTGTTTCCAGTTGACTGCCAATTGAGGCAATTAGTGGTCTCATGTACCAAACTGCGATTCCCGAAACCAACAGCAGAGGTCGTCACACCCCTCCCCTATGGAGGGATTCCCACAAAGATCACTGTAACAAAACAAAAAAACTCAGTGTACACCCAAGTTCAGGACCAAAGACAGCTCCTAAAAACGCCAAAATGAATAAATTCAAATCCAATAAATTAAACTTCATCAGGAGCGCGTGATAGCGCATCAGCTACCACATTTTCCGATCCTCGTAGCCTATGTGTCGAATATCCAGACAAAAGGATTGCAAAAACAAGGACCACCGAACCAACCTCTGATTCGGACACTGCAAAGAATTGAGAAAGGTTAATGGATTATGATACGTATATCACAATAGGTGCACAGGAATTAAGGTAAACAGCAAAATGCTGCAAGGCCAAAATAAGGGCTAACGCTTCCTTTTCGATCACAGAAAAATTACGTTGGTATGTGTTAAACTTTCTCGAAAAGAAACTAACTGGATGGTCTGCTCCGTCCACATCAGATTGCTGAAGAACAGCTCCAGCTCCCACATTACTGGCATCAACATGCAACGTGAAAGATTTATCGAAACATGGAGCCATAAACACAGCAAGGATTTCACATTCTCAAAAGCCAATTCGCAACTGTAAGACCAGATAAACTTTGTCTTACCCTTTAACAAGTCTGTGAGCGGTGCCACCACAGGAGAAATTGCGACAAAAAGATCGATAATACCCGACCAACCCTAAAAACCTTTGTCGTTGGGGAAGGAAAATTCTGGATGGCTTGCACTTTAGCCTGTATCGGACGCACTTCGCCGTTCCCCACCACCTTCCCGAGATACGTCACGGTCGCCTTGGCGAACTCGCATTTGGCCAAGTTTACTGTAAGTCGAGCATCGGACAAACGTCTCAACACCGAACACAAGCGTTTTAAATGAGACTCTCAACTGTCACTAAAAACTACTAAATCGTCCAAATAGACAGCACAACCCTCAAGACCACAAATTACTCGGTTCATGAGGCGTTGAAAAGTCGCTGGAGCATTTCGCAGGCCAAAACTCATAACTCGGTAAGAATGTAACCCTGACGGGGTGACAAAAGATGAAATTTCTTGTGCTCTTTTGATTAAAGGCACCTGCCAATAGCCCTTCAGCAAGTCAAACTTGCTGACGAACTTGGCTGAACCAACCTGGTCCACACAGTCCTCGATGCGAGGCAAAGGAAAACCGTCTGGTTTTGTTGCGTTAACTTTACGGAAATCCGTACAAAATCTTACAGTACCGTCTGACTTTCCAACTAAAATACACGGGGAAGCCTAATCAGAAAAAGGTACTGCAATATCGTGATCCAGCATATACTTAATTTCCCCTCTCCATCAATTCCCGTTTCTCAGGTGCAACACGATAAAAACGCTGTTTAATAGGCTTTGCATCCCCAACATCGATATCATGTTCAACCCAATCTGTACGCGATGGCACATAATCAAATAATTCGGGAAAACTACACAATACGTCACATAACTCCTGGCATCTTACAGGAGATAAATGGAGAGTAAACTCCAAGTTGTGCAATGACTCGGAATGATTCAAACGGCCGCGAAAAACATAACCATCGGGTAAAATGGTCTCCTCTTTATCACCTACCAAACTCACATTACCCCCACCGATAGAAACGGCTGAAAGTGCTGGATGTGAAGATGTCACATTTTCTACAGGTTTAGTTTCTTTTTCATAATAGTGTTTTAATAGATTTACATGGCACCGTTTAACTGCCCTTTTCCGCGATGGCATAATTTTCAGTCAATATTCGTTGTACCATAAATGGGCCATCAAATTTGGCTTCAAAAGGAGACGATACCATAGGCCATAAAACAAGAACTTGATCGCCTGTTGTTACACACACACACACACACACACACACACACACGACGTTCAACCGTACGATCATACAATTGCTTCATGTTTTTCTGATGTTTTCCCAGATTTAATTTAGCTAGTTCTCTAGCCTGGATGAGTCGATTTTTAAACCCCAAAACATATGACAAAGTTTTTAGGAGGCTCTACCGCTTTACCAACCTGCTGAAATACAGACAACAGTCCACGAACATTATGTCCAAAGACCAAATCGTTAGGACTGAAACCCGTACATTCCTGCACTACTTCACGTGCAGCTAACATCATCCATGGTAAACCCTCTTCCCAATCTCTATTCAGCTGCACACAGTATGCACGGAGAAGTGACTTTAATGACTGGTGGAATCTCTCCAATGCACCCTGACTTTGTGCATGATACGCCGTAGATTGATTATGCTTAATGTGCAGCTGTTTTAACACCTGCTGGAAGAGATGCGAAGTGAGATTTGAACCTTGATCACTTTGGATGATTTTTGGAATCCCAAAAACCAAAAACAGATATAAACTGGGTTAAAGCTTTCACAATAGAACGAGATGTAATGGTACGCAGTGGATATGCCGCAGGAAAGCGTGTGTTCAAACACATCACACAGTGAATACATAACTGCTACCAGACTTTGAACGGGGAAGTAACCCTACACAATCGACAATAACATGCTCAAAAGGTTCACCAGTAGCCTGAATTGGTTTCAACAGAACAGGTTTCAACACCTGGTTTGGTTTACTCGTTAATTGGCAGGTTTTGCATCTCTTAATATAAGCAGAGATGTCTCGTTTTAAACGCGGCCAAAAAAAAAAAAAAAAGAATATCGCAACATGCGATCATAAGTCTTAAGTCCCTGGTGACCTAATTGATCGTGCGCAATTCCGATCATCATTTGTCAAAATTTAATAGGAACAATAACTTGGAAAACAGGATCCCCAACTAAATTTTTGTGAGGACTCCTCAACAATACCCCATTGTGAACGAAATATCCACGGGAAATGTTATACTTCTACCGGAAGAGCAGCACTCTGGAGAGTTCATCCAAAGAGGAGTCACTTCGCTGTTCTTTTCCTAATTCCTCTGCAGAAACAGGAAAAGATAAGGCAGACAAATCAGGCATAAACAACTTAGTGCTTACTTCAGTTTTAATCTCTTTTTGATCACATACTTCATCCTTATTGGCACATTTCATTGCACAAGTCACGACACACGCTGAATCATGACACAAAGAACTCAGTTCAGTTTCAATTTTATTATCAGTGATCACTGTGGGAAACACTATTGAAGTTTCACGTGCTTTTATTTATATCCAACGAGAGGGAAGAAAACAAGGAAGAAGAATGATTAACAGAACTGTAGTGACACACTTGATACAACAGTGACACCTATTGACAAATTACTATATTACAACACTCCCACTTAATTTTACAATGGGACTAAGCCATTTCTTAGTAAATTATATAAACAAAATATAAACGTGTCTAGCACATTTAAGATCAGACTAAACAGAATTAAATGAAACAAAGTCCAATCTCACTCCTGAAATACTCAAACTTCTGTCTCACCAATGGCTTGGTAAAGATATCTGCCTTCATGTCATCTGTGGGACAATATTGCAGTTGTATTTGTCCATTCTGCACACATTCACGAATGTAATGGTAGCGAATGTCAATGTGCTTGGTTCTTGAATGATCAACTGGATTCTTTGCGATTGCAATGGATCCTTGGTTGTCCTCCAGGATCACCACAGGAGTAGCATCCAATCCAAGATCACTCAGAAGTCGTCTAAGCCAGACACATTCCTGAGCTGCTTGGCTAAGTGCAACATACTCAGCTGTTGAAAGAGCAACAGTTGACTGTTTCTTGCTGAGCCAACTCACCGCTCCTCCACCTAGTAAGAACACATTACCGGTTGTAGAGCGACGATCGTCCTGATCTCCAGCCCAGTCAGCATCTGAGAAACCGACCAAAGCTCCAGACTCTGACCACTTATACTTGAGTGCGAGATTCAGTGTTCCCTTCAAGTATCGTAGAACTCTCTTCACCGCAGTCAGATGTGAAACATTTGGATTTGCATTGAACTTTGATACAACGCTCACTGCTTGTGCTATGTCAGGTCATGTGGCCATCGCAGCATACAGTAGGCTACCTACCATAGACTGGTAAGTACTTGAGTTCACAGGCTTGCTGACACCATCATTCCTTTTTAGCTTTACATTAGCATCAGTTGGAGTTGCAACGGGATTTGCATCATGCATACCATACTTTTGAAGAATGGCTTCAATGTAATACTTCTGATGAAGGAACACAGTTTTTTTCTTTGTCTTGGATGACAGAGATTCCCAAGATATAGGACAGTTCTCTCACGTCCTTCATCTTGTAGCGCTTATTAAGAGCGAGTTTCAGCTCTTTTATGCTTTCCATCGACTCTGTGATCAGAATTAGATCATCAACATACACAGCTAATATCTCCAGCTCCTGTCGTGATCTCACAAACACACGGGTCTGATGTACTCTGTTTGAAACCAATGTTCTTCATGAACTCTGTGAAAGTTTTGCTCCAGCAGCGAGGGGACTGTTTCAGTCCATATATTGACTTCTTCAGCTTGCACACCAAATTTTCCTCCCCTGGTCTGATGTATCCCTCTGGTTGCTCCATATAGATCTCCTCATCCAGGTGTCCATTTAGAAATGCGGTTACCACATCCATCTGATGCACATGCATGTTATTCTGGACAGCGAAGGACAACAATGTACAAATTGAGCTAAAACGTACCACAGGTGAAAAAGTTTCATCATAGTCGGCACCATACTTCTGTGAGTAACCCTTAGCAACAAGTCTACACTTGTATCTCTCCACTCATCTGTCACTATGATGCTTAACTTTAAACACCCATCTCGATCCTATGGCCTTCCGATCCTTTGGTAATTTCACTAAATCCCACGTTTTATTTTCAAGCAGTGATTCATACTCAAAGTCAGCCGCCTTCTGCCATTCCTTTGCATTAGGACTCATCATTGCCTCTTTCAGTGTGCTTGGTTCTGCAACACAACAAACACTAGCATAATGATCAACAGTCACCAGGTCGGCAAACTCATCATAACCATATCTCTTAGGTGGTTTTCTGATTCTGCCACCTTCTCTAGCAGTTTCATCGACAGTAGCATCGATTGGTGTTCTCTCGTCAGTTTTCATGACAACTTCGTTCTCCGAACAAGAAATGTCCACTTCTTGTTTCAAGTCAAAGTCTGACTCGTTGAAGATCACATCCCGACGAATAAGAATCCTCCTTTTTTCTTCGTCGTACAAGCGATAGCCCTTGGCATTGTTGGCATATCCCACGAAACGAAGCTTCACAGCCTTCTTGTCCAGTTTTCTTCTTTCTGTGTCTGGGACATGTGCATAAGCTACGCAACCAAACACTTTCATGTGACTTACATTTGGCTGTTTGTCGCACCATCTCTGGTAGGGCGTCACTTGTTTCAGAACAGATGTGGGGAGTCTGTTCTGTATGTAAGCTGCAGTTGCTACAGCCTCTGCCCAGTACGACTTTGTTAATTTAGCGTGAGAGAGCATGGTTCTCGCTGCTTCAATTAATGTCCCGTTTTTTCTTTCTGCAACACCATTTTGCTGAGGTGTGTGCGGTACAGTTGTCTCATGGTGGATACCTTTATCCGTTCTTAGTCTTGCTATTTTCTGCCCACACTCATTGGATAATTTTCTCTCAAATTCCTTGAATTTGGAAAGAACTTCACTCTTCTGTTTCATAAAGTATACCTTGCAACATCTAGAATAATCATCAATAAAAGTCACAATGTACTTTGATCCACCTATAGATTCAGTCTGGATGGGACCACAGACGTCACTATGAACCAACTGTAGTTTACGTTTGGAACGGATTTCTCCTACTGGCTTATGTGGCTTCCTAGACAGCTTGCCTTCCACACATGCTTCACAGAAAGGAACTTCTTTCTCTTCAGGAAAGTCCACTCCATTCACCAGTTTTTTAGTTCCTTCAACTTAGTGGTGTGACCCAGTCGCTGGTGCCACAAGCTGGTTGCTATTAATGCACTTGACGCAGAGCGACAGGCAGGCAAACTTCCTTCTACATTCAGCTGATACAATCCATCAGATCTTTGCGTTCCCATTCCTCTGAGATTTCCATTTTTATTACGGATGTAACAGCGAGACTTCTTGAACTGCACCGTATTTCCTTTTTTGACAGTATGGTGTATTTCTTTGTGTTTCTCTGTGTACTTCTCTAAAAACAGATATATGGTGTATTTCTGTGTTTCTTTTAATTAGGCTAGTTGTATATCTCTCGACCAGTCATGGTGTCTGCTCTAGCAAACTGAAAGTATAATGAATATCTTTAGAGCTTGTACTCCTTTTCATTTGATCTAATAACATTGTGCGTGTGAGCAAAAGAAGCCCCCTCAGTAAGAGGGTACATAGATGTTTAAATCAAGGGTTAGAGATGTGTGCTGAGGACACGGCTGTTTTTCTCGCACACACATATTTCTAAGTTAAAAGCATTCTTTCCTTGAACAGTGACTTTGTCAAAAATTGAGGAGTTACCAGCTGAATGTGAAAGATATACGTTTTTAAAAATAGATGAGTGAGGGATTTTCCACCAATATTTAATTAGCAAGCAACATAAAACATATTGGTGGCAGGAGAAAGAATTGCGGGAAATAATCCCATTGGCTAGAGATAAGGAGCAGAATGACAACAAAAAGGTATATAACTGGGAACTTAGGATAATGAAGTCAGAACGGGCAGCTGACCGGTCTCATGTAGTTTGTTGGTGTTCAATAAACTATAACTTTGGCATCTGGAACTTGGGACTCCGAGAGTTTTCTTACAACTTAAAGAGAATCATCTTGAATATTCCACGACAACAGCAGCTCCCACTGAGAAGAGATTCCCGGATAACTTGGGAACATACAGCACATCAAACATTGTGACATTTTTTACATCACTGATTTTTAATGTCATTCTCAGTTTAACATTACCAACTCCTAGAGCGTCAACCACTCTTCCATCACCAAGTTTCACAGACTGTTTTTGGAAATTGCTGGTAGTCTTGGAGAATTTCTTCATAACACGTCATGTGCTTTGAGGCTCCAGAGTCGATCAACCACTCGAGCTGTTGTGTCATCTTATCCTGATCTGCCTCTTTGGCGATGAAGGCACTCTCAGATGAATCTTCATCATGGTCACATGTTACATTTTTAGCTTTGTGAGTTTTAGTCTGTTTTTTTCTTACTTGGACAGTCACGCTTGATATGTCCTTCTTTCCCACACTTGTAACATCTCCACGAGGCAGGTCTGTCAGCTCTCACTGCCTTGGGAGTTAGCCTGCATATCACTACGAACTTGTGTTGACGTCGCTGACACGCCACTGGACAAAGCACCACTGGACATAGCACCGCTATAGTTACCATCAGCAGACACTCGCTTTTGTTCTTCATTTATTAATGCTTGCTGAACAAACTGCAGCGTTAAACTGTCCAATTTAGTTTCCAGTGCAGTGACAATTGTAGCATAGCTTGGTGGCAAGCTACCCAGCAGTGTTACAATCTGGTCCTCCTCTTCAATCACTGCACCTATTGCCCCTAGCTGGTCAGTTTTCTCCTTCCTTCATTTCACATCTGAAGTATTTTTTCTTCAGAAACAGCTTGTTTGCAAGAGTGTCTCTCTCAAAATGTCCTTTTAGTGTGTTCCACGCTTCCTTAGGGGTCTTACAGCTTGTTATCAGGTACAACTGAGGCGTACTCACATTCAGCACCAACACAGAAAACACTTTTTTCCTTCCGTTTTTCAAATTCTGCTCTTGCCTGTGCATTTGCTCCTTCTGCCACATTGTCAGTCTCCATCACCATGCCCCATAGTCCTTTAGCTTTCAGCAAATGTTCCATTTGAAATTTCCACGTTGCCCAGATCTCTGGCCCACTCAGCTTTTCAATAAACAGTTTATCCTCCATTGTGAGTTCCAGAACACTGTCTGTTTCACACACAAAAAAACTGTGTAAAAGTACCTCTTCTTTGCTTTAGCGAAGATCTGGGCCCATAACCTATTGAAGTTTCACGTGCTTTATTTATATCCAACGAGAGGGAAGAAAACAACGAAGAAGAAAGATTAACAGAACTGTAGTGACACACTTGATACAGTGACACCTATTGACAAATTACTATATTACAACAAACACTGAAGTATCAGCCCACACACGTTCACCTACCAGTCCATTTCTAGGGGTGTAATGATACATCGATCAAACGTCTAATGATACGATGCATCGATGTCACACACAAAATATCGATATGAGATACCTTTATTTTGACAGTCTCCACGTCCTCACATAACATCCGTTTACGCATTTCCGCCAAAGCGCGCGTTTTGTTTTTCTCACCATACTGCCTGCCTGCCACTTGTGTCGGATTGCGAATGAGATGCAGCAACAAAGCGGCTGTAGCAGCGAAAAGACCATGGAAAAGTCAGACGCTGAACATTTTGACGCTGTTGTCGGGCGCAAATCGTGGGTTTGGAAACATTTTGTATTTTCCAAAAAAGATGGTCAGGTAAATAAAACCCATGTTGTGTACATGTTGCCAGTACAAGCTAAAATATTCGGGAAACACCACAAACTTGTCAGTGCATCTGAAAAGAAAACATAGAATCGAGGAGAGTAACGTTAATTTGGCTGAAGAAAAACAGCCTCTGTCACCCCACATGAAGAACTTCTTTGCCCCGACATTAGCCCACAACTCCAAAAGAGCAACTAGCATTACGTCCGCGATCGCTTTTTTATATGCAAGGATATGAGGCCCTACAATGTAGTTGAAAACGAAGGCTTTCGTCACCTACTACATACTCTGGAGCCGAAATATAGCATTCCATCAAGACAGCAATTCAGTGAAAGTTGCATTCCGAAGCTGTACAGACAAGTGAAAGATAATATACACTAACTGATGCAGAACGAGTCGCAATCACAACAGATGGATGGACATCCTGTACAACCGAAGGTTATGTAACTTTGACCGGTCATTATATTGACACTGACTGGCAAATGAAGAATTATGTTCTGCAGACACGTGTTTTGAATGACTCGCACACCGGGGTAAATCTTGGTAAAGTCTTGAGAGAAGCTTGTGGAGAGTGGAATATACTTGACAAAAATCCTGCACTGGTCACCGATAATGCCAGTAATATGGCAATAGCTGGAGCAGAGGCAAATCTGTCACCTCACATTAAATGCTTTGCGCATACCATAAACTTGGCAACACAGAAAGACCTGAAATGTGCTGGTGCAACATGTCTTTTGGGAAGAGTGAGACAAATCTTGTCATTTTTTCACCGCAGCACGATTGGTACCACTGTTTTAAAAGAGAAGCAGTGGTTGCTCGGAATTCCAGAACACAAGCTTAAACAAGATGTGATCACTCGCTGGAACAACTCCTTTGATATGCTGGAACGATTTTTGGAGCAACAAGCTGCAGTGTGCTTCACTGCTGGAAAAAAACTAAGGAAACTCTCAAATGACCTGCAGCATACCCTCAATGAAATGAACATCACTGTAGCTGAAGATATGGTTAAGCTACTCTCACCAGTGAAAACTGCCACCACCATAATGTGTGAGGAAGAGCAGCCAACTGTATCTGTTATTGCACCTCTTCAAGCTAAATTGTTGAAACATTTCACTGTCACGGCTGAAGACTCCAGTGTGATTACAGAGATGAAGCAGGTAGTGGCAAAGGATCTAGAACATCGATATATGGATGTGAGACAAGTTCTTTATAGAGCATCTGCCTTGGATCCCAGATTTAAAAAGCTGCCTTTTTTAAGTGAAGAGGAAAGAGATGCAACCTTCCAGTTTCTCATCCATGAGGCTGCAGAATTGATGATCCAGAAAGAAAGAATATATTTTTTAGTTTCAGCAATGTTTTATAAATGTTATATATTTTATAAATTCATTAAAATGCACTGCCTCTCCATTTGCTATGTGAGAATGTGTGTCTGTGTTATAATCTACAGAATGACACAGTGTCACAGGTTGAAAATGCAACGGCTCACTCATCTGACAAAACTTCTGATGATGATGATGATGGCGACCCTGAATTGATGCCAGTGAGTAGTAAATATAATATACATTGTGACAAAAATGATTTATGGCCTATGATTGATGACTTAATTGATCACCTTTGACCTTTCCCCCCTCCCCATCCCCACACCACCCCTAATACTTTGTGCCAAAAATGATTGATGGTCTATGATTGATGACCTGTTTGGTGCCCCCCCTTTGACCTCCCTCCCCAACCCCACCCCACCCTCACCCCGCCTCACCCCTCCGGCAGTTGTACAGGCTGTGGTATGAATTGGTTGGTCAGCTGTTTTGATGCCCCCCTGCGCTGTAGCCGATCCCATCTCTGTATTTAAAAGAGGTTAGGTCTGTTCATTGCAACAAGTACGTATTTTGTGATTTCCACTTGAGCAATGGCATCCCCCAGAAGTCCTAAAACCCCGTTGGTAAATGATGTAGAAACAAATGCTAAGCTAGATTGGGCTCTGAGGAAAAGATATGGACCATGCATAACCAGGGATCTCCATGATCCTTTAGGAACTCTGAAATATGAATTTCATCTAGACGATGGTCGTTTGTGCGTGTACGACTTTGACAGAACATCTCATTCTGTTAAGTTATTCAACAGGGGCGATGCAATGTATTTCACGGAAAAGGATTGGGATGTGTTTTACAATCGTGTTTGGAGGGGTCTGAATGATTCTGGAGATGCACCTTTATTCATTGCAGAGGCTGTTGGTGACCATATTATCAAGAGGCTGGATGACCATGGATACATACTTACCAGTGACGGAGTGTGTCCTTCCACAGAGACAGATCACATGAAGTTTTTATTTCAATGGAAAGATGTACCTATCCTGAATGATGTTTTTTCAAAGATAGACAAACTGTTTAAATGGAATGATGCATATGACCAATACAATATAATTAAGGTCAGACTGTTTGACCCTGAAAAGTGTGGTGAAGTTCGCAGTACGACCCCCTTGTAACACCGCCCACATTCTATAGACCTTAAAAGCGGCTGGTCCCCATTCTCATTTCAAACCAAAAGCGCGAATCATCATGTCTCAACACGATACTACAGAATCTGCTGGGGCCTTGGCATCATCCGATGACGCATCTACTTCAGCAATGTGTGACGTCCCTGGAGGTATTCCTATCACCGGCCATTGGCTCGACAAGTTTTGCATGAATCTTGGCTATCACAATCTAACGTTCATTTCATCTCACGGTCCAGGACACACACTTCCAGATGCATCGTCTCTGAAGGGGGATGATGATACTGATGGTGTTGTTGATGTAAAGAGCGTCAATTTTATAAAAGCAGTCGTAGTGGTCATTCTGGAGCATCTCCTCGGGTTGAAGTTAAAAGAGTTGTGCTACGGTTGTGAAGTGGATCACCCCAGTCAGGTACAGCACACGTGTTTGTATGATCCTGATAAGTATTTCTTTTTCATACATTTTGAAGAAATTTCCTGTAAAGTGTTTAAACCGATGTTAAAACAAGTCATCGGCACTGCTTTGAAATCATTTGGATTGATACTGAATCCTCAGAGAATCCGTGGAATTATCGAAACCGTGTTGTGTGAACTAAGAGACGAGCCACACATTCTACAGAGACTGCGTGAAATCCGTGAGAATCTGGTGAATGATAGCGGTGAACAGGCTGTCTATGACACAGTGGACTGGTGGAAAGACAGCCCGACTGGATCCTTATTTTGACGCTAACATGGGGATCTGCTACTGTGTTACTTATCTGTTTAAATTTATTCTGAGACGTCGTCTTCATTGTGAAATAGTCGATATGCTGTGTAAGATCATTAATGATGATGGGTCTGAAGAAAACAAACGAGTGGTTTGTCTAAAGAAGCACATGGATATAGTCAGAGGTATATCAAACGAATGGGGTGAAATGATACAACGCTGTGTCTGTCAGAATGATTCATCCTGTGTGTTTCTTAAAAACATTCTAAATTCATTGTTTGAATGCAATAATGATTGTAAAATTGGCAATATAATATGTTTATGTACATATGTAACTGATATGTGTGTGATATTATTGTCAAGAAACGATCAGTGTTCTAGACATGTCTTTGAAAATGTTAATATTCTGGTAAATCACCTGATTGATAAAAATTCTGATACATGTGTTAATTTCCTACAATATCTCGACAATGTATGATGTTGGTGTTTCTATTTTAAATGTATAAGTATGCATTGTACTGTGTGATTACCCTGATTTAAAATAAAAGGGGGGTTTTATAGAATCACTGTCTCATTATTTACACGGTGTCTGATCTGGTAACATGACCGAACAACTGCATAAGGTGTACTACACACCATCTAACCCCGGCTCTTTAGGGGGTGTAAATAGATTAAAACGTGGTGTATTAGAGGAAAGTGGTGATTTGCTAAGTGGTAAAGATGTTTCAGACTGGTTAGCCAGTCAAGATGCTTATACACTCCACAAACCACTACGTCACAATTTTAAAAGGAATAGAGTCGTTGTTTATGGTATTGACACACAGTTTCAAATGGATCTGGTAGATATGTCAATATATTCTATGGAAAATGACAATACTAAATTTCTGCTTACATGTATAGATGTCTTTAGCAAATATGCATGGGTGCGTTGTATAAAGAACAAGACTGGATTGGCTGTGACCAATGCGTTTAATTCAATACTACAAGAGGGTAGAGTCCCTCAGAAAATTCAGACTGACAAGGGGAAGGAGTTTTTTAACAAGCATTTCCAACAACTAACTAAAAAGCACAACATTTACCATTTCAGCACAGGGAGTGAATTGAAGGCAAGCGTTATTGAACGCTTTAATAGAACATTAAAAGGACGGATGTGGCGATATTTAACGTCTATAAACTCTAAACGCTACATCGACGTTTTACAAGACTTTATTCAAGGATACAACAGTAGTTATCACAGAAGTATTAAAATGCGCCCTGTAGATGTCAACAAAGAAAATGAACCGGTCGTCTATGACAATTTGTATGGTAATGTGTGTAAGAAGAAGCCTGTATTTAAATACAAAATCGGCGACGTGGTTAGAATATCAAAGATGAGGGGGCCTTTTACCAAGGGGTATGAACAAAACTACACAGATGAATTTTTCACTATAACCGAATGTATGCCACGTCAACCACCAGTCTACAAGCTATCTGATTATGACGGGGAGGTTATCGACGGATCATTTTATGAAGAGGAGCTACAAAAAATTATTATGGACAAGGACAATGCTTTTAAAGTAGAAAAAATATTAGACAAGAAGAAGCGTGGTAAAAAAAACATGGTTCTCGTACGGTGGGTGGGATGGCCTCCGAAGTTTGACAGTTGGGTTAATGAAAAAGATGTTGTAGATCTACAGAGCTCTTAAAGTCTATAAAGAAAATACAATTGACATCTGAGTTAATTTCTACAGTGAACGGTCATGGATGATGCAGGGTTTTATGTCACATTGCCATGCAATGCTTCATTAGCTCTTTACCCCGAAAACCAAATTTCGAATTACAGAACAAGATTAGCCAGACCTATAAACTTAAAAGGTAATTGGGAGGTGGGTCTGGCTGAAATTGAATACCCTAGATCGTGGTACACTATTGATGATGATGATGCGAAAATCATCTTGAGAGATGTTGGCGACAACAAAAATTTTGTGACCATAAATCTGAAAACCGGATATTATGACAAAATAGCATCTGTAATTAGGGAGCTAAATGTTTCTCTACCTAGTCATGTACGTTTCGGTTACGACCTTGTGAAAAACAAAGTTTACATGACAGCACCACTAGGAGTAGCCTTAACATTCTACGGTAAACTAGCCATTATTTTGGGTGTAATACCGGAGAAGCCATGGGAAGCTGTAAACGATCATAGTGAAACCACTTTTACAACAGTGTATGCACCACATCAAACCGACATGAACGGAGGATTTTACAGCATATACGTGTACACAGATGTTATCGAATATCAAACTGTGGGGGATGCACACGTTCCGCTTTTGAGATGTGTACATATAACCGGGTCGGGTCGTGAAATGGTCAGTGTGACATATGACAGAACGCACTATGTGTCAGTGAATAAAAATTCTATTGGAGAGATTTGTATTGAACTCAAAGACGACAGAAACAGGGGGGTGCCATTTGCTTACGGTAAAGTTGTCGTTAAACTACACTTCAGACCTGTGAAACAACCAATCCTTTAAAATGGTGTATTATAACCCGTACCAAATGGATCCTGCTCATTATGTAAACTATTATAAAAATCAAGCAGGCGGTGGCCTACCGGGGTATGCGGGTGGAGGGGTTATGTATGGGGCAGGTCTCGGAGGACTTTTCAGGGGTTTGTTTAGAATGGCTCTTCCGTTGTTAAAAAGAGGTTTCAGCATTGCCAAACCACATCTTAAAAATGCTGCTAAAACATAGTCAGCGATGTTGTCACCAATGCCATGTCACATACCTTTAATAACAATAAAGCCCAAGATGGGTCGGGGTTAATGGTTATGTCACGTAAACGGAGGTCTAAACCACCAGGAGTGAGGAGGATGGGGAGGAGTGGTCAAGCGGTAAATAAAACCTAAGATAACTGCAGTTAGACAACAAAGACGAAAGAGAGCTGTGAAGCGCGGCTCATCTGGATCGGTGAAGAGCTCTGTTAAAACGATATTCTAAACCATGGCTCTGCTACATACCATGTCCGAAGAATGTATTAAATCAGAGCTGGATCTGTTTACGGTACCGATGACTCAGACGGCTATTGAAAAAAACACATACATTGAAATACCTCCTCTATCTGCAATATCGGACACCACCCCCTTGGAAGTTTTCATAGCAGGGAATGGTGAAGATTATGTAGATTTGAATAATACACTGCTTTACATGTGTGTTAAAATCACAAATCCGGACGGTACAAATATCAGAGATGGGACCCCTGTTGGACTGATCAATTATCCAGGAAACACTATTTTTTCACAGGTTGATGTATCACTTGGTGATAGGTTAATTTCACAGAGTACAAACACATACCCTTATCGATGTATTATAGAATGCCTTTTAAACTACGGTAAAGATACCCTGGAAAGCGTATTCTCAGCAGGATTATTTTACAAAGACTCTGCAGGACATATGGATGTAGGCGACCCGGCAGGGGCTAACATTAGTCTGACAAAGAGGGCTGCCTTTAGCAACGAAAGTGCCGTAGTCGAACTTTTATCACCCATACACAGTGATATTTTCTTTCAAGAAAAACTCATGCTTAACGAGGTGGACATTAAAATCCGGTTGACAAGAGGCAAAGATGAATTTTGTCTAATGAGGAGTGACGCTATAGCATACAAACTAAATATTTTATCAGCGTCTCTGTTTGTCAAAAAAGTATCAGTTTCACCAGGAGTGAGACTGGGACACGCTCAAGCACTTCTCTCAACAACCGCTAAATATCCAATTGATAGAGTCTGTCTGAAAAATTTTTCCATACCAGCTGGAAGCTGTGTATCAAACCAGGAAAACCTATTCTTAGGAACACTCCCCAAATCTATCATATTGGGCATGGTCGATAATGATGCTTTTACAGGGGCATACGATAAAAACCCTTTTGCATTTAAACATTACGATCTGGAGTTTCTAGCTGTTTATGTGGATGGGCAGCAACACCCCGCCAAACCATTACAACCCAACTTTGGATCAGGCACAGCCGTACGAGAGTTTTACCAGCTCGCGCTTTCGTCTGGAAGACATCTAAAAAACCAAGCATTGGTAATCGACAGAGAAGATTTTCTGCAGGGTTATACACTTTATGGTTTTAACCTCACACCAGACGAAGAGTGTGGCCAACACATCTCGCTTGTTAAGTCTGGGAATATCAGACTAGAAGTGCGGTTCAGACAACCGCTTCCAAGAACCATTAATCTGATTGTTTATGCTGTTTTTGACAACATCATTGAAGTTTCTAACCGAAGACAGGTGCTTGTTGACTACTATTAATTAAAAACATGAACACCATACAACTTACCGTAGCTATGGAGAGAATCACACAAAACACGCATTTTCTTGGTGTACTACCATGTGATTATTTACCAAAGGATCCGATAAGAACACTACCCACATCTGTCATAATCAACACACATCCTTCGCACCTCCCCGGGGAACACTGGGTGGCTATTTACATAAATAAGTATGGCTCAGCATTTTTCTTTGACAGTTTCGGTAATAGTCCTGATTTTATTCGTTTTCCTGTATCAATCATTGAATTTCTAAAAAGGAATTCAACACGCATTCAGTATTCGGCTAAACAAGTTCAGCCTTTTATGTCTGTCACATGTGGTCATCATTGTGTTTTCTTCCTATATCATATGATTCGAGGTCGTGATTATGATGATGTTATGATGCTTTATAGCGACGATTTAATTAATAATGATGTTCTTGTATCGCATTTTGTGAAAAAACTAAGGATAACTCATTGTAATAGTACTGTATTTAAGTGTATTCAATGTGTTCAAATGGGTGAAACGTTTATGTTAAATACATGATTTGTAAAACGACTGTTTCTAATAAATAAAAAGAGCACAATGTCAAAATGTATCAATGTCACTGCTTTATTGAATATCACATGATTAATTTGTACAAAAAATATGACCAATATATTATACAACATCAAAATGACAACCACTGGTTTTGTTCACGAGATGGCGATTTAAACGCCTCCGACCCCTTAGAAGAAGGTGTACTTAAATACATTCTTTGTGCCATAGAGGACGATGTAGACGGTTTGGTTTTAAATGAACTTATTACATGTCTAACCGTGTGGTTTGGGACTGTTGAATAGGGTATGTTTAAAACAGCAATTGCCTGCAAAAACTCAGTCCATCCATGAGGCCTACGGTCATTCCTAATTTTATGTGGGGATGTTATACTCTTCACAAGATCCAACACGTGTGATCCCTGTATAGTGACGCCTTTAAATACAAACTCTCCCGAATCATTCCAAGATGAAACTTCTTTGGCTTTAGACATTTTATCCATGATGTATCTTGCATTTTTCACACTTTTCAATGGTACATTTTTCAACACTTCATCGACAATATCATCGCCCCCACCATCTTCAACAGGGGGTCCAAAGGACTCTTTGTGAGACGCATCGGGGGGTGGAAATGCAAGCGTTAATGTGTTGCTGGCTCGATCCCCTTGTTTAACTACTGTCAAAAATCTTTGTAAAACTGAGGTGTAAAGTTTGGCCTTCTCATGAGCAGCCAAATTGTCTTTATTCAAAATATTTCTTATAGCAAGATCCAGATCGTCTTCCACTGTTTGTTGAATAGATTCTCGGGTATTGGACATCTTTAGTTTATCTATTTGATTTTGAGGGACTAAAAACAGCTTCTCAGCATACTCCATCTTCAACCTTGTTTAGACGTTATCAGACTGGTTATAAAGGGGATTGCTATGCTCAAGAGCGGAAGAAGAAATCCTCCGTTCTGGTTGATCATGCGTTTTTTTCTGGACACACCAATCTTTTTACTGGCTATGTATTTAATCTCAGTCCTTTTCCTCTTCAACCGGCGATGTTGCTGCGTCGTTAGCGGTATTGTGCCATAGAGCACATTAAGCGCTACCTCACACAATGTTAAAATGAGATCGTCAGATGCTGATTGCATAATAAGACGTCTTTGCATCGGGGTTGCTTTAAATAGCATTTTTAACAGGGGGAGGTTTCTAGACAGTCTAGTAGACATTTCACCAAAATCACTGCTTTCTTTTTTGAATGTAAACTGCTGGTTGGTTTGAAAGTAACCCCGTTCTGAGACGAAAATGTTCAGGGGTTTTTGCTTTATAGTCTATCATGAGGTATCCAAAAGGCTGGTTGGTAGCATCTTGATAGCATTCCATAAAATATTTTGTATTTCCGGGGTACATTTGTTTTCCCAACACATTAATCTGATTGTTATCACGAGGATTCTTAAACAATATTAAATAATTTGTATTCAAACTGATGGTTCTGCTGGATTTACCTTGGAAAAATAAATTCTGCACAATATAAATAGCACTGAGGTTTCTATGGTGAACATATTGAGTGAACAGCTTTTCCACTTCAGAGTTTCCACTCGCCTCCTTCATCATGTCGTCAATTATCAACAGATTAGTTTTATTGACAGGTAATAAATCATCATCATTCAGAGATTGCGGTATTCCTTCCACAAATTTAATGTTATACAATTTATACAGTTCATCATACAGCGGTTGCCAGCAATCATAAATGTACACAATGTTTTCAATCTTTTTAGAAATCATATTTACAGCATTTTCCAACAACATTTTTACAAAATAAGACTTTCCAGAATTTGAAGGTCTGCTTATCACACATGAAAAAGGATGTTGAAGTCTAAAATCAAAACCATCAACCTCCCGCACACTGCGGTGGTTCAAAAAATTATTAGTAGCCATATGGTAGTGTTGTATAATCAGGGAATAGCTGTCTTTTATTATACACCACTTGAAACTTTTTAACAACTGACTTGTTTTGCAAGGTAAAGTTCTTTTTATTCCTCACGATGTTGTCTGTGTATGCTAGTATGTGTCGGGTGTCATGCGATTTTACATAACCGTCAACAAGACCGATCAATGTGTCTAATCTAATAGCCGTGGAATTTTCGGCATTCAAAGTTATACCCTTTGCTTTCATACACACTTTACCTTTAGCAGTGCGATATCCGTATGTTTTAGGACCGCCTGAGCAAAACTCTGTTATGTGATCATCATTGCCAATTTCATCAGTAAGATCTCCTAAATAAAGACCCAGAGGTGGCTCCCAGTCACCGTCTCTAGAGATAAAGATAACGCTGTCTGTATCGCTATACAACAATCTATCCCCCAGTTTATCCATAAGATCATACAATTCTAGCCGTGCGTGTGCTGTTGTAAAGGCCCCCAGAAATATATTCACATCCCGGGTGCTGTACATGGCACCATCATCGTGACGATACTGTACCAGCGCAATTTCATCAGACACAAATGTGAAATATTTAACGTCATACTGACAGCCAAATATGATGTGAGCAAAGTCTTCTGGGTCTTTCAAAAGTCTAGAAGTGGGGAGATTTTCTCTCATTGAAAAACGCCCCCACAGACTATTCAGCAGCAATTTGTTGATAGACCTCTGTGCAGGGTTGTGACAGATCTTTGCAGGATCGAGTTTAACCCCTTCTTTTTCAAAGTAATCATCGATATAGGCTTTTTTGTCTAACTCGGTGACTACATGAGAGGGGTAGCCTGAGGCCTCCTGTTTAAACTTCAGAAAGGTCTTTACATAACCGGAAAACAGCGTTTCCGATTTCTCTGCAAAGTGCCACACCTCTGAGATTTCCATTACAAGATACCCCTTCTCAATAGCCTTTAACAATTCAGTGCTCACCCAGCAGCCTGAGATAGATCTCTCCTCATCTGTATGCGTACAAGGAGCATTGATTTGTTTCTCAGCACATGATCTGCATAGAGGAAACATGAGTTTCCCGGCACACCTATAAGGGAGTACAGGATGTAGGAGCATTCGAGGTGGTATCATTGTTGCCTTAATAAGCCCGTAATAATTTTCAAGGGGTTCAAAATCCTTGAAGATTATTTCAGGATGTCCAACAGGGTAGCTTTTTCGAGCCTGACAGTAAGGATAAAGACTCGTGAAATCAACATATCTGATCTTCTCATTTTCTGTAGTTTTGTGGTAAAGCTTGTAAGCATTTGTACGACCCCCAAAGAGGGCATCACGCGGTTTCAGTCTCTCGGGAGCCGAATAAGTGGCCATAAACGCAATTACATGAGGATCAGTTTGTTTAAGAGTCTTCCATGCACACTCATACATCACCTCAACGTCTAAACAGTATGCGTTCTGCAACACATCAAGCTTTTCATTAAACATTCTCCTGAGTACTCCAAAAGGAACATTTGACAGGGGGTTTGCATAGTCAGGTCTGTAACGACACTCGTGACCATGGTGAAAACAGCCGGCAAATTCTAGAGCTCTTCGTACCCCATCTTTTTCGTAATATCCATCAACAAAGTAACTTCCAAATTTTACCTCACCGTGATTTAGGGCATGGTGGATGTCTACGTCGCGGGATTTTTTCACGTACTCAAGCCATTCAATAGATATGTTAGAGAATGTCTTATACTGATTGACGTATGCATTATTATGCGTCAGAGCCAGTGTATTTCTAGAGAGAAAATGCGCCTTGAAAGTACCCATACAGCAACTAGCAAGAGTCACGTAGGTGAACGGATCTACCTGTGTGCATAGCAGGAATGCTTCTCTAAATTTAATACATGCTTCACGTAATAAAACAACGTCGTTCATGCAATAGAGCCCGATCTCTTTTTTTGAAATCAAAGATTTTGCCATCGACTGATGCATACCACTGATCAAATTTTGCCCTGGTACTATCTGTCATGGTACTGTAACCATAGTAGTTTTTTGCAGGGTAAGGACCTATATAAGACTGATTTTCCTGTCTGTTGAAATGGTGAGGAAAGAAACCTTTTTCTTTATTTTGCAAATTTAATGCAGAAGATGTCTTAGACAGAGCCATGTGGAGGAATGAGTAAGAATCGATAAAACGCTGTCTAAAAGTTTCATCATACATGAAAATGGCTCTACATCCCTGCATTACTATGTTAAGATGGAGTCCTGCATTGCAAAAATACTCCAGAATTAAAAAGTTATCAAATCCACTTGCATTATGCGCTACCCATGTGTAATTTTTATATCTCGGCTGTCTAAACCTACAAACGAGCTGTCTCACACACCCCTCGCCTCCAAATTCAAATTTCTCACCATCAAAAGTCATAGCACACACGTAATTAGCAACATGTTTTCCATTATCACAGCGCGTTTCAAAATCATAGAAAATGTAACGGTCTGTATATTCCTTGGGAATGGTAGGTTGTATGAAACACTGGTGTTGACCTCCACGGCTTACATCTTCCCCGCAATGTAAACACTTATCATTTGGACAGTTATGAGGTTTGGGGTTTTTGCCAGCAGTGTAGTAACGTTTACCGCATTTACGACAATATTTTGTAGTATCGCAAGGAGATCTACCACAATCATCACTCGTAGGAGTTACTATTTTATGGGCATTAAAACAGTAGCTAGATCTGCAATAGCGTAGGCAGTCTTGACAGTGTATTGTGTTTTTAGGATGTTTGTAGCATTCGCTATCATTGCACACAGAGCACACATATTTGCAATCATGATTCTGTCTGCTTGCATACCCCGTGTAACAGAAGTTGCATACATATGCAGACCCTATAAATGCTTTCAAATTCTTTATCATGTAATAATGGCCATCATGAATGTAAAGATATGCTGTTTTGGGGTGTGGTTCATCAGAAGTTAAATATTTTTCTAACTTTCCAGCGCTTGACCTGTGAAAGACAACAATTTTTATGTCTAATGCTTGTTCAAATTTCGCAATGTCTCCTAGACCTATTTTATGCCGAGGTGTGAAACCGCCAGCAATTTGAATTGTTTTACCCCTCCTTTCTAAGTTGTCATGGGAAATCTGTGGGTCGAGAAAATATGCGAGGCATATTGAAAAGCACAGATTGTTTGTTGTATTGACGGGGGAAAATAAATGCATTCGTTTTCTTCTAACTACTTCATCATGTGCTATATCAACCAGCTTTCGACGAGCACCACCGTTCTTACTTCTGGCTATGACGCATGTAACTGCAAACTGTCGTCAGCCATCACTTTCGTATTGCTCTGCATGATTTTTTCAAATTGTTCAACAAAAATGTTTTCATCGTAGCCATTACTAAGTGATAATACACAATTTACATCAGATTTCAGACTGGGGCCTCTAAGAGATATATTAATAATTCCCGATTCCCCTGCCATCTGTCTGGAGAATGACACCATCTCAGATAATGCATTATGCACAGATGTAGCCTACTGTATGCAGCAAGGTCTGTAGATGTTATTTCCCTTAAATTTAGAGTTCTGTGTATCTCTATACCATTGAAACGCGGTCTTGACACAATCGTGAATTCGTTTAAAACTCCACCGTTTCTAGCCAATTCATCAATATCGTGCTGACTTAAACTCACATGGGGGGCATTCGTGTCTGATGAAATATTGCTTACACCACCAATCTGTACTGCATCAACAAACAAATCATCCTCATTATTAGCACCCTCATTATCAACCCCGTTATTATCAGTCTCTTGCATTTTTATCAGAGCTTCTAATCTTTCACACAGACTAGGGGTTGAGGCCATTTCTTCATGTTTTTTAATCATATCTTCTAATATTTTGCATAAATTAGAGTATGGCGGTTCTGATGTTTGCGTCTCTGTATCGTTTAGTTCATCCCTTGTGGAACTGTGTGATGATGGTTCTAACTAAATATTTAACCTTTTACAGTCTTTGTTGTTATTAGAAGCATTTATATGCTCTCTCTGTGTTTGAATAATAGCCTCTAATCTACCATTTAAATCCAAATAGGCAGGTCCTAAAAATTCCATCTGATCATCAATAATGTTTTGTAACCGTTCAATATTTGACAAATGATCATATCTAGTTCTTGCAGAAGGGTTTTGTTCAAAGTCTGGTTGACAATCTTGCAAATCATTGTTTGAACGTAATCTTTTTTTTTTCACCAGCCATATTTGAAAATCTTTTTTCAATTTAGATTTATTCTCCACTGATTATACACCAACCACACAAAACACTTTATGAAAAAACAATAACAAATCAACTAGATAAACCAAAAACAACACATTTTAACATAAATCAGTTATCATCTACCAGCCTTGACAATGTTATTAATGTTACCTAACTCCGTCACCATCAGTTGGGTCTCTCTGTAGGAATTCTGAAGAACACGATCACATTTATTTAATACCTCACGATTTGCTCCGACACGGTCGAGGATAATCCTTGTAAGAGTTCCTTGCTCTTCTGAGTTCGTCATAACCATATGAAAACAGTCACAAAGGCGTTTGACATTATCTGAAATGATATCCAATTTCTCTTCCGCCCTTCGATTCCGTTCACACAGTTCAATCAACAAATCATGAGGAAAGTTCTGCTGATTTGAGGGCAGAGATTCACCAGCAATCACCACCGACTCTTCCACACACTCCTGATGGGTCGTATCGCCGTCCGTACCATCCAAGACTGTGTTAATCGCAGAAAGCACATCCCCTGTATCGCTTACCAACAGGGATTCATCTGACACCAACGGTACCACGGGAGATGAGACAGCATTATCGGTGTTGTCTGGAACAAATTCGTTGCTGAAACTACCGGCCTCCCAGCTTCTCATGAAAAATGTATCATCGAATATCAATGCGGGGTCCTCCTCAGTCTGCAAACTGGTAGTGTACAGATCTATATAAAAATAAAAATGTGTATAGAATATGTGTGTTAGCGAGGGTTTGTCATTTATTTATTTTAAATAATGTTAGCGTGAAATCCTACTCACCAACTGACTCGTTTAACACCGAAGGCTGTTTTTCACCAAAATGCCCTCTTGTACCATTTCCAGCTGGAGATACAATATGTAAGCGGGGTTGACATTGATTCCCCGTAATATTATTCTTGATGTATCTTGAACGGAGCGACAGTTGGGCCTTTGGTTTAGCAGTGGTGAACCCCGGTTGTGTGACAAGTGCGGCCACGTCAAAGTTTGAGATATCTGCAACCACAGAAAATACATTTTTTTTATTTATAATCAATATTGCATGATCAAGCTAGACCTCAAATATTGTGTATACCTTGCAGCGCCGATCGGATTCCTGAGTTGCTCTGCCCCGTTGGTTTATTAATTAACGGTTCAGTCACTGAAAATAAAAGAATATAGTCACATAATATTTAAACACATCTAATATATATAAATAAATACATTAAAAATCTTTACGTAACTTACACAGTTGATCGATGGTGTTCAAATTTTCATGTTCATCTATCGGTCCTGAATTATGTAGAAAAATGTTTAAACATCAATTTACCAAAATGTACGTTTACCTGTAAAGTACAAATATTTAAAAATCATCGTACATGCATCACATACTTCTGAAAATAAAAGCCATTTTAAAGATTAACGCGACGTGTTACACAGCTGATGTTGTCTCGTACACAAAACCCCGAATGATTTAGCTTTGGTATGGTCACAAACACTCGACAATCTGTTTAAATGGGCGGCGCTACTCTAGGTATTCACATACCCCCACTGATCGGCGCCTGATTGTCTAGATCATAAATACTCGTGACATCCTCTCTTTTTATTTATTTTTTAGTTGACGAATGAGCATGAAGAAATGCTGATGCGAAATAACCTTAACAGTTTTATCTTACTCCTTTCACACGTTTGGTTGAATATATTCATTATTTTTAGCAGTAGAATGGATAATTATTAACCCGACATGTAGTAAAGCATTAATTTGCGTAAACTATTTATTGGATGTATGTTTAGTTAAAACTCTTTTAGAACTGAATACACCACTGTTGATGTATTTGATAGTTTAAGCTATGCTTGATAATATAAAAGGACTGTCAATATACAAACATTATTTTTATAGTGAAATATTCAGAGATCAAAGACTTAAAATAATGTTCGAATTCTTGCTAACAAAACCCAGCACAGCCTTTGTCCGAAACATCTCTTACGCATATGCCTCCGGGAATCGTTAACTTACGGCTGTGAGATGATAGAATATGCTGACCATTGAATCTAACAGTACCCCGTGACGATCCAAGGCATACAGAATAATAAATCAAAAATGATGCCCTCAAGACACTCTGTTTTAAATAGTTGTCAATCTGTTCACAAAAGGCATACTTAATGATTTAACATCAGATGCCCCATTGGTATGTTCCACAACAAAAAAACAAACAGACACACACACACACACACTTGCCTCCTCTTGAGAGATGTTTGTGAATGAACTCTTACACAGCACCCGCGGCTGGGGCACTCTGCATTTTTCTCGTTGATACAATGATGCTTTGTCTCTTACGCATATGCCTCCGGGAATCGTTAACTTACGGCTGTGAGATGATAGAATATGCTGACCATTGAATCTAACAGTACCCCGTGATGATCCAAGGCATACAGAATAATAAATAAAAAATGATGCCCTCAAGACACTCTGTTTTAAATAGTTGTCGATCTGTTCACAAAATGCATACATAATGATTTAAAATCAGGCCCCCGCCATTGGTATGTTCCACAACAAAACACACACACACACACACACACACACACACACACACTTGTTACCTCTTAAGAGATGTTTGTGAATGAATTCTTACACAGCACCCAGCCGCTGGGGCTCTTGTCTAGTTTCTTCATTATCATTTGGATGAGCACGTGAAAGGACTTTGAGCAAGAGATGTAAGATTCTTTCTTTAAAGATGCATTTTACTATTTAAATTAAATGGTGTTTGTTGAAATTAACTGATAAACATGTTTATATAAAAGTTTTATAGTGACGTTGACAATTTAGATTCAACTTTATTGTCATTGTGCAGTGTACACTTACAGAGTCAGTGAAATGCAATTGTTTTCGCATATCCCAACTAACCAGGGGCGAACATGTAACAGATTCCCATACCGGGGGTTGAACCCGGTGGAGGAAGGTCAAAGGGGGGCACCAAACATGTCATCAATCATAGACCATCAATCATTTATGGCACAAGGTATAAGGTGGTGTGGGGATGGGGAGGGGGGAAAGATCAAAGATCAAAAAGATCAAAGGTGATCAATTAAGTCATCAATCATAACCTGTCAATCATTTTGTCACAAGGTATATTATATTTACTACTAATGTCACTTTAGATATGTTGTTAGTTTAGCTTGTTACTCCAGAAGTAGTGGTGTAGTAGTGTCTGAAGAGGTGGTAGTAATGTTCACTTTAACACGTTATCTTGTATTATCATATATATCCTACATAAAAGTGCCAATGAGAAGAGAAAACTGAATATTTTTGCGCTAAAAGGAAATCAAGGATTTATTTGGACAGTTATCATGAATTTGGTTTTATTGAAGCAATGGACAAAGTGAGAATTGAGGTGGTAATCTGTGGTGAGAGATGAGCGACTGAAAGCATCAAACACACCTCAGACGGGGGAAACACAGAGAATTATTCCTTAGGAATAAATAACTTGTTATATCAAATATGAACAGAACATCAGAGATGCTTTGACTAGACGTAACATGTCCATGTCCGTTACAAAATCAAGTCCGAAATCGTATTAGAATTCATCCAAAAGCGTGAAAAAAACGTTACAGAAGTCCACTGAAAAGTCATCTTTGACCAAATAGATCCGAGAAGCGCATCATACTCCAAACATAAACGCCAAAGAATCTCCGCCGCCGATACGAGCGTGATCATCTCCGCTGATCCGTAAATCGCTCGTTAATCCTCTTGGTAAAAAGAAAAATACTAAATTTCCAATTCAAAAACAGTGGTTATTTTACTAAGAATATAGAAGCAAAGTCGAAATTCACTTTCCTTGATGGTGCAAGAGAACGGGATCGTACACGTGAAACACATTAGGCCATTAGTCCGTGAACACATTCAAGTTTAATTGTCACAAGCACAAGCATACAAAAACAAAAAAGAAAAGGCTTTACATCACTGAAGTATGTATTCGTAACTCCTTAATACAACTACAGCTTATAAAGGGTGTCCTTCTAACCTATCAAAGTTACCTTTTGTGCTTTACACGGTAAAATAACCGTTTCTCTTTCCGTAGGCCTACTGCTTGCACACATTTAACCTATTTGAAGACACTGCAACTTTCCATTCAGCAGGCGTGGTCAGCAGAAACTGAAACCGAAACCAAAATACACATGTAGACAAAAATATGAATGCCTGCATTATATAACAAAAAAAAAAAAAAAAACACTAATAAACATACAGTTTAAACCCATAATACTAAAAGTAAAGAAAATTAACAACATGCAAATAATATTAATATATATAAATTATACAAATTATTGATTTGGCTCTTACAACAGTCTTCCTGTGAGTATCAGAACCGCCTCGACTATATCCGATGTTAAAACTTACAACAGATCTGTTTGTGATCACTTTTAATCAGTGAGGTGATCGATCTGTGCGCTATAGGTGTAATGCTGTGGATTGTTTATGTATTTTATTTCATATAGTTTTATTTTACTATGTACAGCACATTGGTCAACAGCTGTTGTTTTAGTTGTGTTTTATAAATAAAGTGACATTGACATTATTCTGACAAAGTAATGAAGCCGACTGATACAGTATGTGGGCAAATTAGTGTTTTACAATCCAAAAACAATAAATCTATTCGTTCTTTGTTTTTAAAGGAGGTTGCATCAAGTCTTACACTATTGGGAAAGTGTTTGTTTGGTTATTGCCTCATAAGTGTTTTGTTACAAATAAAAGACATTTCTTTTAGGATAATACACAAATTCTCCCTGTTGAACATTTTCTTTGTAAGTTTAAGAAAGACATTGATGTTAACTGCTCTTTTAGCTCTTTGCACTTGGAAACAGTGCCCCACATTTTCTGGGATTGTAGTTATGTGAAAAAGTTATGGAAAAATCTGTCTACGTTTATTAACGAAAATATACACTTTAATTTTGAAAATGTATTTTTTGGTTATTTAAAATCACAAGCTTAATTAATCTGTTTATTTTATTTTAAATGAAATTTCACACTCATGAATGTAAGTTTTATAACAAAAAGCTCCTTTTTCAGTAGTTTTTAAATAAATTGAGAATTATATTTCTATTATTCAAAATAGTACAAATAGAAAAGCTGTAAAAACTGTTCACCTGTGCTTTGTCTTTAAAATCTTTGTATAAATGAAGGGTCAAGTGTCTTTGTGAATGAATGTACCTTTTTTCCCCCTTGCTCCCCTGCACAAAAATGTATGTTGTATTGTGGTTGTGTTCTGCCGTTCAAAGCATAAAATAATAATAATAATAAAAACACAAAAGCTATTTTCGTCTCCATCCTTTGTAAGTCAGCTCACTTAAATCACGTATGTAAAATCTGTTCTGACTTTAAGACACTGTTGAATAGTAAATCTTCACTTCTGTTCAGAGCGCACTGTTGTGCCTCCACCGGTTCTTTCCTCAGAAGAGACAAACTGATGATTTTAAAAGCTAATTTTCTTCTGAAATGAATTTTGTCTGCATTTGGAAGTACATCAGCATATTGATGACCTTAAAAGAGAATAAATATAGACATGAAAATGACTTTAAGACACGGAGAGTCCTTTGATAATGTATAAATTTGAGAAGGTTACATTATTGAAGTTAACTATTTATGCAGTTCTTGTTCTCAGGGAGTAAAAAAAATCTGTTTTGTTCATATAATCATTAGCATTTTTCTGTAATGAACAATAATAATAAAATGTAAATAGATGGAATTTCCAAAACTACACCACATTTCCATCAATTTGAATCTGATTCAAAGCATTGAAAAATTGCTGTTTAAATGAGTAAAAGTTGTTTACAGTTTATTCAATCGTTTTAATTTTTGAGATTTTTGAGATTTGTATTTTTTGGCATTTACAATTGTCATGTCAAAACACTACAGTTGCAATATTTACTGTATTGCAAATAAAAGACAGTTGTGACAGTTTGTTTTAATTTATCTGCTGAGCATAAATTCTAGAATAAAATTTACAATGTAGTTTAATATTCACACAAATTAATGAATCACATGATTTGTGTTATTTATTACAAGTACAATTATGATTGTTCAATTCAAATATAAGTTAATTCTCTAATGGCATCAGCAAATTCAGACATGGTTTTGTGCTGTTAACATACTTTCAATATACTGAACCAAGGATATATAAATATCTCTTCCATAAGAGTCAGATGATTTAAGAGGATTAAATGTTGATTATAGCGTTTCTATCATTGACGGAGTGAGTGGGCACTCAATTTCAGGTACATGATCTATATATACAGAACAAATGCATGTATATTGACATCATGTAATATGTATCAGGTATAATGTACAGTACAGCCAGCAAGTCATAGTGCAAAATAAAGCCTGACATGGTGACTTCAATATATGGCAAACCAACTGCAAATTGCAGAGTCTAGAAAAACAGCTGTATTCCAGCTCCGATTATGTTTATTCCCATTCTGAGGTCTGTTATTTAAGAAAATAACAAGACTACAACCAAATAAATAAACTGACATTGATCTGATATGATATTTGCTTCATTAGCTTACTTGTGGAGATCTTAGAATAATATGTGAAGTAGGAAAGATGACTAATCTTATATTACATCATACTACTAAGATGGTGTGATCAAAGGATTGGTTTATATATACCGATCAGCCACAACATTAAAACCACCTGCCTAATATTGTGTAGATCCCCTCGTGCTGCCACATGGATGATTGTTGGTGTCAGACGGGGATGGTTTGAAGATGAGAGAGGTCAACAGATTTGATGTTGCTGATGTTTTAATGTTGCTGATCGTTGTATGAGAGATTGCACATTTGTAACAAAATCTCGAATCCAGTATTAATGTTCCAGTTTAACATACCTTTCGTGAGTAACCATCTATGCCCCCAAATGTGACGATGTTGTACCGTAAAAACTAAAAATGTTAAATAAGATGGACTACATATATGATTTTGTGATTATATGAGTTTGTGATTTGTGTCAATATGCACTAAGGACAAAGGCTGTTGTACAAAATATTACCTCCTGACAATGCACCCCAACTGTGTCATTCTTTCTAAAATGCCAGGTGCATCAACCCTGTGCATGGCCTCCTTTATGCGGTTCCCCTGTACTTTGTGTCCTTCTGCTTGCAGGCAACCTTTTACCATCCTTATACCCTGAATTTGGTATTCTTCTTTTGATGTCCAAAATGACATTATCCAATTCCTGGTCCGACAGGGTGCTATAGTTAGTTTTGGTAGACAAACCTAATTCACACATTTGGCGGAAGATGGTCGACTGGCTGACTCCTAAGATGTTAGAAATGCAGGAGATTGGTAAAGACATGTCAATGAGTCTGTCCAGCAGTTCCTCTGACAAAATGTACTTGGGTCGGCCTCGTCCACAAGCAAACTCTCTGATCAGAATTGGGGGTGCCTCTTGCGAAAGTGTTGTGTGAATTTTTGTTTGTAGAATCAGAAGTGTCTCCAAAATGTCCTTTGGTACATCCATTACTGTGGAGGCGGATGTCAGAATAAAATCTTCCTAGTTAATAATGTAGTTACAATAGTCAAGATCTAACTGATGCCCATCTAAAATGCCCATTAATGTTGACCTGAGGCGTTCCAGTAGGTGCATCATCAATGGTCCCTGTAAGAAACAGATTGTTTGAATCCTCTTAATGACACCTGATAAACAATGATATACAAGTAGACAATCAACTACAAGAGGCAGAGCTGTAGTCCACCCAAAAATGAAAATTCTCATAAATTACTCACCCCCATTCCATCCCATATGTGTATGAATTTCATTGTTTAGATGAACACAAATGAAGTAAACGGCATCCAACATTTTCAAGGTCCAAAAGGTCCTAAATTATGAGAGAATTTAAATTTTTGGGGGAACTATCCCTTTTAATAGGTGTTGTAAGGAATGGAGATGGAGTGACAGCACTAATGGAAAGGAGTCAAAGACAAACACTTTCAGCAAAACATTGAAAATTACATATTTTTTTAAACTAAAACATTGTAAAAGTAAACTTACCAAGTACATAGTCATAAGCCCTGACATAAAATGTTGAAACAAAAATAATGTTCCCCCATAAGTGCTGCTGCTGAGCAGTGATATGGTGAACCGGTGTTTGACATGAAGGCGGCAACAATAAAGTGTATTACAGTACACTGTGTAGTATAATACTGTATCAAAATATGAGAACTGTGAAGCTATGACAGTATACTCTTAATCGTGACCAGAATCAGTATAATAACAGCCTTTCTTGCTCATGCTACAATTTTCCTTAATGTGAAGAAGTGTAATTATACACTGATTAATTTAAAATCAACTACACCAATCGTACTGTACTCTCTAACAGATTTTTTCCATTATTCTGCCTCTATATGCCAAGAAATGCGACAGTGCGCTTTATTAACACAAAATAATATGATTAAAGATCGATAGAAGTAAAACATTGCATAATAATAATAATAACAATAAGAAACTGACCTGAGTGGGTGTGTGAGAGCGTCCTTGTTCGTCTGCCATTTTGCCGCGATGAGGTTCAAATGGCTGTCCATCCGCCACCAGGTGAGATTCAGGGGCGCGCATGTGTAGTACCCTCACCGCCTGGTAAAGGGAGATAGAATGGTCAACAAAGACACAGGACACGGAGCTGCTGCAACATCATTTGAGTCTCTGTATTGTCTCAGCTTAATGCAAATATTTCTGCATTCTCATTTATCAATAAACATATAACAACAGATAATCTCTTTAAACAAAGTCAGAGTATACAGAAAATTACAGATTTACTCACATACAGCTTCTCATCAGGTACTGTTTCCACAAATTAAACAAATAATTTCAATAGACACTAGGATTACAATGCACATTAATAATACTATGTATATTCTGCTGAACCAACACATTCCTTCTTTAAAGCACTAACTTCTAACTCTTAAGTGTTACATTAGTAATCAAAAATACAAATACTACTGTATAAATTTACTCAATTTTCAGTTTCTGTA
The DNA here is from genome assembly GCA_032164185.1 of Moxostoma hubbsi. NCBI lineage: Eukaryota > Metazoa > Chordata > Actinopteri > Cypriniformes > Catostomidae > Moxostoma > Moxostoma hubbsi. The sequence continues at coordinate 3,555,085 of JAVLUX010000245.1, forward strand.
ACCGCATGGTCTCTGCCATCAGTTTTATCATTCACCAGTTGCACACGTGATACAGACATGGTTAATTTGAACCGAACTTTTAGACATTTTTAACTAACAATTAATACACTTCACAGAATGACATTTGCCATTTTTCACAGCCTTGACTTATACAAAGTGTATTTACATGACAATTTATTCATGTCATACCTGGTAAAGGGAGATAGAATGGTCAACAAAGACACAGGACACGGAGCTGCTGCAACATCATTTGAGTCTCTGTATTGTCTAAGCAGCGCGCCCACTCCCCCAGCAGGTGAACAAGTCCCAAGGCAAAAGCAATCAAACAATCGATTGTCCATAGGCAAGGAATATCAATCGCCATTATCCAAGATCATACAGTATGCATTAATGACATTCAATTTCTTTTTCAATGACAACATCATATTCTGATGACACTAATTATTATTTATTTTCTCTTGCATGCATTAATGACATTAAATTTCTTTATATATTTTTGTAACCACCACACTCTCCCCGTCAAAAATAAATGTCGTCCCGACATTACTCTCCTTTTTCTTCAACCCAAAATATAAAATTAAAAAAATATATATATATTTCTCCTGATAATGATGTTTTATCTCAATGTTGTACTGTTTGTATGCAATGTCTCAATGCCTATGTGTACTGCATGTTAACTGTGAATAAGGGCGTGTGTTTGAAACTGCATAGTCTTCCTTCTTCAAACCCCATTCTCTTTTTTTTTTCAGTTCCTCATGCATACAAGTATACTGGTTGATAGTATTGTACTGGGTAAGTCCATGAAGGTAAGTTCTGCATCTCATATGACATGGATTGAAACGCTGTTGTGTTTGTGTGCTCTACATTATAACATGCCGGAGTACCCAAGTAATCATAAGTAAATGTCTTTGGTGGCCTCCTTTCTCTCTTTGGCCATCTGTATTCCTGTCCTGTTTCCCTGTCTTTCTCACCCAGACTTACAGGTACATCTTCCATTTCCTCAGGTCTTCCTCCAGGTTGTTCCTCCTCCATCACATCAACTTCCTGTTGAAGTATCTCCTCATTTTCCATTCGAACTTCTGTTCCACAATCCTTTGCTACCTCTTGACCAATTTCTTCCCTTTCCTTTTCAGGTTCACTGTGCAGGATGACTGGCAAGTTTCCACTTACTAACTCTCCGTTCCCTTCCCTAGGTTGCTGAAACTGGACTTCAGGTGCAAATTCATCTCGCCAGTTTTCATGCCCAGGTTGTTGAGGATGGACCGCAGGTAGGTAATTATAGTAAGGATAATCTTCATCCTCATCCTCTTCTTCTTCCGGACCTGGTACACATTTATTTACTGGTTTTGGTCTTTTCACTGGTCCCTTTGTCTTTTCCTCCTTGCCAAGATCAGTCTCCAAGGGTAGATAATCACAAGGCATCAAGAGGTTACGGTGGAGAACATGTGATCTTCCTTTACCATGTTCTGGTTTCACTTCAAAAACCGGCGCGTTTCCTCCTAGTTGACGGACTACTGTGTGTACAACATCTTCCCAATGGTTTCGAAGCTTCCCAGTTCGACCTCTAGGTGTTAAATTCCTCACAAAACGCGATCTCCAGGACATAACATAGAACCCCTCACTTTTCCATCATAGTTCCTCTTGTTTCTTTCTGCCACCTTCTTTACAGTCTGTCTGGTGATTTCCAATGCTTCCTGCATTTCTTGTCTCCATCTCTTCACATACTCCTTATAATCGGTAGTTCCGGTTTCAGATGTCAAACTGAACAATAGATCAATGGGTAATCTCGGGGACCTTCCAAACAGTAAGTAGAATGGTGAAAATCCTGTAACTTCACATTGTGTGCTGTTGTATGCAAAGATGAGTTTGTTTAATGACTCTTTCCAATTGGTTTTCTGCTGTTCAGTCAATGTCTTCAACATCCCAAGTAACGTTCGGTTGAACTGTTCAACCTGCCCATTTCCCTGGGGGTGATACGGTGTGGTTCTTGATCCAGCAACTCCACAAATCTTCTTCAACTGAGCAACCAGCTGGTTTTCAAACTCCCCTCCTTGGTAATGATGAATTCTTTGCGGGAACCCAAACTTCAGAGCGTAGTCATTAAACAGCTTGTCAACAACAGTTTTAGCCGATTTTGAGGTAGTTGCATAGGCTTGTGCAAATCGTGTGAAGTGGTCAACTATGATTAGGATATACTCATACCCTCCTTTACATTTATCCAGGTGTAAGAAGTCAATGGAAACAAGCTCGAACGGGTGAGTAGTGACCATGTTCTGGAGCGGTGCTCTGGCCTCCCTACATGGTTTCTTCTGTTTCAGGCAAACACAACTCTTGGTGACATAGTGATCAACATCATTGTGCATTTGTGGCCAATAGAACCTTTCTCTGATTAAAGATATTGTTCGATCAAGACCTTGATGACTCATATTATCGTGTAATTCTGTCAAAACACACTGCTTGTACCTTGCAGGTAAGACTAGCTGTGTCTGGGGGTTTGTCTTTCTACGGAGGATGCCATCGTCTCCCAGGAGAAGTTTGTCCCAACTGCGCAGTAAGCATTTACTTTGTGCACTCAAGATCTTAAACGGATGTCCTGTTGGCTTCTTATTGGCCAGCTTAAACTGTAGAACAGGTCCAATGTGATCATCATTTTGCTGTGCTTGTCTGATCTCCTCCACAGGTAATGGCTCGCATGCATGCTCAGATGCCATGGTGTCGTCAAGAGAAATCATTGCAGTCCAGGCGATGCTGAAGTGTGGTGCCTCAACAGATTGGATGGTTGCTTCGACACAGTCAGATGGCAATTCCTCTGTGCATTCCTTCATTACGGTCTCAATATTCAGTGGCATCCTGGATAGCGTGTCTGCATCCACATTTTCTTTGCCAGGCCTGTACTTAATGTTAAAATGGAAATCCGCAAGTTCCGCTACCCATCTGCATCCTGTCGCATTCAACTTTGCACTGGTTAAAATGTAAGTAAGTGGATTATTATCACTATACACAGTGAATGTTGGGGCATAGTATAGATAATCCTTGAATTTTTCAGTGACCGCCCACTTCAGGGAAAGGAAGTCCAATTTCCCTGAGTGGAGGTGATACTTCTTTTCCGAAACTGTCAGGGTTCGGGACCCATAAGCGATAACTCTAAGCTTTCCCGCTTGCTTTTGGCATAGAACTGCACCAAGACCCTGATTCGATGCATCGGTATGAAGTATGAACGGCTGTGAGAAGTCCGGGAATGCAAGTACTGGTGGCTCAACTAGACAATCGATCAATCCCTCCACTATCTCTTGGTGCTCGTTCGTCCATACAATCGGCCTGTGAGACGGCACTCCCCTTTTCTTTCCTTTAGTCTGTCGGTTGCATGTCTCCTTACATTCTACCTTCTCTGTCTCATTTTCTTTCAGCAGGTCATACAGCGGACTCGCAATTCTGGAGAAATCTTTTATATACTGTCGATAGTAGCTCAACAGACCCATGACTGCTCTCAACTGTCCAACTGTGCTTGGTCTTTTATCTTTCAGACTTCTCACGGCAGCTGTATCAGCTGGGTCCATCTTACTCCCTTCCGCTGAGACAATCCTTCCAAGGTATCGCACCTCACGTTTGAACAGTTCACATTTGCCAGGTTTTAATTTTATTCCATACTGTCTCAATCTTTGCAGGACTTTCCTTACATCATCCACGTGGTCTTCAAAGGTTTTACTGAAAACTAATGTGTCATCCAGATAAGGAACGCAGATATTGTCTCTTAATTCACTCAGACACTCCTCCATGCAGCGTTGAAAAGCTGAAGGAGCATTCATCAGGCCGAAAGGTATCCTAATCCACTCATATAAACCCCACGGTGTCACAAAGGCTGTTAAAGGTCTGCTCTCCTTGGCCATGAAGCCCTGATGATATGCTTTCCCTTGATCAAGATGCGAAAACCAGGAGTTCCCTCCCAAACTGTCCATTATGTCTTGTACACGGGGGATGGGCTGTCTATCAGGATGCGTTTTCCGGTTCAGTTCTCTGAAATCGATACACAGGCGCAAGCTACCATCTTTTTTTCAGATGCATACGACAGGTGAGGCATATGGTGAGTTTGATTTCTGCACCCATTCTTGCGTAATGAGATCATGCAGGTAGTTTTTCATCTCTTGGTAGAGGGGTTTAGGCACTGACCGGTAAGTGCGTGCCACAGGATTAGTGTCTTTCAGTGAAATAGCAAGTTGTAATTTCTCAATGCAACCTATGTCATTATCAGATTCGGGAAAATGAAGCTGCTTCCTCTTTTAACATTTGCTGAACTACTTGTTTTTCAGACTCACTGAGATGGCTCAAGTTGACTGGCGGAACCCAGGCCATGTCGGAGGTATTGCTGGTTTCATTTTTGAATTGGTTGACCGTCACAGAAGTTAAACCAGGTTCCTCAAAAGCGGCAGTTGGATACACAGCCTGCACAGGTTGTGCTATGCCTATTACCATCTTGCCTTTTAACAGTAGGTCATGATCCGTAGGGTTTTGAACACTGACAACTATGTGTGGAGATGTATGTCGCCGCAAGGTTACAATCGTCTCACAGAACTCCAACCCCTCTGCCCACTGTGGGTTAAAGTTTCTTGCTTTGGTCTGTATGTCTGCACTCTACATTCCACTTGTACCGATGTATGTTTGGGTACATGAACATTTTCCTTTGTTGTTTTGACTGTATATTCACATGGTGTTTCAGCATGGATTTGTTTGATGAAATCTTGAACTGTTCCTTGTTGCTGCACTAGGACAGGCTGTTCCCTGGAATTCACTTGTGCTTGGCTGCGTTATCCTCTTGGTGTTCACCATTTGCTCGATCACATTATATCCGACGATAGGATGACGAAGCTGACTACCCCTCATCACCAACACAGGTATGACAATTTTATCTGTTTCCACTTCATTTGATGCCACACCAAAACTCACTTCCATCCACCCAATATAAGGTATTTCCTGTCCGTTTGCCGCCACTAGATGGAATCCTTCAGTTCCATCAATTACCTCGGCCACATCTCTCAATCTGATGTTTGGTAAGTGCTCACTTTTCCACAGTTCATCCACTATACAAACTTGAGATCCTGTATCCCACAATGCGTCAACAAGGAGCCCTTGAAGGTAACACGGCACTAGACACTGTTTTCCTACAAAGGCGGTACGTGTAAACTTGTCGGCTTCACATTTCTTTCTGTGCTTTGCAGAATTGGTGTATACTCTTGCTATTTGGTTACATTGTTCCATATGGACTGTCCAGTGATTAGCTTGGCATGCTTTAGAACAATACAATGTTTGTTTACAGGCAGCGCATCGTCGCAGTCTAAAGTCCGAACCTGTGATACCACACTGTACGCAGCTTTGTGGGGACATCGTTGAATATCTGGTCACTCCTCGTCCCGCAGTCGTGACCCTGTCCCGTTTAACGACTGCTCTCTGTACATCGTTGGCCCTCGTGCTCTACAACCAGCCACAAAATGATCACTACCGCCACATCTATAGCAGTGAGGACAGTATACATCCAATCCGCTTTGCTGACATGCCAGACATTTTCTCACACGAGTTGAGGGAGGATGGAAGCGTTGTGCGGGGAGCCACTGTGGCTGCTGGACTGCCCCCATTCTCCTGTCATATTGCTGCAAATAACTTTGAGGTGGGTACGGAGGCTGGGGTGGTAGCATGTTGGTTTGATCCCTCACATTGGCAGAAAACTGTGTGGACATGATCTGAGGTTGTCGAATGGATTCTTTAATTAAATTTAAAAACTTAAATTTCTTTATATATTTTTGTAACCACCACACATGTGCAATTTGACAGATCGATTTATCTTCCAGTCTTTTAGTAATGGCTGTGACAGCAATGACGTAATTTTAATAATAATAATAATAATAATAATAAATTTTATTTGTAATGCGCCTTTCTCAGACTCAAAGCGCTACAGCATGTACAAAACAAAATAATCAAACATGTAAATAAAAATATATGTAGAAGTATACACAAATAACACAAATACATAAAAATAATACAATTATAAATTGAAAACTTGACTAAAAAGATCCACAGAAGCAGCATCCCTAATAAAGGAGGGTAGTGTGTTCCATAACTTAGGCGCGTTATAGGAAAAGGCCCTTCCTCCCATGGTTTATTTTTAAATAACTAAAAAAATTCAAATGTCTGTGCCCAAAAAAGGCATCTGGTCCAGATGGCACCTCATCCTTTCTTTAAAAGACATGTGCAGAGGAATTGTCCCCTGTATGGTGCCATATATTTCAACAGTCATAGATACACAAACAGTACCATCTCTCTGGAAGAAATCTTACAATTTCTTACAATTTTCTTGTTGTGCTTAGAATGTCATTGAAAGTTTAGAGTTTTCCCTGAAAATATATTTCTTTGTAATATTCCAAGTACATGAAAATGTCCAGCATGAATAGAACAGGATAGCATTCCTGTAAAAAACAATCCTACAAACTGTATTCTTTATCATAAAGAAATCATGTAAAATTATGTTATATTAAACATTTATTAAAACGTTTCACAACAGATTTGAAATGTTCAAATAATACAAAATAAATAAAAAAAACTGGTTTAATGGTAAACAAAAACAAGGACAACAAATATAAATTTATATACATTAAAATGTTCATGCAAAATTATGAAGCGTGTGTGTGTGTGTGTGTGTGTGTGATCAGATTGCCTCAAGTTATTGTTTTTAATTGTTATTGTATTATGGGATATCCTAAGACTTTCACTTTCGCTACTTCATGCAACTTAACTTATTTGATAATATTTGCTCTAAAGCTGAAGTCCCACCTAGGAAAATTGCTAAAACGTCCATGTTTTTTATACTAACTTCAGAAGAGGCAGCCAAGCATGTTGGCCTGAATGTGTGCCTAAAACTCAAATGTTTTGATTGTGCTGCTGCCACAGTGCAAGTGTTAGACCTTCAGGTAACGTACAAAGAAAAGATAAATATAAACCTTTAGGCCATGTGGCTTGGATACCACAGCATCTAGTGCCATATTATATATTTGTGTGAGGAACAGACCAAATTATCTATTCATTGAAAATCTTGCTTGCATAGTCACTTCACCCACTTTACCCTAGAGTCTACATTCTGATATATGTATGCAAAATAACAGCTTGGATGCTGAACTCAATCATTAAAACTGTGAGAAATCTTTCGATTGCAAATTGCGTTAAAATTAACCATCTTTCAACCCATTTTAATTTTGAGAAAAAGAGAAAAGAACAAGAATATTCTGAACAGATTAAGAATCATTTAAACAAACAGTTTCATAAAAATAAAACTTGTAGTAATTGTTGTAGGAGCCATTTATTTGTATGTTTTGTATGTCTTTAGTTTATAAACAATGGATTATAAACAAAGGAAGAGTCTGAATCACTCAGCAGACCCAAGGAATGACCAAATGGACCATTTGTTTAAGGACGGTCATCACATTAGTCTTGAAACTCTCGGATTTGGAATTATTTGGATTATCTTGGACTGAGTGCAAGAGAGAGGACTAAACGCTGACGATGTCGGAGCACACTGCATGCTGCGGTACGTAAAGTTTAATATTGTATTTCAAGCCATCAACAAGCTGAATGAAAAGGATTTGAAGGAATTCTTTTGAAGTGGGTTCAAACTTAATTTAGTAGCACAAGTGGGATGATTTTGTCAAACAAAACACGCATAATTATTTTTACACACGCACACGCATAGAGTTTATTGAACAAACTGCCTCGGCCAGTATTAGCTTTTGATTTTACTACAAGTTTGAAGTTTTTTCCGACTTAAATACAAATGCCTGTTGAAACCACGGATAAAGAAGATCTGGAACGTCATGATTTGAGTAGCCTAGAAGACTCTCCACAAATCATGGAGGAAATTAATCAGATGCGTGCAAACAGAGATAAGATTAGCACAGCTAACACGTAGAACAAACATAATTAAAGAATTGTTGGAAGATGAAATGAACAGCCATGAAGTATGACACAATTTGGCGAAATACAGAAAGTTACTGGATGAATTCAAGGACGCGCATGAGTCTTTCCACACTCTAAAAACTCCTGGGTTATTTCGTCAACCCATTTTCTGGGTTATTAGTGTTGGGTTAAAATTATGGGTTATTATTTCAGAGAGTAACCATTTTCTGGGTTATAGGGATAATATTTTGACCCAATTCCTGGGTTGTTTGGGTTTCTGGGTTATTTTCCAGAGAGTAACCCATGTTCTGGGTTATAGGGTTGGCTTTCTCTCTCTCTCTCTCTCTCTCAAATGTATTTTTTGTTGGAGTGGTGTATTTTATGGAGTTATTATATTATCATGTCAACATAGTTTATAATATGAACAATCACACTTGTGTTTTTTAAACGTAACAGTACATTATGATAAAACAGTATCACCATTTGTAGGAGAAATAAAGTGACACACCCTCTAAACATGGATATATTTACTAAGAAATAGAAGAAATAAGTTCATATTACATCCTTGCCCGTATAACATACACATCAGTCTGCCAGAAATTCAGAAGAGGAAGAAGAAACACATCCTTCCCTCTCAACACCCGTAGAAGAAGAACGCCCCCTCCCCCTCCCCCTCCCCCCAAAGAGTCGTTTGAAATAACTGTCGCTTTTCGCGCTCAATCCATTTTGGACTGTGCTTCTTCATCTTCGTCGTGTATTCAAGGTAAGCAAGTATTTTTTTCAGTGTTGATTTAACGTAAGCTTTTCTGTGTCCATGTCCCCGTTGCTAGTTTAGCACCATTTGTTGAAAAAATTACCATGGTTTAAGTTAGTTGCTACGTTAGTAATTATGTGGTTGCCATGTCAGTTAACTTAGCCGCGGCTATCGCGACAACATCTAACTAGTTTAAAGTCCGTGTAAAGTCAAAATAAATATGTGTTTTGTGTTTGTCTGACTAAAGAAGAAAGTGTTATTAACCACCCAGCCAAATTTGAATGATTACAAATAACGATAAGTTCATGAAATTAACTTAGGTGTCAAAATGGTTGAAATGCTTTTTACACATTGTTGAGAAATACATTTAACTTAATGGTGCGTTCAAGTCCTCCTGGAAAGTTTGTACGAGGTGGGAAGTAACGTTAGTGCTTAGGATGGGAGGTGCGTTCAAGTCACTTTCATCGGAGTAAGATGGCAGAGTACTTTCTCTTAATTAATTACACAAAAATACAGTAAGGTTCTTAAACTCTTGTTCTAGAAAATGAAGAACAAAGAAACGTGCTTCAGGTGTACTTTGACTTTTTATGTTTTTAATGAATTTATGAAACCACTGCCAACTTTACCGTTAGGCCTACATGTTGCATTGTAATGTCATCATATTCTGTGCAGGCAATTAGCTTAGCTGCGCTGTAAATAGAAAAGCCTTATTATCACTGTTAATACGTTTAGGTATTGTGGTATTCCGCCATGTTTCTAAGTGACACACCCACAACTCGTAAAGATCGGGGCTTTGGTGTGTTCTAGTCATCTCGTAAAGATCATATTTACCAGTTGAACGCACATGAACGCCACCACAATGTCATAAATACCAGTGAGGATTTTCTTTAAGTCCCGATCTTTACGAGTTGGGGGCGTGTCAGTGAGTAACATGGCGGAATACCACAAAATTCTTCAAGGTATTTAGCTGTGATATTGTCAGGCTTTTCTATTACAGCGCAGTTAGCTAATTGCCTGCACAGAATATGAAAGCATTATAAAATAACAATGTTATATACGATACAGTTTGCAGTGGCTTCATAAACTAACTAAAAACATTAAAAAAGCAAAGCACACCGTATGCAAATCTTTGTTTTTCATTTTTTAGAACTAGAGTTGACAAAGATGGGGACCCTCAGTTTGGGCTTATAAAAACCATTTTGGTTCTGGAGCAAATGGGCAGGTCGAGAATAAAGCTTGTTGTGCAGAAGTGGGAAACACTGGGGTTTGAAAAACATCTTTTTGCGTACAGTGTGATCCCCACTAAGGATTTGTTATTGATTGATGTGGAAGAGCTACTTGATCATCACCCATTACATGCAGTCAAGTCATACAGAGAACATGATGACACTTCTTACATCTCTCTGCGCTACAGAATTTTTTAGACTGCAGTTAAGCATGTGAACAGCCACTGCCACTATTTACACTGCTTTGTTGACGTGAGAACACACCAACTTGGACTGAGATTGGATAAATTGGACTAAAAGTGTTGCTGTTTTTTTATACACTATTCACAACCCTATGACACTCACCTTGATCTATGATGCACTGGTCACTGAAGACACGAGTGGACTGCTGACAAAGTAATATTTTTTTTACTTTTTGCCTGTTTGAATCTTAAGCTATAAATATTATTTATCGATTTTATTTTCTGCAGAAGGGTTCTAATGCCGTGGGGCTCCTCCGGTTTCCCAAAAGTTGAATATGGCTCAACTTCTCTCGTCGGATGGCGCAGAAGTGCGCTACAGGAAGAAAACTCATAAACTTATTTGTAATCTCTTGTGTTTCTCTGAAGAATCAACCGTTCCAGAAGAAAGGGCCCTCCAACAGAATGAATGGCTGAAACACAATTCAGAGCCTTTCACCCAAGTGCAGTCATACATGAAGGACACAGTGTTATACAGAGCCAACTGGATCCGGGCTAATAGCTCCAAGGACATACTGGAAATACTCACAGAGTACCCTCATCTAACCAGTCTGGGCATGGTATGGTTCCACTGGAACAAACAGTAGCAATACCTTATTTACATTTTGTATCAAAGGAGTGGTTATCACATTTTTTCCTTTATTTCCTGTTTTTTTTTAGATTGCGCAGGACTTCCAGGTGCTGCATGGTGAGGCTGCACCTAAATTATTTGAGACCTGGCTCCCCGAATATGCTGAAAAAGTCCTGTACTTGGCCAAGCAGGACAATAAACTCCCTTCTCAACTTACTGTTGAGGACATGACACAGGGTAAGTTAAAATTGACATTTTGTGTGTTCTATGGCAAGGGTCTATTTGTCTGTATGTTGAGAAACAAATATCTGTTCATTTACATATTTCTATACAATCATTTTATTTTCCACACACATACTGATACCTAGAATATTGTTAACCTACAGATGCCAAAGGGGAACTAGCTCTAACACTGCTACCCACCATGATGCCACAGGCCGTCTACAGGGTTGGGAAGAAGACTATCCGCCACTCAACTGAAGAGTCCCGGACAGCGTTCATACACCAAATGCCTGTAAGTACAATGGACCAGTTTCTCAGCACCACTCTGAGAGAGAATATTCTTAATTCTAACTATACTGTACAGGTGAAAGAAGGCAATCCAAGTGACATGTTTCATGTGAAAGCTAAAGGGTGAATCATGATTTTTTTAAAAACAACTCCAAGGTTCCTCACAGTTGTATTTCAGTTTTGGGCGATGCCATCCAAAGTAGCATTCTGACTAGAAAGTGAAGTTAAAGAAGTTAAGTTTTATTACTCAGTGGTTCTCAGCCCACATTTTCTTGTACACATTCATAACCCATAAGAACCACAGCTCATTTGGCTTCTTTTTACAGTTAGTATCAGCATTTTACAACAAACTGGTAGTCTATTATCTTGCTTTTATTACATGGCTTGGTAGAATTCCAATGTAGAATGCGGTCTGTTATTTCTTGATAACAGACGCTGCTTAGTATAACAGACCGTTGCCATGAAAAACAGAGCGTTGCCATGGACGCAGTTCAGAGACAGAACGGACTATTTTCTTTAGCGGAAGCAAAACAATCGTTTTTAAATCAATAAACTCCTTTTTAAATCAATATTTTGAGTCAAATTATTGATTTATTTGGTAGGTAGCCATGTAATAAGCGGGATAATGTATAGCGAGGCGGTTGTTATAGCGAATACCACCCCTTCAGGCTCTACGTCGCGTCGGGCTCCTAGTCAGCCTGTCGGGGTGGTATCCGCTATAACGACCGCCTCGGTATACATTATCCCTTACATAATTTACCTTCTACACAATATTCACTTTCTTTTAACTATCTTTCTGTCTCTGTCTGTTTTAGGTTGGAACAAATATGGTGGAATACCTCCAGCAATCAAAGCCATTCCCTTCTGTCCTGGCGCTGGGAGATCCCCAGCAATGTGCCTCTCAGGCATTTGTGATATTAGCTGGTCAGGCACTCCCTCAGAGCACACTGCTTGGGGCAGTTGACGTGTGCTTCAAGGTATTTTATGTTCTTGATATCAACTACCCCAAGCAGTGTGCTCCTGTATGGGAGTTTCTGCAGCAAGTTGTGTATCAGATTGAGGGACCTGAGTCAAAACCAGTCAAATTCCTTAGGACTGCCTTGCTCAATGTCAGAACTGTTTAATTGTGTTAAGCTGCAGTAAATGACACAACCAATGTTTGAAGACTTTAAGCCGTTCAATCCAGTTATTGAATGTTGTCGAGTATTTGAGAGAATTTTTGAGAGAGAATGTTTGAGAGATTTTTTTCTTTCTAATATTGTTATTACAGTGTGAACTAAAATAAATATGAAAATAAATGGGCCCAAGTGTGTGTGTGTGTGTTTTTTTTATATAGTTTAATTGAATTTAATGCAATAAAAAAAATGCTTGAAGTGTGTAATATAATGTAAAACAAAGTTTTATTTTCTGAAATAAGGCATACTGGCATAGTAACCCAGTTAGGTTATTTTTGACCCAACTCCTGGGTTAAAAAGTGAGCAACTATTTTCTGGGTTATTTCAACCCAGGTATTGGGGTTGTTCTTTTGACCCAGAAGTTGGGTTATATTAACTACTATTTTGGGTTGTGTTAACCCAACATTTGGGTCATGTATTTAACCCAGAAGTTGGGTCAAAAACAATAACCCAATTTTCTGGGTTAAAATAACCCAGAAATTAGTTGGTCCCTTTTTAACCCAGAAGTTGGGTTATTTTTGACCCAGGAGTTTTTAGTGTGCAGTGTTTGAGTGATGATGAGCTTAACAATGATAACGAAAAATGGTATCAGACAAAAATGCACGCAATTCAAGATTTTCTGTCATGTGTAACCTCCTGGTTGTCGAAAGCGTCAGTAGCGAAAGATATTGAAGATGGTGTCACTCCGGCCGACAGTGTTTCTGCAATGTCTCGTAGATCAAGAGGGAGCTACATAGCGGCGGAGGCGGAACAAGCGGCTCTAAAAGCAAAGTATGCCGCGCTAAAGAAGAAGCATGTATTAGAGGAGAAAGAGCAGATTCTCAACCTGCAGGAGGAGCACATAAAAAAGCAAAAGGAAGCATTGGAAATAGTGGCTGAATTGTCGGCTGCTACTGCTAGAATCGGTGTTTTGAAAGTAGATTCACCGGTAGATCCTGCCGACGGAATGAATGAATATTTTGGGTCAAGAAACCTCCGTTTTGAAAACCTTCCAGATAACTCAAGATGAAGTAGTGAAGGATAAAATAGAGACCCTAAGTGTGCGTCCCAAAGTGCATTATCATCCATCTCTTGGGAAAACTCACACAAGAAAGGGAGAAAAAACCTCAGTGAAGCCAACACCTTGCAAGACACAATATTAATAGGATATTGTATAATATCCTACAAAATGACATCACCTCTTTTCTTGTCAAACAGACACTTTTCTCGTCTTTGCCTCCTAAGGAAGTGAAAGTGTTTGATGGAGACCCATTGGAATTTAGAGCTTTTATGAGATCGTTTGAACATGTAATTAAATGCAAAATGCTCAAGACAGACTGTATTTCCTAGAGCAGCACACCAGGGGGCAACCAAAAGAGCTGGTTAAAACTTGCCTTCATGTGGATCCTGTAAGGGGTTATCAAAGAGCCAAAACCCTTCTCAAAGAACATTTTGGTAATGAATTTAAGATCTCTAATGCTTACATAGAAAAGGCCTTGTCTTGGCCAGCCATCAAACCAGAAGATCCAAAGGCTTTGCAATCATTTGCTCTGTACCTTAGAGGATGCTGTAATGTCATGGAGGAGATATCATTAATACATAATTTATAATATGAATTTTCCTCCTTGCACAATAGGTGATGAAATGCACAAAGAATGTGAATCCCAAAAAACAAGAGATGACAAATGTGAAAGTGAAAGTGGAGATTGATAGTAACAAGTATTTAAACATTGATCTGTTTCTCAACCACACTCATCATATCACATCTGAAGACATGGATTAAACCACTGGAGTCTTGTGGATTACTTCTATGCTGCCTTTATGTGCTTTTTGACCACCATTCACTTGCACTGAATGTACCAACAGAGCTGAGATATTCTTCTAAAAATCTTTGTGTTCAACAGAAGAAAGTCCTACACATCTGGGATGGCATGAGGGCGAGTAAATGAGATCATTTTTATTTTTAGGTGAACTGTCCCTTTAAGCATCACTTTTCTTTTTACTCTGTAATTATTGATTTTGAGGATATTTAATTGTGCAAATATATACAATGAAAACTGTTAATATACATTTTGACAAGGATTATTTCTTTGCATTTAGGAAGATTAGCTTGAGCAAGCACAGAAAGGAGCAGATGCCATCAATGCTTTGGAGCAGGAAGAGTGAAAGTTGACTTTTAACTCACTGGAAATGAGCTGGGGACATTTGTCAAAACTTGGGTCAGTGACTGACTTTTTGGGCTACTTTCTGCCCTTCACATCAGATACCCAAAGAAGCTGACACTTTTTCTTTCTTTATTGAGGTCATACTGTAAATGGTGTTGCATCTTGATAATGGCAATGTCTGGCCAAGTATAAAAGATCTTTTGAAGGAATAGTTTCATTTATAAATACAAACAGTTTCTGCTGTTTTTGTTGCAGTATTAGTTCAGAGAGTTTTATATTTCTGCAGTCTGTTCAAATGCATTTTAAATTGTTGAATTAGATTGACTGAAATTCTTTAAGTAATTGCATAGTCCACTTGCTTTTATGTTTTTTGTTAATCGTCATGATTTTGTTGCTATTTTTGTGTTTGTATTTCGGTTCTAGGAGAGCATGAATATCTATGTGAGATTGTAAATATGTAAACAACAATAAAAACCTTCCACATTCACCAGATGTCTGTTATTTCTTCAGGTCATTTTATTTTAAAATTCATTGAAAGTAAATGAACAGAATCTAAAATGTGAAGCTGCTAATAGCACTTAAAATTGAGCTAAATGAGCTTAAAATGTAGAGTTGGGTGAACAGAGACTCTTAGGGTTAAAAAACAAGCCAGCTAAATTTATTTTAGGTGAAGTTGCTTAAAATTTCTAGTGGAATTTGCTTAAAAAGTGGGATGCAGAAAAGATGCACAATATTTTTAAGCAAATCCAGCACATTATTATTTCAGTGTCGCCAACAAAACCCTGCTGTATCAAACCCTCTGAATATTCTCACTCTGAAACTTATTCATGACAATAAAATTGATCTCCAATTACAAATCTAAACTTACTGTTAAAGAAATTGACAAAAACCTAAAACATGATCAAGATGAATCATTAAAAACTGAATTTGACCTCCACAACAAACTTCAGCACTATTCGGTCCTAAACAGAACTACCAAATGTGGAAATGATGATCAATGAAACAGTTTAAAGAAAGAATGATTGTGTCTAATTATAGACTAAGTGACCATGATCTAGAGAGAGAGCGAGGAAGACATCACAGGTCCTTGTTGCCGAGAGAGAAATAGAAACATCTTTGTAATGCTTTGGCAATACTGTTATAAAACTGTCATGTCAATAATGCTGAACTGAAACTGAGAGAGAAACTGAAACAGATCGTGTTTGAGATTATCTGTTCTTTAAATTCTTTCAAATAAATCAGATCAAATCAAATAACTTCATTATGTCTCACTGAGATTGCTGCACACAGAAATGTCTTTATCTTTGGCCTTCTTACACACATATGGTGGAACCACCTTCCACAGGCATCACAGGATATCTGTAGTGCAAGAAACTTGTAATAATTGTGTTATAATGTAAACATCAATGTTAAATCCTCCACCAATATTAGCTGGAGGAATAATAGTGTTTTTTAAGCCAGTTCTTCAGCGCTTGCCACATGGGGACTATTTAGGGTACAAGAGTGATATCCCCAAGTGTACTGAAGGTCCCAAGTGTAAATTAAGCTGCCAGTACAGAAACTGTTGTGTCAATAGCAGATACAAAGTACATACAGTAAGTAAATGTAACACATTAGTTATTTGTAACTGGTATTTTTAGTCTTGCACAACAGAGTCGATTCCTGACCTTAGGAATGCACGACTGATGATCATTTTGATTGAAATGCACAATTAGTAGCTTCATCTGATCTCTTCAACTCACAAACACTTACCAAAAAACCTTCAGTACTTTACAATATCTGCTGGTGTTAAAACTGAACAACATATTTAAAGAAAACTTGGAAAGGATTTTGGCCAAACATGTTTTGCTCCCCATGATGGGAAGGGTTTGAAAATATCCTAAAGTATTAACAGTAAACAAATATAAACACGTCTCTGAAGAACTTGTTGTATTTTGGCAGAGCTGCTGCTTGATCTTTTGTTTCATCAGCTGTTCAGATATCCTCAAGTGTTGCGTTGTAAATTCAAGACGCACCGCAGTCAGAGATCCAGTCACAAACACTTGATTTCAGTTTTGTTCAGATCTTTTGGTCTGACACTGAAAGTACTGAGGAAAAAAAGTGCTGAATTTACACATCTCACACATTATCACTGCACTTTATAAGCTTTAAAGGGATAGTTCAGTGAAAGTGAACAGTTTGTCATCATTTACTCACACTCATGTTGTACCAAACCCATTTAACATGTGGAACACAAAATGAGATGTTAGGCCTCAGTCACTGAATCTTTTTCCCCATTAATGAAAGTGAATATTGAATAAGATAATTTGTGTTCCACTGAAGAAAGAAAGACATATGGGTTTAGAAGAACATGAGGCTGAGAAAATGATGACAGATTTGTAATTTTTAACTCTCCCTTTAAGAGCATGAAACACCTGCTGCATCTTTAAATGTTGTTTGTCTCTTTCAGACTCCTCCTCCTCAGGTGAACGTGAAACTATTAAAACAGGATCAATTTTGAGACGCAGGAAACAGAGAAAAAGTATAACAGTTTTTGCTCCACTGAATTATCTGAAACAATCAATAAATTGATTGTGAAGTATTTTGTAGGTGATATTCTAGTCAGTAAAGAGGAAGTGAACATCAACAGTTCTTGACAGGTGAGTACTGAACTGCTGCTAAACAAACCAAAACTCACAAGACAACAATAATAAACCTGTAAAACTACTAGTTTATTCTACCGTTATTTACTGGCCCAAATAATGATTTTTTTAGATGATTTCAGTGATTTTTTTTGTCATCTATTCTTAAGTTTTCTAGTGTTGTGATTCATGGTTATTTTAATATTCATATTGATGATGTCTGTGATAAATTTGCACTTAACTTTATGAATATCACTGAATGTTTTAATCTTACCCACCCTTCATTAACACACACAGACCTTCGAAATGTGGATGATATCAGGCTTTATTTTCCTGCACACAGAGCAGTAAAAGAGGAAATGGTGAATCGTAATTGTGATGTATTGTATGCTTACAAGTTTTGTATTTGAGACAACAGAGATTCTGTTGTGATAGTGCTGGGAATGTTGGGAAATGTTCGGGAACACGCGTTGCGCAGTCTAGAAAATAGTACCTTGTGATTAAAGCATGGTCAAAGGACATTCCGTCTCACGTGTATTGTTTCAGCTGATACATAACAGTTAAATTGGCGACGAGGATAAAGTTTTGTTCGCATCATGGAGCTGATTGGAAGTTTAAGCGAATTTGTACCGAAAACAGAGTCTTGGTCGGCTTATATTGAACGGCTGGAGCAGTTCTTCGAGGCGAACGAAATACGTCAGGAGAAACAGGTTGCGGCCCTGTTGAGTGTGATGGGAGCAACTACCTACGGTTTACTGAGGAATTTGGTACAACCAGAGAAGCCAAAAGATAAGTCTTACAAAGACATTGTGGGCACTTTAAAGAATCATTTTGAGCCAAAGCCGTTGCTGATAGCGGAAAGATTCCGTTTTAATCATTGCAATCAGAGAGCTAATGAGACGGTGACGGAATATGCAGTGGAGCTGAAACAGTGCGCTGTGAGTTGTGAATTCGGAGCAATGCTGGACGAGGCATTGCGTGACCGTTTCGTAAGTGGAATCCGCAACGAAGCCTGCCAACGGCGACTGTTGTCAGAATCGAATCTGACGTTTGCACGTGCGTTTGAGATCGCATTGAGTATGGAGACGGCAGAGAAAGACACACAACAGCTGAGAGGGCTTGACTCGCCTCGGGTGTAGTGCATAAAATGGATGCGCGAGCAGCGCGACATTCCGATCAGAGAGGGAAGAAGTGCTATAGATGTCATGGCAAAAATAACAGCCCTCAGGAATGTCATTTCAAGGAGGTAAAATGCCATAATTTTGGGAAAACTGGCCACATAAAAAGAGCTTGCAGAGGAAAAATGGAAGCTGGAAAAAGTAAACGTTTTGTGGAAAAAAACACTAAGTATGTGGGGGTAGAAGAAGCTGAGTTACCCATGTTTTCGCTACTAAGTGATGATAACGGCAAAAAGGCATTTTTAGAGACATTTGAAGTAAATGGTAAAGAAATTATGATGGAAATTGATACCGGCGTGGCCGTGAGTATCATATCTGAGAAACTATTCCAAGCTGTGTTCTCAAAAGAGCCCCTAGAGGTCGCCGGAGTTAAGCTTAAAACGTACACAGGAGAAATTATGCCTGTGTTGGGACAGTTTCAAGCTAATGTGAGTTATGAAAAACGATGTGAATGGCTACCCATAATAGTAGTAAAAGGGGAGGGACCAGCTCTGTGTGGCAGAAATTGCCTACAAAAGCGCACATTGAACTGGAAAAAAATTAAACATGTCAGTCAAGTGCATCAAGCAAAGTCCCTTGAAGAGGTACTAGATTCGTGCTCAGAGGTGTTCAAAGATGAACTAGGCACACTCTGTGGGCTTAAGGCAAAGATACTGGTGAATCCTGAAATTGCCCCACGTTTTTGTAAATCACGCCCACTGCCTTTTTCCATGAAAGCTCAAGTTGACGTGGAACTGGACCGACTGGAGAAGGCAGGAATAATCACGCCAGTAAAACACAGTGAATGGGCAGCACCCGTTGTGCCGGTGGTAAAAAAAAAGACAAAACCATAAGACTGTGTGGAGACTATAAATTAACTGTGAATCAAGCAGCTACCACAGAAACTTACCCTTTACCTCGGATTGAGGAGTTGATGGCTACATTGACTGGAGGGACTGTGTTTTCTAAAGTTGACCTGGCTTCAGCGTATCAGCAGGTTCTTCTTGACGATGAGTCCAAACAGCTGCTAACAATCAACACACACAGAGGATTATTTGTCTACAATAGACTACCATTTGGTGTCAGTTCAGCACCCTCAATCTTCCAAAGAATTATGGAGAACCTCATGAAAGATCTTGATGTCGTCGTTTATCTTGATGACCTTCTGGTCACTGGAAAGACAGAACATGAACATCTGCAGAGGCTACAGGCAGTGTTGAAAAGACTCCAGGAGAATGGTTTGAGAGTGAAAAAGTCAAAATGTGAGTTTGGGAAAAAGAAAATTGAATATCTAGGATTTGTGCTAGACAGCCAGGGCCTTCATCCATCTCCAGACAAAGTTGCTGCAATTCGGAATGCACCAGCACCCACCTGTGTGAAGGAGCTGAGAGCATTTCTGGGTTTGGTCAATTATTATGGACGTTTTTTACCTAACCAAAGTACAGTGGCAGCTCCTCTTTACAGACTGTTGAGAGATAATGTCCCATGGGAATGGAAGCAGTCAGAGCAAAGAGCTTTTGAAAAATGTAAAGACTTGCTAACAAACGAAAGGGTTCTGGTACATTATGATCCAAGTCTACCACTCACCTTAGCTTGCGATTCTTCAGCATATGGGATTGGAGCTGTTTTGCAACACACCATGCCCACTGGGGAGGAACGTCCTGTGGCTTTCGCCTCACGAACTCTGGCGCCTGCGGAAAAAAAGTATTCACAAATAGAAAAAGAGGGGTTAGCGCTCATCTTCGGGGTAAAAAAATTTCATCAATATTTGTGGGGAAGGAAATTCAAGATGGTGACTGACCATAAACCTTTGTTGACTTTGTTCGGTGAACATAAAAGTCTAGCCACCATGGCAGCGGCTAGGATACAAAGATGGGCAATCATACTTTCAGCTTATGACTACCATATTGAATATTGCCCCTCAGAGAAACACGGTAATGCAGACAGCCTTTCACGTGTTCCCCTGCCAGACACAACTGATGTGGGCACAGCCACCGTGTCAGAAGATATTCATGCACTAATAGCTGATCATTTCGATCAAGCTCCCTTGAATGCAGATCAAGTGGCACGTGTAACGCGCAGAGACAAGGTGTTATCCAAAGTCCTGAAGTATGTTATGGAGGGTTGGCCGATGGATGTGGAGGAAAGTTTGAAAGCTTACCACGTACGCCGATGTGAATTGTCTGCAGAGAGAGGATGCGTGCTCTGGGGAACCAGAGTGATAATACCTGTTAAACTGAACTTCATGTTGGTCATCAAGGGATAGTAAAGATGAAAACACTTGCCCGCAAGCATGTGTGGTGGCCTAAAGTGGATGCAGATCTGGAGCAGGTTAGCAGAGCCTGTGAGCCGTGTCAGTTGGAACAAAAGGCTCCACGTCAGGTTCCGTTACACCCTTGGGAATTTCCAGGTCACAGCTGGAAAAGACTACACATAGACTTTGCTGGTGCTTTTCTAGGACACACATTTATGATACTTGTGGATGCATACTCGAAGTGGCTGGAGGTGTTTAGAATGCCTAACCTCACAAGCTACCATCGCAAGACTTAGGAGGTTGTTTGCAGCATACGGACTCCCGGAACAAATTGTCACAGACAATGGAACACAATTTACGTCGGAGGAGTTTAAAAACTTCATGCAGCTAAATGGCATTCTTCATTCAACGAGTGCGCCAGGTCATCCTGCTACCAATGGCCTTGCAGTAAGGTATGTGCAGACATTTAAAAGAGGAATGAAAAAACTGGCGGATGTCACGATGGATTTAGAAGATAAGATCTCTCTTTTCCTAATGCAGTATCGTACTACTCCAAACTGTACTACAGGTCAATCGCCAGCAGATCTTTTTCTTAATAGACATGTACGTACTCGCCTGGACTTTGTTCATCCAGATGTTACTGTCGTGGTTCGTAGGAAACAATACCTGCAAAAGTACTATCATGACCAACGTGCTGTGGCGAGGTCTTTTTCTGCAAAGGATGCAGTGTACCTCCGTAACACCACAGGAGGAGGGAATAAATGGATTCCAGGTGTAATAGTAAAGCAAACTGGGCCAGTGTCTTACCAGGTTCAGGGACGAGACACAGATGTCACTTTCAGGAGACATGGTGACCAGTTGAGACCTTGGGTTGTCGAGGATGAGTTTGTTAAAGAGACTGACTGTTCAGGGACTGATATTCCGACTCAACCCTGTGCACCAGAGGAGGAAAAACAAGCAGTGCTTGAGCCTTCTCAAGAGGACAGTGGAGGGGTTACCGGGGTTGTT
Organism: Moxostoma hubbsi; assembly: GCA_032164185.1. Taxonomy (NCBI): domain Eukaryota; kingdom Metazoa; phylum Chordata; class Actinopteri; order Cypriniformes; family Catostomidae; genus Moxostoma; species Moxostoma hubbsi. The sequence goes on from JAVLUX010000245.1 coordinate 3,576,679, forward strand.
CAGAGTCCATGTCGTTCTTCTAAAAATAGAAAACCACCAAAACGTTTGGATCTGTAATACATGAAACATATACACATTGCAATTAGGGGTGTCCATGGTTAACCGATTAACCGTTAAAAATTGCGTAACCGAGTGAAACATTTTGCTCGGTTAAGTGGCGTCAATGGCGTGCATTGAATTTAGTTGTAATACATTTTTGCACCACCAGAGACTGCCAGAGCGCTCCCAGACATTTGTAATGTCCACAAGAAGTAGTCTTGACCCAGTGTTGCCAGATGTACGATAATTATAGTATTTGTACGATAATTTTGACCTCTGTACGATGTACGATCAATAATGAAAAAAATTCCATAATGTACGATAATTTCAGACTTTTCAGTCGTTTGTCCAAACACACATCCTACACCTTCTCTCTCGGACCCCGAATCATTTCGCAGGCTCGCCTGCCTGCACGCAAGCACATATGCTGCGCTCCATGACGGCATCCAATCTGTACCGTAAAAGGATTCTGCCAACACAGCACAAGTGGATGTGGCATCCGATGATGACAGCGACTTAGAGATCGAATTTTAATCTTTTTTGTGTTAATTGTGCACTTTTTTTATTTTTTTTGCACTTTTTTTCGGCATATCTTTTGCACTTTGGAAAAAAAAGTTATTCAGACTTCCTCCAGTTAATGTGAGCGTATTATACAGCTTGTTCAAATTGGATGTAAAATTAGGCCTATTTGGAAAATAAAATTGTTGGAAAATAACTATATTTTATGCGTTTGGTTTGTGTACGATAATTTTTTTTAAAAAACGATCATTTTGAGGTTTTGGTACGATACTTAAACATTTCTAATCTGGCAACACTGTCTTGACCAGTTTTGAAGCGGGCAAAGAAAAGCACAGCGTGGGAGCACTTTAAAATCGAGAATGACAGGGCAAAATGCAAGTATTGCAATGCAGTGCTTAGATATACTTCAAGTACAACCTCGTTGTTGTACCATCTCAACAGCCAACACCCGGGCACACCAGGGATGGAAATTAGCACCCGCCACCAGCCAAATGCGGGTGATTTTGTGTTGTGGCGGGTAAACTCGCTTCACCTACCGGCCACCGTGGCGGGTAAATAAAAATAGCATCATGCGACGTTCGTCTGTTAAAGGACAAATTAGTTTGAATAAACGAGGAGACACTGATTAGCAAGACAACTCAGTGAATGTGCTTTCCATTAAATGAATCACACACACAGTAAACAAATCCTTAACAAAAAAACAGGGCTATTCTGGTGGGTGCGGTGACGCGCTCATGTAAGGGTGGCGGCGTGGCGCTGCCAATAAAGCTCCTAAAATCTGTCACAAAGAACCGGCAAAAGTAATGATTATGAATATGTAAAATATAGCAAGGAGATATTTTAATTATTTATTAATAAACAAGTCTTTTCTTTGTCCGTGTCATTTGCAAAGATGAAGTTGACGATGCTGACTCGCGGTCTTCGCAGTAACGCACCAGAGAGAAATGCACATTTCTTACGGATTACATAAGCAGAGAGCAGTCTGTGTCTGTTTTCTTTAGTTTTGAATTATTTGTGAGGCAAGGCTACCTTATACACTGACTTTCGGTTCATTTATGAGACGAGCTCCAGTTCACGCGCCGGCGCCTCCGCGATTATATCGTCCGCTATATTTAATTCTTATTTATTCAATCCAGGCAATTGGTTGATGAAACATTGATTAAAATTAAGACACAATTAATACAAAACGAAATTCACTTTAAAGAAAGGTTTTGTGTTTTCTGTATCTGTGGAAGTTTTAAAGCATCTTTCAGTGCCGCTTTCAGAGCGCTCACGTCCGTAACATTGTGTTTTCCTCGTATGCGAACTGAAATGAATATCAGTTCATGGATTGTGTGTGTAGGCTATAAGAGAGAGAGAAAGAGAAAATGCCAGTATTTCATTGAGACTTGAGATTAAATAAACGGCTTAAGTATTGTAGATCTTGTAGTATTAATTTTCACATGCAGTTACACATTGTCGGTTAAAAACAAGAAAGTGGCTGGTAAAAACATTGAGTGGCTGGTAGATTTTGAAATCCACAGTGGCCGGTGGACAAAAAAGTTAATTTCCATCCCTGGCGCACACTATGGTTAACCGAGTATTAACCGTTAAGGGCCAATAGCATTACGGTATTGGACTATTAGGGTCTGAGATATATATATATATATATATATATATATAAATATACAATGCTTATTTTGTTCTCTGATGTTGGTTTTTTTTTTTTTTGAAAAAAAAAAATGAAATGTTGTTGATAATGCCAATAATGTTTTGAGCAATGTGCAAGTTTCAGGGTGAATCTGAATGTACCTTTGTTTAAAAAGGGGGGTAATGTGATGTATTGTATGCTTACAAGTTTTGTATTTGAGACAACAGAGATTCTGTTGTGATAGTGCTGGGAATGTTGGGAAATGTTCGGGAACGCGCGTTGCGCAGACCAGAAAAAAAGTACCTTGTGATTAAAGCATGGTCAAAGGACATTCCGTCTCACGTGTATTGTTTGAGCTGATACATAACAGTAATGTTGTCAAAACTCCACCCACAGCAGTTCTCTTCAACTCTGCTGCACTCAATATCACAGTAAACATTACTCATTCACAGTATATTGTACATGAAACAAAAATAAATATAAATGTAATAATCTCTCCAAACAATTACATACTTTGTAAACAATTCAATGTTGTCTTGTCTCTCTTAAACTTTTTTAGTTTGTGATTGTATAACACTAATTACACAGCTTGCATCATCCATTTTGTATTACTCTTAATTGCATGAATTTAGTGGAAATAACATCTGATATTTTTTAGTAAAACCATGAATTACATGCGTTATAAAAAAAGTTTGTACCAAATATTTCCCAACAATACAGAAAACACATCGTCATGAACAGTAAATTATTAAACACTAGATAAATCATTTACCTGCACACAGAGCAGTAAAAGAGGAAATGGTGAATCGTAATGTTGTCAAAACTCCACCTATTCGAAATATATTTCACCTCATTAGAAAGCACAAGGCAAAATGACGCAGTTAGGAAAATCGTAGAATGCATACAAACAGACAAAACGATCAAAATACTCATAAACATGAACAGAGAACACTCTTTACAAATCAATAATTATCTATTATGAGCAATCCCGCAAATACTTGTCAACCATTTGAGATTAATTTATATATTTCTAACTTTTAGTGCGGAGCTATCACAGAAATGACTCACCCACAGCAGTTCTCTTCAACTCTGCTGCAGATTGTTCGAGCACAGTGGCCTATAGCGCCACCAGCGCAGCCAATAGGAAGCGCAATCCCATTATTGCAGGATTTATTTAAAGAACCCTACACCTATAATATTTATCCCGTTACATATACATAGATGCATCTCAGGTGCACCATCAGATCTTTTGTCTTCAGATCACTCTGTGTGTGTTCTGATTCTCAAGCTGTCAGAACTTTCTTTCCTCTGTTAGGAATTAGAATTTGTTAGGCAGTGCGCAGAAAACCATTTATCCTTTCCAAGAATGAGTGTGAAGCAAAGCATGCAGTGTGTGTGTTCCTGTGTTTATGCTCTATGGCTGAAGCAGACACACACCAGTTATGTTTTGTGTGTTTAGGGGAAGAGCATGCTGCTCTTGCGTTAGGGCGGGTGCGAGCATTGTGATCTGTTTACAGTCAAAATGCTTCGCACTGGTCTCGCTCACTTCCAAGAGCCAGCGCCCACTCTTTCATCATGGGGCTCTCACATGGATCTGGCTGAGGAGCGAGAGACCGGTCAGTTATAATATAATTGGTTTTGATAATTGGTTTGTTTAACTGACGTTGAAACAACGTTGATTTCTACTTTTGTTTTTAAAATCCCAAATACTTCAAAATGAATAAATCAGTCTGCAGACATCTCCATGAAAAGACGAGATCTGATATGAAATGATAAAGCATCTATCAGATATATAATTGAATAATATATCACATCTTTTTAATAAGGTGTGGAAATTAGGAAAGCTCCCAACTTCTTGGAAACATGGAGTAATTGTTCCTATAGCTAAACTAGGGAAGAACCATTCCATAGCAGCTAACTATAGACCGTTTGCACTAACATCCAATTTATGCCAAAGAATGGTAATAGCTAGACTAAACTACATGATCGAAAATAAAGATCTGTTATGATCATCAAATGGTTTTAGGAAAGGTCGCAACACGATGGATTCTGTTATATGCTTAGAGTCTGAAATCAGGAAAGCATTCATGAATAAATGTGTGTGTGTGTGTGTGTGTGTGTGTGTGTGTGTGTGTGTGTGTGTGTGTGTGTGTGTGTGTGTGTACTATCCTTATTTATACCACATTATCGGAACATGGAACATGGAAACCCTAGTGAAAAAAGTATAATATATTGTATTTTAAATATATATATTTTTTTCAATTGTATATATTGCAAATATACTAAGCAAAATTGTATAAACTTTAAATATATTTAAAGTATATTAGCATCATGCTTAACCATTTTCACAATACAACTTTTAACACACTTAAAGTGCTTCACGTTGATTATTATCTAAAAATATATTTTAGATAAATATAATTGAAGTGAAAATTCTGTTTATTTTTTAAAAGTGTATTTATTTGCACTTAAAAATATATTTTAGGTGAGTGGCCATCAGGCGCAAGTGTAACAATGAGCATTTCAGCAAGAAAAAATAACAGTTCGTGTGTGGCCGCTGTTCCAAACATTATTATATTTTTGTTTCTTTCTTTCTTTCAGGGTTCTTTTCATTTAAAAACATGGTTGGTGTAACTGCCTCCCATCGACAGTTTAAATTATAGCTGTTTATCCTGCTATTTTTGGTACCTATATTAATAGTAGTTTGGAGGCAGAACTATTCATTGCGGCGCTCGTGTTCCGCCCGGAACTAATTAAGAAAACACCTGTTGAGCGAAGCGCCAAAAAAGACGACAGAAAATAAATGTAGGCTACAATGTATTGTTCAGTAGACAACAAATAAAGAGAAAAGGATTGCTGGTACTGGCGTCTTTATTCCACATGAAACACATCATATACAAATTACCACTTCCATAGCAAATGCACCTAACTTTATACAATCCATTACTGCCACCTGCTGGATTAACTCATCACCCATTACTAATAGACTGCTCATTACATTATCCACATAGACTGCCATGTTTTTTTTACATACGTTTTTACATATTGATTATAAAATATATATATTCACAACAGGAACTGCTAATATTAATTTCATAGGTTGTCACTTGTTCACCTTCCACGTGCACCTAAAACTATTTACATGCTATAAAATTCTGCCAAAGTTTTATAACTTAATAAGACACATGTAGATGTTATGATAGAAATGATCCAGCTTCTGTCGTATTGAGTTGATAATCTCCTCATCCCTAAATATTCTCTCATCTGTGAAGTCAGTGTGGGTATCTGTACTGAAATCACACCACTGAAGTCCTCTTAAGGCCAGTTGGACTTGAACCTGATAATAGTACTTGTGGCTCTTCTTGAGGCAGTTCTGACCTTTAACTGTGATCAGGTGTTTAACATCACAACTCTTTACCTCAGCCAGCCCAAATGGTGGTGTTCCTCTTGGATTGAAGACTTTAGCATCAGAGGTGGCTGCAAGGTGAGGTGCATCAGGGTTTACGATGATGCCACATTGCGTCTCAGAGACATCACAAAAATCTGAATATTGCCTCAGTATCTCAGATCCTCTTTTCATAGCGCCTGTCTGAGGAGTTCCTCTCAGAATAAGGGCTATCAAGGCTTTAGCGGAAGACTCACCGTGAACATGGCATATTTCACAGAATCTGCTGGCTGTAAGTCGGTGTTTGTGTACCTGGTTTATGTACCTGCGTCCACAGCTGGCATTTAGACTGCAGTCAGGTTTCTGCCTCAATAGCAGCAGAGATCTCTCGTGACATCTTTAGGCTCTCCAAGTGGCATTGTTGCTTGTACACTGAAAATAATTATTCCTTGCTTCAGCAAATATTGCTCATTAAAATATTTTACTGACAACATAATGCTGTCAAATTTCCTTAATTATATTCTATATGTGTGACAAGATATTGAGATTAAACTGTACTCATAATAAAAATAATGTTCAAAGGTAAATTACTCAGTAGAGAGAAAAAAAAGGTAGGAAACACATTTGGATGACATTATTCATATTTCTATAGCACTATTTTAACATATCCGCTGACATTCATATAAATGTATGCATTTGGTACAGTGGTTGAGTAGCTGTGTGCTTCAAATGAAAATCCTCATCATTTACTCACCCTCATGCTGTCCCAGATGTGTGTGACTTTCTTCTACTGAACTCAAACAAAGATTTCTAGAAGAATATTTCAGCTCTGTAGGTCCTCACAATACAAGTGAATGGTGACCAGAACTTTGAAGATACAAAAAACACATAAAGATATGAACACGACTCCAGTGGTTTAATCCATGTCTTCAGAAGTGAAATTATAAATGTGGGTGAGAAACAGATCAATATTTAAGTCATTTATAATATGAATTTTCCTCCTTGCACAGTAGGTGGTGAAATGCACAAAGAATTTGAATCCCCCAAAACAAGAGATGACAAATGTGAAAGTGAAAGTGGAGATTGATAGTAAAAAGTATTTAAACATTGATCTGTTCCTCAACCACACTCATCATATCACTTCTGACGACATGGATTAAACCACTGGAGTCTCCTGGATTACTTTTATGCTGCCTTTATATGATTTTTGGCCACCATTCACTTGCACTGAATGTACCAACAGAGCTGAGATATTCTTCTAAAAATCTTTGTGTTCAACAGAAGAAAGTCCTACACATCTGGGATGGCATGAGGGCGAGTAAATGAGATCATTTTTATTTTTAGGTGAACTGTCCCTTTAAGCATCACTTTTCTTTTTACTCTGTAATTATTGATTTTGAGGATATTTAATTGTGCAAATATATACAATGAAAACTGTTAATATACGTTTTGATAAGGATTATTTCTTTGCATTTAGGAAGATTAGCTTGAGCAAGCACAGAAAGGAGCAGATGCCATCAATGCTTTGGAGCAGGAAGAGTGAAAGTTGACTTTTAACTCACTGGAAATGAGCTGGGGACATTTGTCAAAACTTGGGTCAGTGACTGACTTTTTGGGCTACTTTCTGCCCTTCACATCAGATACCCAAAGAAGCTGACACTTTTTCTTTCTTTATTGAGGTCATACTGTAAATGGTGTTGCATCTTGATAATGGCAATGTCTGGCCAAGTATAAAAGATCTTTTGAATGAATAGTTTCATTTATAAAGACAAACTGTTTCTGCTGTTTTTGTTGCAGTATTAGTTCAGAGAGTTTTATATTTCTGCAGTCTGTTCAAATGCATTTTAATTTGTTGAATTAGATTGACTGAAATTCTTTAAGTAATTGCATAGTCCACTTGTTTTTATGTTTTTTGTTTATTGTCATGATTTTGTTGCTATTTTTGTGTTTGTATTTCGGTTCTAGGACAGCATGAATATCTATGTGAGATTGTAAATATGTAAACAACAATAAAAACCTTCGACATTCACCAGATGTCTGTTATTTCTTCAGGTCATTTTATTTTAAAGTTCATTGAAAGTAAATGAACAGAATCTAAAATGTGAAGCTGCTAATAGCACTTAAAATTGAGCTAAATGAGCTTAAAATGTAGAGTTGGTTGAACAGAGACTCTTAGGGTTAAAAAACCTTAAACATATTAGCTGGTGTGGCAGTATTTTAAGAAACATTTTTGAATGGAAGTTCATTCATTTGGTCATAGACAGATACATTTTATTTTAGGTGAAGTTGCTTAAAATTTCTAGTGGAATTTGCTTAAAAAGTGGGATGCAGAAATGATGCACAATATTTTTAAGCAAATCCAGCACATTATTTATTCAGTGTCGCCAACAAAACTCTGCTGTATCAAACCCTCTGAATATTCTCACTCTGAAACTTATTCATGACAATAAAATTGATCTCCAATTACAAATCTAAACTTATTGTTAAAGAAATTGACAAAAACCTAAAACATGATCAAGATGAAACATTAAAAACTGAATTTGACCTCCACAACAAACTTCAGCGCTATTCGGTCCTAAACAGAACTACCAAATGTGCAAATGATGATCAATGAAACAGTTTAAAGAAAGAATGATTGTGTCTAATTATAGACTAAGTGACCATGATCTAGAGAGAGAGCGAGGAAGACATCACAGGTCCTTGTTGCCGAGAGAGAAATAGAAACATCTTTGTAATGCTTTGGCAATACTGTTATAAAACTGTCATGTCAATAATGCTGAACTGAAACTGAGAGAGAAACTGAAACAGATCGTGTTTGAGATTATCTGTTCTTTTAATTCTTTCAAATAAATCAGATCAAATCAAATAACTTCATTATGTCTCACTGAGATTGCTGCACACAGAAATGTCTTTATCTTTGGCCTTCTTACACACATATGGTGGAACCACCTTCCACAAGCATCACAGGATATCTGTAGTGCAAGAAACTTTTAATAATTGTGTTAAAATTTAAACATCAATGTTAAATCCTCCACCAATATTAGCTTGAGGAATAATAGTGTTTTTTAAGCCAGTTCTTCAGCGCTTGACACATGGGGGACTATTTAGGGTACAAGAGTGATATCCCCAAGTGTACTGAAGGTCCCAAGTGTAAATTAAGCTGCCAGTACGGAAACTGTTGTGTCAATAGCAGATACAAAGTACATACAGTAAGTAAATGTAAGACTTTAGTTATTTGTAACTGGTATTTTATGTCTTGCAAAGAAGAGTCGATTCCTGACCTTAGGAATGCACGACTGATGATCATTTTGATTGAAATGCACAATTAGTAGCTTCATCTGATCTCTTCAACTCACAAGCACTTACCAAAAAACCTTCAGTACTTTACAATATCTGCTGCTGTTAATACTGAACAACATATTTAAAGAAAACTTGGAAAGGATTTTGGCCAAACATGTTTTGCTCCCCATGATGGGAAGGGTTTGGAAATATCCTAAAGTATTAACAGTAAACAAATATAAACACGTCTCTGAAGAACTTGTTCTATGACATGATCCCAACACACTTGTGATTGTTGGAGAAATCTTAATGGGAAATTAAATCACACACACTCGCGCACACACACACACACCCACACTTGTTAGGCTTTTATTTGTGCATGTAACATTGAAACTACATCAATAAGGTTTATGGTTGGTGCTTCATCATCAGGTTTTTTGCTGCTTTATTTTGTATTAACCACCAGATGACACTGTTTTGACACTCTGGAAACTTTGAATCTTTTCCCAGAACAATCAGAGAAACACTTTATGAGGCTTCATTTCCCCATTCCTCATCTGCTGTCCTAAAATTAACATGTTCAGTGAAAATGTCCACATCATATATTATACAGCAGTTAAAGACAAAAGACAAATTATATTGTCATGAACATTGTTTAAAGCAGAAGTGTGTAATTATTTAGATGTTAAAATACTTTCTCCTATCTCAGATTATTGTGCAGAGGAAACTATAAGTAATCCATTTGTAGGAAACACATTTGCACTTCTCTTTGACACTGTTTTGAGCGACCCGTCCAGCTCCACACAACAACGATGTTGACTCGGCAAGCAGCGTGACTTTGGGACGGGACTATCTGTTTGATTGATCAATCGTAGACGGAGGCAAGTGATTAAAAAACACAGTTTGTAAACAAGTTTATTATTGTAGTTCTGTTTAGGGACACTAGTGGTGCAGAAATGACACACTTGAACTGAAGTTTCTTACCTGAAGTAAATGTAGTGTTTCATCAGCTGTTCAGATATCCTCAAGTGTTGCGTTGTAAATTCAAGACGCACCGCAGTCAGAGATCCAGTCACAAACACTTGATTTCAGTTTTGTTCAGATCTTTAGGTCTGACACTGAAATTACTGAGAACAAATTGCTGAATTTACACATCTCACACATTATCACTGCACTTTATAAGCTTTAAAGGGATAGTTCAGTGAAAATGAACGGTTTGTCACCATTTACTCACCCTCATGTTGTACCAAACCCATTTAACATGAGGAACTCAAAATGAGATGTTAGGCCTCAGTCACTGAATCTTTTTCCCCATTAATGAAAGTGAATGTTGAATAAGATCATTTGTGTTCCACTGAAGAGAGAAAGACATACGGGTTTAGAACTACATGAGGGAGAGAAAATTATGACAGATTTGCCATTTGTAACTATCCCTTTAAGAGCATGAAACACCTGCTGCTCCTTTAAATGTTGTTTGTCTCTTTCAGACTCCTCCTCGGGTGAAAGTGAAACTATTAAAACAGGATCCATTTTGTGACAAGAGCAGGAAATTACACGACGAGAGAAACAGAGAAAAAGTTTGACAGTTTTTGCTCCATTAAATTGTCTGAAACAATCAATAAATTCATTGTGAAGTATTTTGTAGGTGATATTCTAGTCAGTAAAGAGGAAGTGAACATCAACAGTTCTTGACAGGTGAGTACTGAACTGCTGCTAAACAAACCAAAACTCACAAGACAACAATAATAAACCTTTCAAACTATCAGCTACAGTAAGACATCTAACAGATATCTCAGTATTAATCACAGCAGAACAAACAGATACTGAGACTTTTGCTCTTTTATCTGAATTGTCAGTATGTGTTCAGTTTCTTTGGCACTGAAATGTTATTTCTTCTATTGACTTGAAACGTTGCTTTGTTTTCTTCTGTTGAGTCTTCTGATGTTTTCTCTTTATGCTGGTGTTTAACATGTCATAAAAGCTGACAGTCTGCAATTGAACCTCATTGATTCATTTCTAATGGAATATTCTAGAGTACAAATAAAAACAAATATGTGTCAGTATTGAACAAATAAACACGTCACAAATATAGATGATGTCCCGTTTGTTGACAGGTGTTCAGTGGACTGTTCAGATGATGTCATGGACTCCACAAAGGATCTCAGTGGACAGACAGACACAGGGAAGGTCAAGAGGTCAGAGGATTTCAATGCTTTAATAAAATACACTGATAGATATTTCTGATATCCTGCACAACACTACAGTATAAAAACACTGAGGAGAAATGAGAACAGACTGGATTATCTCAAGTATAAACATGTGAAAACAGCTTTAGGGTAAAGTGAGATCTACAGTAAGATGACAGTGAGACAGAACTGGAAAAACCTGTACAGTCAGTCGTATGTAGAAGGTAAAACTCAAATGTGTTTCTCTGAACATTTTTAGACACAAACACAGAATTTTCTTCAGATGAAAGCAGAACAAACCATCAAACTAAAATGCACATTATTTAGGATTGGGGTCAAAGGTCATTTGTGTGTATGTTTCTGCTCTAGTGTGTCAATTCTGTGCATTTATTGGCATGTAAATTTGAACCTCTTCATCGTAGCTGAAAGTTATTCTGACTTTGGTGACATTCAGATCAGATCTGCTGTGTAATGTCATGTGCTCAAATATATCTTCATCAAATAAGCAGAAGTGAAATTGCTGAATGTTGAACTAGGACTGTGCATTAAACATGACCAAACACTGGAAAAAGAACATGTTACCTCCCTTGAAGAAGAGAGAAATATTGGGAAGAGTAAAACTGAGAAACTGGTGAGAGGAAAAGAGTGTTTGTGAGAGTTTGTATTCATTGTTCATGAACTTACGGAACAACATCTTTAAAAATAATTGCTTATTTAAATTGATATACATTTGTATTTATATCACACAGTATACAATACATAATATGCAATTACTTTGTAAGGATACACAAACCCTGCCGAAGTGCTGTGGGGAATCAGGATGATGAGGCCCATTCACCAGCGAAGCGTAAATCGGTGAGACGGCGTGATGTTCATCAGGACACTGTAGGGGAGCCCAAAGTTTTCCCGCAAAAATTCCTTCAGCTGGCTCGTGCATATCAACAGCAAAGGTAAATAGCTTCTAGACAAGAGATGATCGCTGTCTTGAAGGAAGAAATTCTGAGGAAATTGTGTTTGTGCACCTGTTTTTATAGCAGATATATTTTGCTGTTGTGTTTTAGTGTCATTCATGGAGAATCTCCTGAATCCAGCTGTGTGTCCATGAAGAGTGACCAGTCAATTGATCCTCCACCTGAATTCAGTTCAGGAGCCCCTTGTGCTGATGTGAGGTGAGGACTCTCATGTTGACTGACAGTATGAACGGGTACACCACAGTCTGAGGGACGATTAGAAAGAATCCAGTGTATAAAATAACAGTTAAAACAAATGTTATCAATTGGTACAATACTTTGGTACAGACTTCCGGGGCTTCTCTGCTGCTGACCCAGTGCTTCACTCGTGCATTTTTGTTTGTTTTGTGTTGTTTGTTTTTATTTTATTTGTTAAAGTTAGTACGTTAAATACGAAAATGAGATGCTTTATTTACTGTGTTATGGCACATATGGTGATGTGGCAAACGGCGGTCGGCTTGGAGGTGAACGCTGTGAGTGGCGTTCACATGTATAATCGGCAGGAACTTATTTTTTTAGTCCCCCGTTTACGGAATAACTGCCCAAATGTGGAATTGCCTGAGGATTGTAAAGAGCTGCTAAGGAATTCTAGGACAAGGATATGCAAGAGAACTTCACTGAAGAAAAGTGGATCAAGAGGTGGGGTGCGCCAAATGCTTAAAAGGAGAGGCTGCAGAACCCCCTTGCCTGTAATTACCTTGTCAAATGTATGGTCCCTATGAAGTAAAATTAACAAACTATCATTGAAAGTTAAGTATGATGGTGATTTTAGACAAAGTAATTTATTATGTTTACAGAGACCTGGTTAAAAGAAGAAATCCAGGATATCGACATAACTGGATATATACAATGAATGATAAGAGCAGACAGAGATGAAATTGCATCTCATAAAGCTATTGGAGGAGGTCTGTGTATCTATGTGGATAACAGATGGGCAACTCAATTCCGAATATATGAACAAGTGTGCACTCTGGATTTTGACATTTTGTCTGTGTCTTTTAGACATTTTTATCTCCCTAGGGAGTTTGAACAAATAACAATTATTTTAGTATATGATCCCGAACCGGTCTATGAAAAAGCTGGTAACAAAATAGCTAAATGTTTTAATGATGCGCTGGCACGTTCGTCTGAACAACCAATATTTATTCTGGGGGATGTGAACTGTTGTGATCTGTCATCCTATTTACATGCTCTATACCAATATGTGGACTGTCCGACTAGACTTTCACGCATTTTGGATAAAGCTTTTGGCAATATTACTGATGGTTATAAATATTTGCTGCCCTCCCTTGGGGAAGTCAGATCACTAAATATCTTAAAATACGCCTTAACGAGAAGTGGGTGGCCTTCATGAAGGGTGATAAGGAATTAGTTGGAGAGAAGAATAGAGAACTTGAATAAAAGTATAAAATTAAAAGTGGTAAAAAGAGTAATGCAAAGCAGGCATGGGAGGGTTTGAATATTATAATGGGTAGAACAGGGAAGACAATGTACACCACTCCTTCATATAATGCATAATTTGCAGGTTCACAGAGTAATTCTGTATAAATCTAAATCCAAAAGAAAATAGGCAATTATAATACAAATAATGAGTCCTTCTACAGCTGACTGCTTTACTTTAACAGTTTCATTGGCATCTATTCACAAGAGCTCATCTTTATACTGTACAGTAATGTAGGATATTACATATAAAGATAGAGGCAGACAGGGACATTTAGTGTCCGCATTCTCACACCAATTATGTAGGGTATTACATATATATAATTTAGGAGATAGGTGTAGTCAGGAACATTTAATGTCCGCATTCTCACCATAATATGCAAGGGAATTTGGGGTCTTGAAAATTGTGAGCTTTGAACTAAATAAAACTGTCCTTATTCTACATTATTATGTAATGAAATATGGAATAGAATAAGTCACATTTGACAACCATTATAAATTAGATAAATGACAAATAACTAGATTATTGGGCTGAATAAAATTCTCTACCATTGAAACTGTAATATAAAGATTTCAAATAATAAGTCTAGTTTTATCCGCTCACACTTTCTATTGTCAGGAATTGGCTTTAATAAGGGAATTATGATTAATTCACTTATTGGAGTAATATTATTCTCATGGCTTATTGAGATTAATATCACACGTATTCAGGTACAATGTTGAAGCTAAATCTTTTAGAAACAGTGGCAAGATTATTCAAAATATATCACAGTCAAATCATCTTTGAATACGTAAAAACTTTATTGCTATTCTAAACATAAATCTATTCTAACACATATATACATGAGACAGGGTGTGAGTAGTGACAGAATGTGAAATAAATGATCAATACAGTGAAAAATTACTTTTTGGAGTCTATCTTAAGAACCAGTTATCCTTATTTGAGTCTACATCGATTTGCTATCGGATTAACCAAATTATTTGATCAATACACCAGCCCTTTGAGCACAAACTGGAGGTGTACTTGTGTGTTTTTCGTATGTCCAGGCGTACTTGGTCGAAAGTTTGTTCCATCGATGTGTTGGACTCATGAATGATGAGGTTGGCTTTGAAGCGGGATCCTGAGGATCCGCGACACCCATTGTGTTTGTGAGCTGTAGAGAGTGAGGCTGCCTCGGGACTTTGAGTCCCGAGCTTCACCGGACCTCACATGATCTCGATCACACGAGATGCAGTGCAGTGGTCGGAAGAGCAAGCAGTGGCAGAAGAGGGAGAGATGAAGAGAAGAGCCAAGAGAGCATGTTCTTTCTGTTTGGAAGCATTTGAACTGAAAATTGGAGCATCCCCCAAGGGTGTCCTGCGCCACTCAGGAATGATTTTCAGAGTCACATGGTCGACTGGGCTGTCCATTCTGATAGCTGATTTATAACTCTTTGTTAGAGATTCTCACTATTTTCCCACTCAAAAATAGTGCATATTTAATCATGTACTTTATATCTTGGAAATGGTACAAGAGACATGATATTCGTTGTCATCAGCTTTTTCTATGTAACCAAACAAATGCTTGCATAGCAAATATGACATTTTTTTCATGAATATTGTACATGTAGGTAACAGAACATTAAAAATCCCTGGTTACAAAATCATACTGGTTAGTTCCTTGATTATACAACATGGATAAACATATTTTAAAACAATGACTATAATCCTGAATTTGTCAGGTATGCAATTTACCACAGTTCAAAGCAATTGTCAGAATTACCAAGCAAGACTAGGTATTTTATAAATCTTGGATTTAAATGCATTCTGTACATTTTAAAAGGTTATGCGGTAAAGTACTGTAACTTCGTCGAGCAAATCTGATGGGCTTTTGGAAGTCTTACAAAGGAAAGTCTGGTGTGGGGGTTCTTGTAAAGGCTGGTGATTTACGACATTGAAACATTCCAAACTGAAAGGCTGTTTTTTCTCTCATTTCAAATCATGTTGGTGGAATTCTTCTGCATATATAATCTTACAGTAATATCATGTGAACATGACAGAGATGATCAGACATGACAATCACAGTACATACAGTCTGCTGTAGATGACAATGTTACTAAAAAATGACATGTTGACTATATGTTACAGTATGTTTCCACCTGTGCTATAGTAATCTGTGTTTGAAGAATATGTTGTAGGGATATGTGTTGACACTTTTGTTTTACAGTATTTCAGTAACACTTAAAAACTGAAGAAATTGTCTCGTACTACATTGAATACAACACAATAAAGAGGCTGTTTATAAACATGCTGGATGAATGTCATTGCTGCACCGCACGGATGAGTTAGGGGCCGTTCACACCAAACGTGTTTTTGTGTGTGTCTGCTCTGTTGTTTCAGTGTTTTCCAATTTCAACATGCTGGACGAACGTGCTTCACTGCTGCACCGTGTCTGTGTTTCTTCAGTGTGTCATACAGTGACCGTGTAATGAGGCAGACAAGGAATGAGGATCTAAGTGCAGCTTTTAATGAAAACAAAAGATGAACACGGTAACGTCTCGGTTACATATGTAACCTCCGTTCCCTGATGGAGGGAACGAGACGTCGTGTCGAAGAAGCGACACTAGGGGTCTCTCGAGCGCCGAAAGATGCCTCTTATCTATGATAAAAGGCCAATGAGAGTTGGCGAACAGTATTTGCATACCCCGCCCCCAGATACGGATATATAGGCGAGGGCAATACGCTCGTTCATTCAGGATTTTTCTGAGGAGCCGGGAGTGTTCCGGGCACCTCAGCGGCTCGGCTCAGCGACGTGGCCGGGAACAGATGACATCTCGTTCCCTCCATCAGGGAACGGAGGTTACATACGTAACCGAGACGTTCCCCGTCTGTCGCTCACTTCGACATTGTTTCAAAGAAGCGACACTAGGGGTCCACTTCAAAACTCGCCATGCGCTGAGCCATGTACGTGTACTGCTGACACAGAAGCGGGCAGGTATTCTACGTGCACAAGCGACCGACTGTGTTCAGGCTGCATGTACTCTTCCCCAATGCCCCAAAAAAGTTGTCAGAATCCTTTTGGTTACCCTAGGGGGGAACAAGGTGACGCTCCCAAATAGGGAACAGGCCAAGCCTGGCTGGGCCTCTTTTCTCTCTATGTTTTCTCGGCATAGAGCAAGAGCAGCCGGGGCCCTTACCGCATCGAGGGAAGGGGGTCTTACCCGAATTCCTATTCTTTCAGGGGGAAAAGAACCTGTGGAGGCCACACCCACCCGAAAGGGGAGGTAGAGGTGGCAAAATACATCACATGGCCTCTTGGGTCACATGTGGGAAGAATGGCGCGGTGGTAGATCCAACCTCGAGGAAGGGGGAGTTGCTACAACACGGCGACCAGAGGGCAGTGAAGGACTGCCTAAGGGAGACGCGGGTCAGCTCGTAAGGTGACCGTACCGTGGAAGAACACACAGGAGGAGTCCGCGTAGGAGGCCTAACCTGTGGAGCACCTATTCCAGTAGGGGTAGCCTGGGGTACCCGTAGTGGACAGGGTCGGCAAGTTCCTCCGCTGAACTGTTGCGGACCCAAAAGGGCTAGGGAGCAATCGAGCAGGGACCTAAAGGGGGAAGAAGGCGCACTGTCTTACCTCGGCAGAGGGAAAGGGCGCTGGACGCAAGCGATTCAACCGGTCAGACCGTCGACGTGTACCGATATCTACGGGTTCGGACCTGAGAAAACACTGAATAGGGCGGTGAAAACTGAGACGAGACTGACTTAACCCTGAGATTGTAAAATCTCGCAAAGGTATTAGGTGTTGCCCAGCCCGCAGCTCTGCAAATGTCTGCTGGGGAGGTGCCCCTAGCCAGTGCCCATGAGGACGCCGAGTGGGCTCAGACCCGTCGGGGGGGGGGGGGGGGGGGCATGGCCTGGGTGTGATAGGCCAACTGAATGGCGTCCACTACCCAGTGGGACAGCCTCTGTTTGGAGACAGTGTTCCCTTTCTGCTGTCCCCCAAAGCAGACAAAGAGCTGCTCAGAGCGCCTGAAGCTCTGGGTGCGTTCCAGGTAGGCACGCAAGGCACGTACTGGACAGTGAGGGGGCTGGGACTGACTCCTCCCAGGGCAGCGCTTGCAGGTTCACTACCTGATCTCTGAAGGGTGTGGTAGGAACCTTGGGCACATAGCCCGGTCGAGGTCTTAGGATCACATGAGTGTCTGCCGGACAAAACTCCAGGCAAGTGTCGTTAGTAGAGAACGCATGCAGGTCCCTGACCCTCTTGATGGAGGCGAGCGTGATCAGCAGGGCCGTCTTTAGAGAGAGGGCTCTGAGTCCAGCTGATTCTAGCAGCTCGAAAGGGGATCTCTGAAGACCGGTGAGGACCACCGAGAGATCCAAGGAGGGGAACAGGTTTAGCCGGGAGGGATTTAACCTCCGGGCACCTCTTAGGAACCTGACGATTAAGTCGTGCTTGCCCAGAGACTTGCCGTCTACTGGGTCGTGGTGAGCTGCAATAGCGGCAACATACACCTTCAAGTTAGAAGGGGACAGCCTCCCCCCCAACCTCTCCTATAGGAACAGGAGCACTGACCTAACTGCGCACCTCTGTGGGTCTTCTGCCCAGGAAGAACACCAATTCACGAACAGATGCCATTTCAAGGCGTAGAGTTGCCTGGTAGAAGGGGCTCTGGCTTGGTTGATCGTGGCTACGACCGTGGGTGGTAGACCAGCTAGATCTTCCACATCCCGTCTAGGGGCCAGACGTGGAGGTTCCAAAGGTCTGGGTGCGGATGCCAGAGCATGCCCCGTCCCTGAGAAAGAAGGTCCTTCCTCAGGGGAATTTGCCAGGGAGGGGCTGTCGCGAGGAGTACGAGGTCCGAGAACCAGGCCCGGGTGGGCCAGTAAGGAGCTACGAGAGTGACTTGCTCCTCGTCCTCCCTGACCTTGCACAGCACCTGTGCAATAAGGCTCACTGGGGGGAAAGCGTACTTGCGCAGCCCCACCGGCCAGCTGTGCGCCAGTGCATCTGCCCCGAGGGGAGCCTCTGAGCGGGCGTACCAGAGCAGGCATCTCTCGTGAGGCAAACAGGTCTACCTGGGCCTTGCCCAACCGTTCCCAGATCAGCTGAACTGAGTGGGGGTGAAGCCTCCACTCTCCGCCAGGCAAGCATTGTCATAACAGCGCGTCCGCTATCACATTGAGGTTGCCGGGGATGTGAGTGACTTGAGTCGCTGCTGGCTCCAAAGGAGGAGACGACGGGCGAGTTGTGACATGTGGCGGGAGCATACGCCGCCTTGGCGATTTATGTACGTGACCGTAGTGGTGCTGTCCGACCTGACCAGGATTTGTTCATCTCGAATTAACGGGAGAAACTTCCGCAGGGCCAAAAGGATGGTCAACAACTCAAGGCAGTTGATGTGCCAACGCAGCTGGGCCCCTTTCCAACGGCCTGCGGCTGCGTGCCCATTGCAAATGGCACCCCAACCTGATCTGGAGGCATCGGTCGTGACCAAGACGCGTCAGGACACCTGCTGTAGGGGTACTCCTGCCCGTAAGAAACAGAGGTCTGTACATGGTTTGAATGTTTGGCGGCAGGCAGGGGTGATTGTCACCCAATGTGTGCCGTGGCGCCATGCTCGTCTCGGGACTCGGGTCTGAAGCCAGTGTTGGAGCGGTCTCATATGCATCAACCCCAGAAGCGCGACCGCTGCGGAGGACGCCATATGCCCCAGGAGCCTCTGGAAATGTGTTAAGGGGACCGCTGCGCCCGGCCTGAAGGCGGCGAGGCACTTCAACACTGACTGGGCACGCTCGTTGGTGAGCCGTGCTGACATTGACACAGAGTCTAACTCCATACAGAGAAAAGAGATGCTCTGGACTGGAGTAAGCTTGCTCTTTTCCCAGTTGACCTGAAACCCCAAACGGCTGAGGTGCCTGAGCACCTGGTCTCTGTGGGCACATAGTAACTCTCGCGAGTGGGCCAGTATAAGCCAGTCGTCGAGGTAATCGAGTATGCAGATGCCGGCTTCTTGGAGCGGGGCAAGGGCTGCCTCTGCGACTTGCGTGAAGACACGAGGGGACAGAGACAGGCTGAAGGGGAGGACTTTGTACTGATTCGCCTGGCCATTGAACGCAAACCGCAGGAAGGGGCGGTGTCGCAGAATGGAGACGTGGAAGTACACGTCCTTCAGGTCTACCGCTGCGAACCAATCTAGATGCCGGACGCAGGTTAAGGTGTGTTTTTGCGTGAGCATTTTGAACGGGAGTTTGTGCAACGCTTGGTTGAGAACTCGCAGGTCCAAGATTGGTCATAAGCTGCCGCCTTTCTTGGGTACGATGAAGTAAGGGCTGTAGAAACCCTTCTTCATCTCGGTTGGAGGGACAGGCTCTATGGCGTCTTTGGCCAGAAGAGTAGCGATTTCCGCACGCAGTGACTGGGCATGTTCGCCGTGTACAGCAGAAAAGTGGACGCCCATGAAGGGGGGCGGGGGCCTGGCAAACTGAATTGCGGAACCAAGTCAGATGGTCTGGGCCAGCCAGTGAGACAGGTTGAAGTGGAACGTGGAAGTGAAAGCCACGCGTCCAACCTCTGCGCTAGGGGCACCAAAGGGACGATTAATTTTGACGTACCCGGTGGGGCTTCGCAGCGGGGCGGAGCAGGTAGTTCAGCGTTGGGTGGCGACGGGGCGACCAGCGGCTGGGGTGCTGAGAAAAGACTCAAAGCACTTACCTTGCTCCGCACACCTGGCAGGGGGCGGGTTAGCATCTGAGTAGGAGGTCCTGGGTAGGCGTCCTCTAGACTCGTCAGAACCAGCCGGCCAGGGGACAGTCGTGGGGCTGGAGACGGGTGGTCCATGTCCAGGAAGCCAGGACTGTTGAGATCTGGTGGCAGAGTGCCGTGAGAACGGCATTTGCGGGCCAGGTGACCCAGGGACATAGGAAATACCTCTTTTATTGAGAATGTGGGTACCGCAACCCCATCTAAGGGGCAGCAAATTAAATTTGTTTAAGAACAAAAGATTCTCCCCCCGGTTACCACCTGCGGAGCTAACGTCTGTGTCGCTGGGTCAGGAGCGCCTGGGAGCCTTATGGGACCTCGAGGGGATCAGAGAGAAGGGGGGCGTCTGCTTCCTGTGGTGTGCTCGACGCTGGGGTGAGCTGGGCCCGGGTTGAGGCGGAGTAGATTTCTTGGCCGCAGGGGGACACCCTCGGCGAGCAGACGGGGCAGTGGCCTTGGCGGCAGGTTTGCGGCGAGACAGGATGTGAGAGATGGCCTCCGTCTGTTTTTTCACCGTAGAGAACTGCTGGGCGAAGTCCTCGACTGTGTCGCCAAAGAGGCCAAGCTGGGACACAGGGGCATCGAGAAAGCGGACTTTGTCGGCCTCACGGGTTGAGCCAAAGATGACGTTCCTGGACCACAAGGGTGGCCATCGCCTGCCCGAGTGCCTGCGTGGTGACCTTCGTGGCTCTGAGGGCGAGGTCGGTCGCTGAGCGCAGTTCCTGCAGCACATCAGGGTCAGGGCTACCCTCGTGCAGATCCCTGAGCGCCTTGGCCTGGTGGACTTGCAGGATGGCTATGACGTGCAAGGCGGAGGCGGCCTGTCCCGTAGCGCTGTGGGCTTTGGAATTCAACGAGGATGACGTCCTACAGGCCTTGGGAGGGGGTACAGGGTGCCCGCACCAGGTGGTAGGGTCACCGGGACAAAGATGGAGCGCAACCGCCCTATTCACCTGGGGAATCGCCGTGTACCCGTGGGCCGCCCCGCTGTCGAGGGTAGCGAGAGCGGACGAGCAGGGCTTTTGACGTATGGAGAGTGGCACTCTCCATGAAGACTTCAGCTCGTCATGCACCTCTGGAAAAAACGGGACCGGGGGGGCGTGCCTGTGGCCGTCAGAAGCGGAGAGCACTCTATCGTATCCAGGAACTACACAGGGATTGAATGGCATCTTTATGAAGACGCATCCTGAAAAGGACGTTCAACACTGCTTATTTAAACTCTTTCACAGAGAAAATTACTCTTTATAGAAAAACTCTTTTAACTCTGCACTGTCGAAGCGCCCAGGGGCAAACTGCACGCCGTGCAGAGAAAACACGACAGGAACAAAACAGGAACTCGGGTTGGAACTCAGGTGACAACATTCAACGATCGACAAAGGACTGAAAAAACAACAGGGCTGATATACACAGGGATAACAACAAACAGGTGAAAACAATGAGGGATAGTTGGCTGTGATGAGAGCCGGGAATTGTGGGAATTGGAGTTTGGAGTGAAGGTGAGGGAAAAACACAAGGAAGACAATGGGGAATCGTGACAATCCTGTTCACTAAAAAAACAACTGGAAAACATGCATTCATTCTAATTAACTAGATTTTTATTTAATTAAACATTTTGAATTTACTTGGCTACAACGGCTTAAAGGATGAATTTTAAATTATGATTTAAAAATCAATTTTACATAATTTAAGCAACTATTTTCAAAATGGGGCCCCGGGTTGGTCGGTTACTCTGGGCCTCAGAAATCGTAATCCCGCCCCTGCATGTAATGTCCCATTATGTCGTGTTTGGAAGCTCATTGTGTTCTGAATGATCAAATAAACACACGTCCTCATTGCAGCGTCAGGATTCTCAGTTCACTTAAAAATGAAAATTGTGTCATAATTCACTGCAGAAGACACAAAAGCAGATGTTTTAATGAATATGGTGAGTGGTCTTGTTAATACAATGACAGTGGAGACTGCCTCACTTTAAAGCTTAAAAAAAGTCAAAGTATATATATGTAATTTTTCACTGTAAATCTTGACGTCTGTTGTGCATTCATGAGTGCTGTGAGAGATGTTTGTTCACAGCGGCTCGAGTGTTTATGTGAGAACTTATGTTGATGTTTGTGCTAAACATTGCAAGTTCTCGTGTGACATATAATATGTAAGACACATCATTAAATGTGTTTTATTGCACTGGATGTTGAAATTATGTTTTCAGATTACTAAAAAAACACATGAACTAAATTCTGTTTAATTGCTGTTTTAGTGTCATTCATGGAGAATCTCCTGAACCCAGCTGTGTGTCCATGAAGAGTGACGAGTCAATTGGTCAACCAATTAACTTCAGTTCAGGAGAGTCTTTGATCAACTACAGAAACAAACAGGACAAACCAGAATCAACTGCTGGGAAAGTGCCATTGGACTCCATTTTTGAGGTGTGTGTGTGAGTGTGTGTGTGAGTGTGAGAGAGAGAGAGCCACACTCATTCCTGTCCATACTGTCATGTCTCTCTTATACACACCACTTTTGAACAGCTTCACCCTCATCTTAACACACACACACACACACACACACACACACACACACACACACACACACACAAATTCAAGACAACTAAAGCACAAATAAAATGAGTGATGATTCTTGTCCACTGATCCTTCAGTTCCTCTCTGTTACTGAATGGAGATTTGTTGTTTGAATGTTCACTTATTTCAGGAACTTGAGCACAAAATCATCTCTCTGATGAAGAAAGAACTGAAGAGTTTCAAGAGACTACTGATCTCAGATTCCCCAGCATGCTCTGAGAGAGAGGAGGAGGATGATGAAGGTCAGAGCAGAGTCAGAGAGGGGCTTCTGAAGATCACACTGCAAGTCCTGAAGAAGATGAAGCTGACAGACCTCGCTAACACACTTCAAAACAGTAAGAGCTCGCACTCACGTCACTATTACATCACGTCACCTTCAGAGGAAACACACAGTGTCTGGATTCACTCAATATTAGTAAAAGAAAATAAACTTAATGTCTAATGACCATTAAACATCACATCAGTTATAATTACTATTTCTTTTCCTCTTTACATCAGAACTGATTTCTGTGCATCAACAAAAACTCAAAACAAAACTAAAAGAGAAATTCCAGAGAATTACTGAAGGAATGTCAAATCAAAACAGCTCAACACTTGTGAATGAGATCTACACAGAGCTGTACATCACAGAGGGAGGGAGTGCAGAGATCAATAATGAACATGAGGTGAGACAGATTGAGACAGCATCCAGGAGAGCAGAGACACAGGAAACACCAATCAAATGCAGTGACATCTTTAAAGCCTTACCTGGACAAGACAAAGCCATCAGAACT
This sequence comes from Moxostoma hubbsi, assembly GCA_032164185.1. Classification (NCBI taxonomy): domain Eukaryota; kingdom Metazoa; phylum Chordata; class Actinopteri; order Cypriniformes; family Catostomidae; genus Moxostoma; species Moxostoma hubbsi. Next base: position 3,600,258 of record JAVLUX010000245.1, read on the forward strand.
GTGCTGACTAAAGGAGTTGCTGGAATTGGGAAAACTGTTTCTGTGCAGAAGTTCATTGTGGACTGGACTGAAGGAAAAGCAAATCAGGATGTTCACTTCATATTTCCTCTTCCTTTCAGAGAGCTCAATCTGATGAAGCACAAAAATATCAGTCTGATGGATCTTCTTCATCAGTTTTTCACAGATACAAAAGAACTGAGATCAACATTCCTTGATGACTACAAAGTCATTTTCATTTTTGATGGTCTGGATGAGTGTCGACTTCCTCTAGATTTCCAGAACAATGATATTTTGTGGGATGTGACAGAATCGGCCTCAGTGGATGTGCTGCTGACCAACCTCATCAAGGGGAATCTGCTTCCTTCTGCTCTGCTCTGGATCACCTCTCGACCAGCAGCAGCCAATCAGATTCCTCCTGAGTGTGTTGACCAGCTCACAGATGTACGAGGCTTCAATGACCCTCAGAAGGACGAGTATTTCAGGAAGAGGATAAAAGATGAGCTTCTGGCCAACAGAATCATCACACACATGAAATCATCAAGAAGCCTGTACATCATGTGTCACATACCAGTCTTCTGTTGGATTTCAGCCTCTGTTCTCCAGAGACTGTTGAGTGAAGCAGAGAGTGCAGAGATCCCCAAGACTCTCACTCAAATGTTCACACACTTCCTGATCTTTCAGAGCAAACTGAAGAGCCAGAAGTATGATGGGAAATGTGAGGTGGATCTTCAGCAGGCTAGAAAGAGGATTCTGTCTCTGGGAAAACTGGCTTTTCAACATCTGGAAAAAGGGAACCTGATCTTCTATGAGGAGGACCTGAGAGAGTGTGGCATTGATGTCAGAGAAGCGTCAGTGTACTCGGGAGTTTGTACCCAAATCTTCAGAGAGGAGTTTGGACTGCACCTGGGGAAGGTGTTCAGCTTTGTGCATCTGAGCGTTCAGGAGTTTCTCGCTGCTTTATTCAAGTGTCTGCAAAACAAGTCAAGAATGAGTGATTTCCTGAAGAGTGAAGTGGACAAGGCCTCACAGAGTGAGAACGGACACCTGGACCTTTTCATTCGATTCCTTCTGGGTCTCTCACTGGAGTCCAATCAGACAATCTTACGAGACCTACTGACACAGACAGGAAGCAGCTCTGACAGCAAACAGGAAATAGTTAAGTACATAAAGATGAAGATCAGGGAGAATCCCTCTCCAGAGAAATCCATCAATCTGTTCCACTGTCTGAATGAACTCAATGATCATTCTCTAGTGCAGGAAGTACAAACATACGTGAACAGAAGAGATATCAATCGTCTCTCTGGAGTCCGTCTCGCTCCTGCTCAGTGGTCAGCTCTGGTGTTTGTGTTGCTGAACTCAGAAGAGGAGCTGGATCAGTTTAATCTGAGGAAATATGATCCATCACATGAATGTCTTCTGAGGCTGCTGCCGGTGATCAAAGCATCCAGAAAAGCTGAGTGAGTAATTTAGTGTTTTAATCTCACTTTATTGAAATTAAATAGCAGAAGTTAGATTTTAATGTATTTTGTTATACTACAAACAACACTTTATGCTGTTTGGATGATGATTGTTTGGTTTACTAGATTTAAAATGTTTAATGCAAAGTAATAAAAAAAAATCTCATTTAAAATTACAAAAGCATGTTTTCTACTAAATAAATACAAAACAATACTTAATAATTTGTATTGATGCATCCATGTACAATAATTCACATCTGACAAATAAATAAATAATAATTTACCTGCATATATTTTTACTAAAACATTTCTTTAATGAAATTTGCAAAAACCCAGTTAAATATGATACAATACTGAATTATTATTGGGGGACTCAGTTATATTATATAGGTTATTATAATTATAGGATATAATATATATATTATATAGGATATTATAAGGACCAATTCAGTTATTATGATACTGAATAATTATTACTATTATTTTAAGGATTTTATTTGTTTTGTACTATAGTAATTTATTTGTCAAATTGTTTATTTTACACTGTTGTTAAGATGTGAATAATATAGTGATCAACATTTATTTAGATCAGTAATTAATTATTAGATTAGACGGCTTTGTTGACTGATTTTGATGAGGTGACATTATTGTTAAATTAGAAGATTGTACACAGAGGAAAAGAGAATTTGGTGGTAAATATTGTGTTATCATCTGTAGGTAATGTTTCCATCTAAGTGTAATCAATAGATGTTTGACTTCATGCAGCACTGTGTGATTGTATTCGATCAGAGTTTGACTTGAAGCAGTGCATGTCGGTTAGAAATGTTGTGTGACTTAAGATGGCATCAGCGCCGCGTCACCTTGACGTATGCCATTAATGAACCGCGAGAGCAATTCAAGATCAGCTGGCTGGCACTGCCAACGCAGCTTTTCCAGAATGGTTGCAAGAGCTTTGATGTCACAGCTTATTCGTTATGCGTGTGTTTCATGGGATGCGACACATACTTCTTTTACTACTTCTGCTATGTCAGTATGTGGCAGAAATAATAGTAGTATGATGGTATGCAATTAACAAGGTGTTTATTATAACACCTCCAGTGCCATAACTCTCACTAATTAATGTTTTTATAACAGTACATTGTTTATCTCATATTATAATATGTTTATCATAGTAATATCATGTTTATTCATAAAACAATTCCAAATTACTGAAAATATAGACTCCTGTATTGGTATCAAAATAATTAGACTTTTATTGGACTTTCTCTTGTACACACAGCAGGCGCTGTATTAAGAAGAACTCAATCTTTTCAAATCAATATTTACATTTCAAACCTGAGTTCTGATTAACACTTCATCTGTAATAAACAAAGCAATCATTGTAGGATATTCCGTGACTAATGTTGGTTCAGCACATGTCGTGAAGCAGAATGTGTCCGGCTTGACAGCTCCATTTTCATCTCCTCCCACTGCACCCGTAAATCTCGCAGATCAGTAAGGCACAATAATATTCATTAGGTGTATCTTAATCAGCTCTCTTTTTCACTAATCAAAGCATTGATCAGGGAGTATGCCATTTTTAGGGATGACCCAAACATTACAGTGCATTCTCTCCCTAAAAATTCTCTAAATGCACCATAAAGAGAGCATCGTTGATCAATGTGTTCACTTACCAGAAATGTTGTCATGTCTTCTGAAATCTCTCATGTCATTATAGGAGTGAGAATAAATACATGATGTCAAAGCCTTATTTTCTCTTTAAAAGATTGATAGAGTAAATTGGCTTGTCAGCTTAATGCCAAGTGTTTTAGAAACACTTGGCCAGAAAAACGGGGCCATATTGTGAAAAAGAAGCACCTACATTTGATGCCATTGAAAACTCAGCTAAACAATTAATTTTTTTTATTTATTTTTTTTGTAGCAAGTTGTTGCTCACAATAACGTCACAGTGACATAATTTTGTTGATTACATTTTGTTAAAACAGTAAATTGCCTAATTAGTTTCTGGATTAGGCTTAAAGAGGCCCTATTATGCTTTTTGGAATTTTACCTTTCCTTTAGTGTGTATTATAGCTGTTTGTGCATGTTAAACGTCTGCAAAGTTACAAAGCACAAACTCCATGCCAAAGGGAGTTACTCGCTCCCACAGAAAATACTGCTCCTGAACTGCCTGAAACACCTGGTTTGCAGTCCTGCCATTACTTCCGTGACATAGCTACATCACTATGTGAAACATTTGCATAATGCCTGCCTCAGAAATGCGTTGCTCAAGGCTACCGCCCATTTTAAAATTCTATCCCCTTCCCATCCAAAACTTCACTCGTACGTCGCTGCTTATGTTGTGCGAGTGTCCACTACTGGCGGAAGACATGCAATTGGTTTAACTGGAACACCCAAAACCCTTTATTACTTGGAGCTTGTTGAAGGCTGATGTCAATTTGTGGAATTATTTTGTGATTTTGGCACCGGAGAAAACAATGTTTTCAGAGATTGATTTCAGAAGCTTATGTATAAATCATGTATGTTTAATTTTTTTTCATTAGAATTAATTTTTAGAAGGGATTAATCAAGATTTGCATAAATTAAAATGTTAACATAACAATGAACACAGAGGCTATAACTGTGTGATTAACCGTTTAAGGTAGCTCGAAGTATTATGCTGTGAATTCACGATACATCTTTTCTAAACTGCTTAATTTACCTAATTTCACTTCCATCATACTTTAGAGTTTTGTTGGGAAGTTCACAGAAGTTTTCGGGACAAAAAATCATAAACGTTGCAATATTTTGCAGGAATTTGGACCCAAGCGCAGGGATGCTAAATAGCTTTTTAATAAAGAGATTTTATATATATATATATATATATAGCTCAACTAAAAACTCAGTAAAATTAACAGAACCATTATGAAACTAAGAAAATAAACAAGACACCAACTGGAGAAACAGACTAGGAATGACTGACTAACCAAACTCACAAAACGATCTGACAGACACTAGAGGGCAGAAGGCACAATATGTAGAGGGAGAGCACATGAGGATTAAGTGATTACAATCAACACAACAAGGATCAGATGAGGAGGTGTGGCAAGGGGGAATGCTGAGGCAGAGTAAACACAAACAAAGACATGTGCTCAAAACAAATGCACACAAGGACCAAAACAGACAGAACTCCAGAACAAAACAAGTAGGGCAGTCCAGACCGGGTCTTGACAGTAGAAGTTCTTAAAAAATTTGCAAACAACTATGAGCAATTAAACATAGTGGCCATATATTTTTTCTTTGTACCCAACAGCTGTACTGAGAAGCCTTCACTAAAACTTATAGATTAACACACTGTTTTTTAATTTCTCTCAGTCTGAAGGGCTGTAATCTGACAGAGAAAAGTTGTTCAGCACTGGCCTCGGTTCTCAGCTCAAACTACTCGAGTCTGAGAGAGCTGGACCTGAGTAACAATGACCTGCAGGATTCAGGAGTGAAGCTGCTCTCTGAGGCACTGAAGAGTCCTCACTGTACAATGGAAATACTGAGGTCGGTGATTTTCATTAGAATTAATCAGACACTGAAACAATAAATGGCTCAGTGACTGTCACAACACTTCATATCAGGAGTGGTGGTGGCATAGTGGGCTAAAGCACATAACTGTTAATCAGATGGTCGCTGGTTCGATCCCCACTGCCACCACCATTGTGTCCATGAGCAAGGTGCTTAACTCCAGGTTGCTCTGGGGCAATTGTCCCTGTAATAAGTGCACTGAGAGTCGCTTTGGATAAAAGCATCTACCAAATGCATAAATGTAAATGTGAAAATTAGGGCTGTCGATTTAACGCGTTAATTCAGTGTGATTGATTTGACAAAAAATAACAACGTAAAAAAAATTAACGCAATTAATCGCATGCTTGTAGTACCACCTGTTTACTCCAGAGGGCAGTAAGTGAAATTTCAGCTGTATGAGCAGAACAATGCAAACATATGTTACATTCTTGCATTCAAAACACTTGAAGGAGTGAAAATGCGAACTAAGGGATCTCAAGGTGTGTTTAAAGATTGAGTATTAAACTATATTTAATTTGAAACAGTGAACTACACATTTTATGTTTATGATGCAACACACCCGAGACACTACAAAAGTATGGCTGACACAGGTGTAGATTGTCGGAACCTTAAACAAGCCCTCATAATAAACCTCCAACTGATTGACAAATTCACTTGTGAAATGAATTGCTGTGAACTGTATGCCAATGATTGACTTATGATCAATAATATGGTAGTAAACAATACATTGTAGTCTAAAGCCGCCTTTTGTCTTATCAATGATTAACTCTTCTGCTACACGAATGTAATGCATTTATATAGGTGCTGTCAATCGATTAAAAATATTAATCAAATTAATTACATGGTGTCCCAATTAATTAATCGCGATTAAACGCATTTAAAACGCATATACAAATATTTGCTGAGAAAGCCCCTCATATAACAATAATTCAATATACAGTGATGAAATAATTATACAGTTAATTATACAGTTTAAATATTAAAACAAATTATATATATATATATATATATATATATATATATATATATATATATATATAAAATTTGTTTTAATATTTAAAGATAAAGATATATATATATTCAGATACATTATATTCTTGTGGCAGAAGAGTTAATCATTGATAAGGCCATACAAAAAGCAGTTTTAGAATACAATGTATTGTTTACTACAATATTATTGATCATAAGCATACAGTTCACAGCAATCCATTTCACAAGTGAATTTGTCAATCAGTCCGTGTAGCGTCTCGGGTGCGTTGCGTCATAAACATAAAATGTTTATTTCACCGTTTCAAGTTAAATATAGTTTACTACTTAGTTTGTTTGCAGTCACGTGATTCTTATGATGCGCAAAATTCAGATGGAGGGCAGGAAGTGAAAAGCACAATGGACTAGATGGAGGAAAGTTACTAGTTTAGACGATATTACGAGAGAAAGGAATAAACAGAAAATCACAACATATGTTGGACTTGATCCTTATGTTTTGAAAAGGAGCGATTTTTCAACTGAATACTTGACTGCCATCAAGGTCAGTAGATATAAGCAACTACCTTGTCCTCCAGACATCCTTCTACTCCAGAACACAAATGAAAGCATTCAAAAGTATGGAGGCATACAACTTTTTTTTCCTGTGAATTAACCTAGCAACAAACATTAAACATTGCGGCGCCTCTCGATGTTAGCATTGCGGTTGTTTACGTGATTAGGTTAACCACTCTCAAAGGTCCGCAGAAACGCCACTAAAGACATGGATCATCGCGAAACAAGACAGAGAATTCATTGCAGGTCATTGCAATTGCATGGCAGGGTAAGTTATTTACGTTCGCCTGTAAAGGCTTTGTAGTTTGCTTTGCTATCGTTATGTATTTTTGTTCAGTTACAGGGGTACAAACTCAAACAAAGAAAAGAAAAAACTATTTCTTTAACTTTACAAAGTACGGAAACAGCTAACGTTACATAAACATAGCCACATAAGTTGTATTAACTTACCTTTGACGAAGTGCTCACTGCACACATGAGCATTATCTGACTCCACTCCTCTAAAACGCAGACGCAGGTTGTCCAGCATTTTTCAGTCAATTTCTTGCATTTTCCCCCTTATGAACAACAACTTTTCGTACATGATAAAAAGCTCCTTGTTGTTTCTCGGTTTGGTCGATTTGAGCAACCATAAACTATGCAAAACATAGGCATTTTGAGTTTGTGATAGTGCTTGTATGCTAATAATCCTATGTAGAAAATCACTTCCTGCCCTCCATCTGCATTTCGCGCCACAGCAACGCAGTGACGTGACGTCATGTGCAAACAGGCATTGCGATTAATAGATTAATATAATATTTAAATATTTAAAGATAACTATGTATTTCAATTATATTGATATAAATATGTATAATCTTGAATTATACATATAATTGAATATTGAAAGATAACTGTATAATTATTTCATCATTCTATATTGAATTATTGTTATATGAGGGGCTTTCTCAGCAAATATTTGTATATGCGATTAATCACGATTAATTAATCGGGACACCATGTAATTAATTCAATTAAACATTTTAATCGATTGACAGCCCTAGTAAATATCAAACTGTAGAGCATTCACTCTGTTATTACCATTTGTTTTATAAAACTGCTTTTTATCAGTTTTTCTTTATTTTCTTTTTAGATTTGCAGCTTGTAGATTCACTGGTCAGTGCTGTGAAAGTTTGTCTTCATTTCTACAATCATCAAACTCCCTGAGAGAGCTGGACCTGAGTAACAATGACCTGCAGGATTCAGGAGTGAAGCTGCTCTCTGATGCACTGAAGAGTCCTCACAGTACACTGGAAATAATGAGGTTTGTGTTTGCAGATTCATTAGTACATTGGAATATACGATATGAATATATTGTGGTTCATAACTGTGGTGTAAAACAGTTCATATTCGCGGGCAAGGAAGAGGCGAGAAACCGGCTTGACATATAACTTAAAGGTTTAATGGAAAACTCAAAAGACAAACACATAAGACAACGGACATGTCCGTGAACGATCTCTCTCTCACGCACATCGTCCGCGGTCGGCCTTTAACCCTCTTGGTGGCTTGATTAGCCTAATACGGGACCGGGCGTGCGTAATCACACCTCGGTCCCGCCCTCCACCGTGCCACATGTGGTTACTGTGTACTAGTGGTTGACTGATATGGCATTTTTAATGGCCGATGCGATACCGATATCCAGAGAGCAGGGTGGCCAATAGACCGATACAATGCCGACATATCACACAATTTATTATAGTAACAAACATATAATTGCTAAAAGAAAAATAATAATAAACTCTCATTTAACACTATATTTATTCAATTTCACACGAAACTAAAAATTATATTGTATTTTAAATGGTAGATGTCAGTTTCTTCAGATTTCTGTTTAGTCATCACATTTTAGCCATTTTAGTAATTTATTGATGAAATGGTTAATATATTAGGAAGAAGGAAATAACAGTACATACCGTAGTCCAGCAACCATGAATGGCATGTCCACGTTAGCAATCACGTTTACTAAAAAATACAGAATCAAACCAATTGTACAAACAGTGTATAGTGAATAAGAAATTTACTTAAAACACACGTGAAGCACTTTTATCTTGGGCTGCATCTGAAAATGTAGGCAGCTGACTTGCTACCTAATCAGTTCATGGCTTAAATGACAGCTGTTATGAATGAATTGAACGCTTTAGGAAACTGATCTCCGAACAGTTTGAAGCGCTCCTTATTTTCATGGTACCCTCATATACAGCTTCCAGAGGTAGCATTTTCCTGGTTTCGGACGCAGCCTTGAGGTTGAACTCACATGCTCATGAAGTGTGGACATGGTCCGTCCACACTGAGGCCATTGTGAAGAAGGCTCACCAGCGCATCTTCTTCCTGAGATGGCTGAGGAAGTTTGGAATGAACCATCACATCCTCACATCCTCACACCAGCACAGTAGAGAGCATCCTGACTGGCTGCATCACCGCCTTGTTGCAATAGCACCGCCCAAAACCGCAAAGCCCTGCAAAGGGTGGTGCGAACTGCCAGACACATCATCAGAGGTGAGCTTCCCTCCCTCCAGGACATCTATAACAGGTGGTGTGTGAAAAAAGCTTGGAGGATCATCAGAGACTCCAGCCACCCGAGTCATGTTCTGCTCTCACTGCTTCCATCAGGCAGGCGGTATCGCAGCATCAGGACCCGCACCAGCCGACTCCATGACAGCTTCTTCCCCCAAGTAATTTGACTTTTGAACACTTGATCACGATCAGTAATTAGCACTGCACTTTATTAATCTATAATCTATCTCACACTGGACTGTCAATATATTCTCCTCAGTATAACTACTGTGTATATATATATATATATATATATATATATATATATATATATATATATATATATATTATATATATATTATATATATATGTATATATATATGTATATGTTGCTCAGAACTGCACACAAGACATTCACCTTCTGTTGCACTTGTGTACATGGTCGTGTGACAATAAAGATATTTGATTTGATTTGATTTGAGATCCATCTCCTGACAGTTTAAACAGCCTGTATTGTCTACTTCATGATTTGTGAATGAGAGGAACTTTTGATCCTGATCCTGAAGTTTTTTATTCTGGCTGATGGAATACACACTTCAGAGGAAGATATTAGATGATTGCTCGATGGGAAGATAACACTGGATTTTCTTGAGGTTCGTGAATGACATCTGTTTAAACGAGATATGCACATATATGCAGATGGTATATAATAGAAGTGTTATTGATATTTGCCTTTTATCATAAGAAAAGTTACAGGGAACTGTTGAGGACTGTTAGAATACGTGCTTCAGAGGAAGATATATGAGCGTTCAACAGAATGCTGGATCTACAAGTTGTGCAATGTTGGTTTATTGGATATGTGCATATTTACAGACAGTAAATGATAATAGTTTGATTGATATTCGCCTTTTTTTCATTAGACAAGACAGCTAAAAGTTACAGGGAACTGTTGAGGAGAGAGAGGGTGAATGAAACAGGTGAGCACTTTAACATGAACTCAAGCGTCTCTGATATGTGGACCATTTAAATGACACTATGTTGCCTACCGGTCTATTATTGTAGTAACATGATGGCATGTAACAAGAAAACAAACCATGACTAGTTGTGCATGGTTTGTTTTCTTGTTACATGCCATCATGTTACTACAATAACATGATGCAAGCAGGCAATTTTCGATGCGCTCAAAAAGAAAAAAAATGTCCAAACAGGGAAATTTATTGACTGATGTGATTATATCAGTTGACCACTACTGTGTACTTGTGTATGGGCTCCATATGCTGAGTCTGGTTCCTCTCAAGTGAATCAAGTTATTCTGATTGTGACATCACAGTTCAAAATGATCACAACATTAATTTTTGACCAGATCTTTTGGACTTTTTGATCTTCTTAAAATGAGGAAGAAAAGTGCTGAAGATATACAGTAGAATTTGCTTTTAAACCACAAACAAACAAAAACAATACACTGAAACAACAGAAAATATGATACAATAATAGTAGAGTCAGTGAGACTGCAGGTAGGTGATATACTGTATAATATATCTCAGTTATGTTCTGCCTATTTTATGGAACATCATTTTACCAAACAGCCGCTGTAGCCAAGTAGATACAAAATGTTTAATACAAGACTGTGGCACGGTGGAGGGCGGGACCGGCGCGTGATTGCGCACGCCCGGTCCCATATCTGGCTGATTAAGCTCTCTCTCCCGATCGCCGTCTGCGAGTGGCCTTTTAACCCTCTTGCCGGCTCAATTTAGCCTGATACGGGACCGGGCGTGCGCAATCACGCGCCGGTCCCGCCCTCCACCGTGCCACAAAGACATAAATTGTGTTACAATAATGAAAGCATGTCTTCCACACAGTTTTTCAGTAAACAAAGAAGGATGAATGATGTTTACCAGTCAGGTTGAATATTATTGTAATATGTGAGTGAATTGTTATTAGACTTAGTGGATAAGAATTGTTGTATGAAGAAGTGAGATATTTCTGACATATCTATTTCACCTGGAGCCTTTATTTTGGTGGGAAGACATTTGAGTTGATGGACTACCAGAGGACAGTTTCAGATAGTCTCACAATTCACCTCTAGATTGTGAAGAGCACTTTACAAACACCTCAACGTCTGTCTCACATGAGGTTATCACTCAGAATCTGACAGTCTGATATCAACTCAAATGTCCCTCAGTTCCTCGACACAAACTCCATCTTAGGAACATGGAAAAGACACCGCAAAATATAATAAAAATACAAACACAAAAGAAGAACACAAAACACATCAATATCATAAACTAATGCACAGTGAGGAACAAACAACTGAATAAAAATGTGATTGAAAAATTGTGTTACTTGAGGCTGGATTTCTGCAGGTGTCAAATGAAAAGTGATGCAATGAGAGTATTACATTTATACATTGTTCCTCTATAAACCTTATTCACAGCAGTGCCATCTTTGATTATTATGGGAATTACAGTGAGGCTGTGAGAGATAGAGGTTCAGTCTCTTCAATTGGTTATACAGTCATTTAACGTGTTTTTGGATCGTTCCACTGTTGATACTAGAGATGTCCCGATCGATCGGCTGCCAATCAAAATCGGCCGATATTCGTCTTAAATCTGTGATCGGCGATTGTCCGATCGTGCCTAGATTTAGAGCCGATCTTTTTTTTGCAGCATGCAGGCAATCACAAATACACTTCTCCTCTAATGAATGAGCATTTTCTCAGCCCATAAGCATGACAGAATAGTCTATGGAGGGTGAGTTGTTGGCAATTCTAAGCATTCACGAATTTAAACTTTCAGACATAATGTATTTGAGATGAATATGCCGCATTGTTTTTAAAAATGTGTAAGAATTACATGTGTATGAATATTACTTTGCCCATTTTCTAGGTAGTTATTCTGACTAGTTGCACAGTGAGCAGGAAGAGGATATAGAGGCTGCTAACAGGTTTAAAAACAAATTAAACAACAAATAAACATGCAAATACATTGATACACGATCGTGAGTTGTGACAATCAGACGTTGTGTTGAGTGATAGAGACTGTTTGAGCAATCATGAGTGCTTTTAGGTTTACTCTCTTTAACATGAGCGCTCTCTGTGTCAATCAAAAACATCAATATCTCATCAGTCACTCGTACCAATTTAAATCAGATTAATGTTGTCACAATACCACTAATAATAAATATAATTGTGATAGTGAAAATAGTGATTTGTGTTACAGCAAAACTCAAAGACAGTAAACCGACCATATATAGGCTATGAATGATTTCTCACTGGAGCAGTTTTGGAGATTGTTATGAATATATTTTTCTTATTTTTGAATGTATCTCTGCGGAAGTTGATTTTATATGTGAGTTTTATAAAAATGCCAGCTGCACTACATTAAATGCATTAAGCTGAAGACATCTTTTAGTTACTTTGTTTACTTAGTTATTTTTGTAATTAAAAAAAAAATCTGATCGGGACATCCCTTGTTGAAACTACAGTACACAAAAAAACTCCAGACTACATGAGTTGTGGAACATTAGATTGGATCTAGAAGCTTTATACAGTGCATGTCACTGAACAGATGGTACGTCTATCCCTTACAGCCTTTTTCATTCCCATTGTGACTGTGAATTATGTTATGAATGTATGCATTGTATGTATATATATAATGTATATGTGTTACGTACACACAAAATTGAATTATTATTATAATTTTTTTTATAATCTTGCCGTAAATATGTGCACACCGTCTGGACACTCTTGACTGTGCACTCGCACTCTTATACTGGTGTGTGTGAATTGGTGACTCCAGCTGTTCAAGTAATGAACTCATCAGACTGATTATTACAGATGATATGCAGATCTATATATCGTTCCAACCTGATGATCCAACTGTCTCAACTCGTATCTGTTACATCCTCGGGCGTATCTCTTTATGTTGTCTCCCTGTGTGTGTGTTTTTTTTTTTTTTTTTCGTTTTGTTTTCCATCTGCCTTTCATGACAGATTAAAATGCCACCAGGTGTCAGATATGATGACTACCAATCAGTTCCCTGTTAGGATTGACTGACAAGAGGATAAATTCTGGGTGGAACTAACACATGAAGAGAGAGACAATGAGAGGCATACTGTTTGTAGGCTGTCTCTGAGAGGTGTTCCTTTCTCCTGCCCCAGATTGTGTACATTCTTAATATTTTGCTCACAACACTAAACAGAGTACACTTTATGACCATTGCATAGACTCTAATTTTTTGTTTTGTATTGTTACATATTGTTACATACATATTACATTTATATTTTTGTTACTTGCCAAGGCAGGAGAAGGGAATTATAAAATCTCTCCTTGTTGCACCTTTCCAACCCTAGGCTGGGGAGGGTGTAACATATCTCTGCCTGCTTTTTGGACATCTCTGCCTGAATGAAGGAACACCACCTTCATCTCAACCTGGACAAGACCAAACTCATTGATGGAACTTGTGATCCCAGTAAACCCATCTGTTACTGTTCATTTGTGCTCCACTACTGTGAGACCTATCAGGACAGCTGACACCTGAGAGTAGTAATTGATGAACAGCTACATTTTAGCACTCGCATCTCATCAACTGCCTGGTCTTGCAGGTTTGTGCTTTATTACATCAGAAAAATCAGACCTTTCCTGTCTGAATATGCTGCGCAGTCCCTGGTCCAAGCTCTGGTTATTTCATGTTTGGACTACTGCAATGCTCTGTTGGCCAGCCTTCCAGCTAGTGCTATCAAGCCACTGCAGATGGTCCTGAATGCAGTGGCACATCTGTTTTTCAACCAACCAAAGAGGGCTCAAGTCATACCCCTCTTGATCTTACTCCAGTGGCTGTGCATCAAATTCAAAGCTTTGAATTTGGCCTTCAGGACAACCAGTGGAACAGCACTCTCTTACTCCTGGTTGTCCCATTACAACGAGGCACTTCACATTCATTCGCTTTCTCTGTCCCCCGGTGGTGGAATGAGCTTTCAACCACCTGCCGTTCTGCTGAAAACATTTCAACATTCAAGAAAAAGCTGAATACATATCTTTTCTGTGAGCACATAACCTGTCCTAAATAATGGCACTTACTATTTAAGAAATCTTTAAAAAAAATCCTCGTCTGTCTCGTTCTTCTGTGCTAGTTTCTGTACTATTATAGCAACACTTAGAACTTGGCAATGTGATCCTGCAGGTACAGTTTACTTTTATATGACAAAGTGTTTATGTTCCTCATTTGTAAGTCACTTTGGATAAATGGGTCTGCTTAATGACTAAATGTATATGTAGTTTATCTGACTTTTTATGTGTGTGTTTGTGGATTTTCATACTGTTGATGTCTGTGTGTTTTAAGATTATCTGACTGTTGAATGAACATTAATTTATATAGCGCTTTTCTGACACTATAATCAAAGCACTTTACTTAGTGAACAGGGGACACTCCTCAACCACCACTAGTGTGCGCATCCTCATGGATGATGCGACAGCAGATATAGTGCACCAGTTTGCTCACCCAACATCAGCTATTGTGGAGAGGAGAGAGTTATAGAGCCAATTAGTGGCTGGGGATTATTAGGAGGCCAAGATTGAGAAGGGCCAATGGGGGGAAATTAGCAAGGACACTAGGGTTATACCCCTACTCTTTACAAGAAGTGCTCTAGGATGTTTTTAATAACCACAGAGTCAGAATATGATTTTAACATCTCATCCAAAGGAATGTGTATTTTTACAGTATAATATCCCCTTCACTATACTGGGATATTAAGACCCACACAGACCACAGGGTGAGCACCCCCTGATGGCCTTCCTAATATCTCTTCCAGTCACAAATGTCTAGGTTATGTTACGTATGTAACCTCCGTTCCCTGATGGAGGGAACGAGACGTTGTGTCGAAGAAGCGACACTAAGGGTCTCTCTTGAGCGCCGAAAGATTCCTCTGATCTATGAAAAAAGGCCAATGAGAGTTGGCCAACAGTATTTGCATACCCCGCCTCCGGATACGGATATAAAGGCGAGGGAAATACGCTCGTTCATTCAGGATTTTTCTGAGGAGCCGGGAGTGTACCGGGCACCTCAGCGACATGGCCGGGAAGACACGACGTCTCGTTCCCTCCATCAGGGAACGGAGGTTACATACGTAACCTAGACGTTCCCCATCTGTCGCTCACTTTGACGTCGTGTTGAAGAAGCGACGCTAGGGGTCCACTTCAAAACTCGCCATGCGCTGAGCCGTGTACGTGTACTGCTTACACAGAAGCGGGCAGGTATTTCTACGTGCACAAGCGACCAACTGTGTTCAGGCTGCACGTACTCTTCCCCAATGCCCCAAAAAATCATCAGAATCCTTTTGGTTACCCTAGGGGGGAACAAGGTGACGCTCCCAACTAGGGAACAGGCCAAGCCTGGCTGGGCCTCTTTTCTCACTATGTTTTCTCGGCATAGAGCAAGAGCAGCCGGGGCCCTTACCGCATCGAGGGAAGGGGGTCTTACCCGAATTCCTATTCTTTCAGGGGAAAAAGACCCTGTGGAGGCCACACCCACCCGGAAGGGGAGGTAGAGGTGGCAAAATACATCACAAAGCCTCTTGGGTCACATGTGGGAAAAATGGCGCGATGGTAGATCCAACCTCGAGGAGGGGGGAGTTGCTACAACACGGCGACCGGAGGGCAGCAAAGGACTGCCTAAGGGAGACGCGGGTCAGCTCGTAAGGTGACCGTACCGCGGAAGTACACACAGGAGGAGTCCCGTAGGAGGCCTGATCTGAGGAGCACCTATTCCAGTAGGGGTAGCCGGAGGTACCCGTAGTGGACTGGGCCGGCAAGTTCCTCCGCTGAACTGCTGCGGGCCCGAGAGGGCTAGGGAGGAATCAACCAGGGACCTAGGTCTTCTGGGATAGAAGCGCACTGTTTTGCCTCGGCAGAGGGAAACGGCACTGGAAACAAGCGATTCACCCGGTCAGATCGTCGACGTGTACTGAGTTCTACGGGCTCAGACCTGAGAAAACACGGGACGAGTCTGACTCAACCCTGAGATCGTAAAGGTGTTAGGTACTGCCCAGCCTGCAGCTCTGCAAATGTCTGCTAGGGAGGTGCCCCTAGCCAGTGCCCATGAGGATGCCACGCTCCTAGTAGAGTGGGCTCGAACCCACAAAAGGGGGTGGCATGGCCTGGGTGTGATAGGCCAACTGAATGGCATCCACCACCCAGTGAGACAACCTCTGTTTGGATACAGCGTTCCCTTTCTGCTGTCCTCCAAAGCAGACAAAGAGCTGCTCAGAGCACCTGAAGCTCTGGGTGCATTCCAGGTAGGCACGCAAGGCACGTACCAGACACAACAGTGAGAGGGCTGGGTCTGCCTCCTCCCGGGGACACGCTTGTAGGTTCACACGCCCGGAGGGCATGGTAGGAACCTTTGTAACATAGCCCGGTCGAGGTCTTAGGATCACATGAGTATCTGCCGGACCGAGCTCCAGGCAAGTGTCGTTAGTAGAGAACGCTTGCAGGTCCCCGACCATCTTGATGGAAGCGAGTGCGATCAGCAGGGCCGTCTTTTTAGGAGAGGGCCCTGAGCCAACTGATCCTAGCGGCTCGGGGGTGGGATCTCTGAAGACCGGCGAGGACCACCGAGAGATCCCAGGAGGGGAACAGGTTTGGCCGGGAGGGGTTTAACCTCCGGGCACCTCTTAGGAACCTGACGATTAAGTTGTGCTTACCCAGAGACTTGCTGTCTACTGGGTCGTGGTGAGCTGCGATAGTGGCAACATACACTTTCAAGGTGGACGGGGACAGCCTCCCCTCCAACCTCTCTTGTAGGAACAGGAGCACCGACCTAGAGCGGGCAGTGGAGGTCTCTCAGGAGGCAAAGGGGTCTACCTGGTCTTGCCAAACCATTCCCAAATCAGCTGAACCGAGTGGGGGTGAAGCCTCCACTTTCCGCCAGGCAAGCGTTATAGTGACAGCGCGTCCGCTATCACATTGAGGTTGCCGGGGATGTGAGTGGCACGCAGCGACTTGAGTCGGTGCTGGCTCCAAAGGAGGAGACGACGGGCGAGTTGTGACATGTGGCGGGAGCGTACGCCGCCTTGACGATTTATGTACGCAACCGCAGTGGTGCTGTGCAACCTGACTAGGATATGTTCATCCCGAATAAACGGGAGAAACTTCCGCAGGGCCAAAAGGACGGTCAACAACTCGAGGCAGTTGATGTGCCAACGCAGCTGGGCCCCTTTCCAATGGCCTGAGGCTGCGTGCCCATTGCAAACGGCACCCCAACCCGATCTGGAGGCGTCGGTCGTGACCAGGATGCGTCTGGACACCTGCTGTAGGGGTACTCCTGCCCGTAAGAAACAGAGGTCTGTCCAGGGGTTGAATGCTTGGCGGCAGGCGGGGGTGATTGTTACCCGGTGCGTGCTGTGGTGCCATGCTCGTCTCGGGACTCCGGTCTGAAGCCAGTGTTGGAGCGGTATCATATGCATCAACCCCAGCGGCACGACCACCGCGGAGGACGCCATATGCCCCAGGAGCCTCTGGAAAAGTTTTAA
Source organism: Moxostoma hubbsi (assembly GCA_032164185.1). Taxonomy (NCBI): domain Eukaryota; kingdom Metazoa; phylum Chordata; class Actinopteri; order Cypriniformes; family Catostomidae; genus Moxostoma; species Moxostoma hubbsi. The sequence continues at coordinate 3,617,861 of JAVLUX010000245.1, forward strand.
AGGGACCGCTGTGCCCGGCCTGAAGGCGGCGAGGCAGTTCAACACTGACTGGGCACGCTTGTTGGTGAGACGTGCCGACATTGAGACCATCCCGAGAAAGGAGATGCTCTGAACTGGAGTAAGCTTGCTCTTTTCCCAGTTGACCTGAAGCCCCAAGCGGCTGAGGTGCCTGAGCACCTGGTCTCTGTGGGCGCATAGTCACTCTCACGAGTGGGCCAGAATAAGCCAGTCGTCGAGGTAATTGAGTATGCGGATGCCGGCTTCTCGGAGCGGGGCAAGAGCTGCCTCTGCGGCTTTCTTGGGCGGCGACAGGGCGACCCGCGGCTGGGGTGCTAAGAAGAGACTCAAAGCACTTACCTTGCTCCACACACCCGGCAGGGGGCGGGTTAGCGACTGAGGAGGAGGTCCCGGGTAGGCGTCCTCTAGACTCGTCGGAACTGGCCGGCCGGGGGACAGTCGTGGGGCTGGAGACAGGTGGTCCGTATCCAGGAAGCTGGGACTATTGAGATCTGGTGGCAGAGTGCCGTGAGAACGACATTTGCGGGCCAGGTGACCCAGAGACAAAAGGAAATAGCTCGTTACAGAGAATATGAGAATGTGAAAACGAATTCGACAAAAAAATTCTTGGTCCCTGGTTCGAACGTCTACGGACAGCCTGGGAGCCTTCCGGGTCCTCGAGGGGGTACGTGAGACGGGGGCATCTGTTTCCTGCGGAGTGCTCGACGCTGGGGCTGAGAGCTGGGCCCGGGTTGAGGCGGAGCAGGGTGTTTCATAGCCGCAGGAGGATGCCCTCGGCGAGCAGACGGGGCATGGCCCATGGCGGCAGGCTTGCGGCGGGGCAGGGTGTGCAGTGGCCTCCGTCTGCCTCACCGCTGAGGAGTCGTCAACAGTGGCGCCGAATGGACGGAGCTGGGAGACGGGGGTGTGGGAGAAGGCGTGCCTTGTCTACCTCCCGCATTTCGACCAGGTCCAGTCCACAGATGCATTTCTGGACCACAAGGGGTGGCCATCGCCTGTTCGAGTGCAGGCGCTTCTGACCTCCATGGCCCGGGGGCACGGTTGGTCATCCAGCGCAGTTCCTGCAGCACATCAAGAACAGGACTACCCAAGGTGCAAATTCTGAAGTGCCTTGGCCTGGCGTTGGTTGCAGGAAGGGCCGTGGCGTGCAGAGTGGAGGCGGTCTGGGACCGTTCCACCGCGAGGGTAGTGAGAGCGGAGGATCGAGGAAGCCTTGGCTTTGCTCAACTCGTCATGCACGTCCGAGAAGAAAGGGGGGGTGTGGCTGTGAGCGGCGCACCAGACCCGAAGGTGGCGGGCCAGGCGAGTGATCAGCATCCGATGCCGCTGTAACGCTCTCCGATGCAGCGGTGATTTCATCCAATTCTGAAGCAAGCAAGCGTGCCGGGGAGGCGGGCGGTTCAAGGGGGTTTACCCGGCGAACAGAGCTCGCCATAATCCCCAAATTGCCTTCATCGCCCGCGGCGCCTGCGCCAATCCCGTAGGAAGAAGGCGGAGCGCGGAGGGCGACTGAAGTGGCTTTCTCTCATTACAAAAGAAAGCCGTGCGACCGCAATGCTATAACGGCCATGTTCCCGCACTGAGAAGATGAACCATTGGAGAGAATGCTCATCCCGAGCTCAGACTGAAGCAAACAAGTGTGCTGGGGGGGCGGGTGATTCGAGGGGGTTTACCCGGCGAACCGCGACCATCATAGTCCCCAAATCGCCTTCATCACCTGCGGTGCCTGCGTCAATCCCGTAGGAAGGAGGCGAGGCGCGGGGGGCGGCTGAAGTGGCTTTCTCTCATTACAAAAGAAAGCCGCGCAACTGCAATGTTGCCATGGCTATGTTCTCGTACTGAGAACATGAACCATTCATAAAACGCTGCCTGCGTGTGATCGCAGCCCAGGCATGCAAGGCAGTTTTTATGATCCGTGAGAGGTGGGGAGAAACACAGCATCCAGAAACAACACAGGGGCAGAAATCACATCTTTATAAAGACGCGTCCTGAAAAGGACGTTCAACGCCGCTGTGTAAAGGATCAGAAGCAGGATCAGTTGTGTTACTTGCAGCTGGCTGCATACACACGACCATCGGCTCTGAAGAAAATTACTGAATGAACGAGCGTATTTCCCTCGCCTTTATATCCGTATCCGGAGGGCGGGGTATGCAAATACTGTTCGCCAACTCTCATTGGCCTTTTTTCATAGATCAGAGGCATCTTTCGGTGCTCAAGAGAGACCCCTAGTGTCGCTTCTTCGACACGACGTTGAAGTGAGCGACAGACGGGGAACTTAGTTTTCCCGAGGAGCTCTCCCATCCAGGTACTGACCAGGCTCAACCCTGCTTAGCTTCAGTGGCATGCAGTCTTGAGCTACAGGTTAATATGGCTGCTGGTAAATGCTGATGTTTGTAGGTTATATGACTGTTGATGTGCGTTTGTAGATTATTTGACCTGTTATATGCATGTTTGTAGATTATCTGTCTGTCTGTTGTGTGTGTGTGTGTGTGTGTGTGTGTGTGTTTGTAGATTATCTGGCTGTATGGTGACAGAGGAAGGCTGTTGTTCTGTGGCATCAGTTCTGAGATCAAATCTCTCACACCTGAAAGAGCTGGATCTGAGCTACAATCACCCAGGAGAATCAGGAGTCAGGCTGCTCTCTGAAAGACTCAGCGATCCAAACTGCACACTGGACAAACTTAAGTATGTTGAGCTGTAAAATCCTGTTTATAACCATATTAACCCTTTAAACATAGGCACTAATTGGTCTTGAATTTATTGAATGGTCAGTGAATTCACTGAAATAGCACCTGTATTTATTCCATTTAAAAAATTATAATCCTTAACAAATACACACAGAAGAAATATATTTTTAATGTTTAATTAGAATGAGGACATTTTTATAATTACTACATTTTATATAGTATATTATTTTTACTCATTTTAGGAAAATAATTTCAAAAGAACAATCTTTAAGCATCTGTCACTTAACCCTTTCACACTTACTGGTGCATATTTGTGATGGTTTATGACTGGCCCCCTTAGAGTAGCGCCACACATTTGTGTTTCTGCAGCAGTCAGTGCTGTCAGATTCAAATCTGTTTTCATGCCAACACTAAACTGCACTGCCCAAGTGCCTGTAATTCATATACACACAAACTGATACTCATACAGTCTTTTCAAGCACATGGTATGATTATTTTATGACAGATATCCAAATGGTCACAAAATTACTACTATAAATGTTTACAGCTCGAATAGAAACAACACAAAATTGGGATCACTGATCCTCGCAGTCATGTCTGTTTACATTAGGTGGTCATTCTGTTGTCAATCATAAGTAACTCAAACAGCAACTCAATAGTCTTTTCAAGCACACAGTACGCTCATTGAAACAGACAGCCAAATTGTCGCAATACATCACGATAACGGACAACGGCTCACCTATATGCAGTTAACACATCAGGGAAACACGATCATTCCTGCCCAGCCATCTTTGTTTACATTAGGTGACAATGTGTTTGACACACACATACATCAACCAGACATCTATTTGATGTGTGTTTACATCTTAACGACATCTATTTTACATTGTTTGCTCATCTGCAATATGTCTATAAGATGACAAATATTGTCTCGAATGTCAATGAGACATTTATGATCTAGAATGTTGTAAATGTGATATTTAAGATGTTTAGTAGATGTTGCTTTCCAGATGAAAAGATCTAAAACACACATCAGAGATGTACGTATATTAAACCTGTAAACACACACAGCAACAAACATTGGTACTCCTATCATTATAAGGACTCTCCATAGACACAATTATTTTTATAATATATATTCTATCCCCTAAATCTAACCCTCACAGAAGCATTTGGGATATATATATATATATATATTATGTATGTTTGAATTACAGGGACACTAGAGTTGTCCTCATAAACCACATTTATAGCATAATACCTTCTTAACTACTAGTGTATAACCTTATAAAACCACCAAAACACACACACACTTACACACACACAGTGTACAGACAGCCCGTTTTGATGATTTCTGACTATTTTTATAACAAATCACCCCCTTTTAAGAACATTATTATTAGAGTTACTAATCACTAAATCCATCCATCTTCTAAAGCCAACTGTCCTATGCGGGGTCACATGTGCTGGAGCCTATCCCAGCTGTCTCGGGACATAATCACTAAATCATAAACCCCAACTCATAGCCAAGATTCCCACCTGTCCTTTACAGTGCTTTTGGACTTTAGTTGTCCAAGAGATGACTTGAGGGCAGTCCCCTAAATACAGAAAAGGTGACTAAGGGCAAATTTGACTAAAGGTGCAGTATGTAAGATTCATAAACTCTTGTTATTAGTGACACCTGTGGCCGTGAAGTGAACTGCAGCAGCTACCTGTTGCTCGTGATCTCGCACACACACCATAGGGACGCGAGCGAGCATTTACCAAAACAATGATGTAACCTACAAAGAGACTGAATGTGATTCAAAGGCATCATGCTGACAGATGAGGTATCATAATTAAAATGACACATTTATGATTGTTTTATTACAAACTTTGAGACTGTATATTATATTTGACTCTCTAGTGCTGGAACAGGGCTAAAATAAAGTGTGGATATCGGTCTGACTATGTGAGACTGTAGTTTGAAATAATCACTTTTCTTTGCATGATACATTGACTGCATTTATATGATAGTCTATGTCAGCGTTAGCTAGCTAGCCAGCTTTATCAATAGCTGTTAGCTAAATTTGGTGGATGATGACAGCAGCGGTTTATAAAATAGACTGTACATTATAAATATGTTGACACAATTCAGTGTTTATGTGATTCATCACAACTGTCATTTTGATATATTGATGCGCTATTGTTTTATAATAATAGATGATATATATTTTCTGTATAACCAAGTTACGTTACGCTGATGAATGTGTCTTTTTGCATTATCTTGAACATTGTCTAGCATTCACTTCATGTGTTATTGTAGTTTAGCTAAAATGACACAGATCAATCCTTATGGCACAATATTTCACATGCTTTGCAGTTATGTAAGATTTCCTGTCCAATAAGAAAAACACCAATTCAGGGTTTGGTTGGGTAAGGCTTTCCCTTTTATTCGATGGGAAACACAGTGGACAGTAATAAAAGTAAAATGTTCAAATCTTACTGATCATAACAGAAGCAGCATCACTGGTAAATGATGCAAGAGTGGCTGCAGGTCTGCATTTCTCTGCTGTAATGATGTTGAGGATGGTTTCTGTAATAGTGGCAGCATCTCCAGTAGGGATGTAACATTTTAACTGTTTCACGATATACCCCAGTTTAATAATAGATGCTTTTCACACCATAGACATTCTTATTCACAGTATTGCATGAATATAAAATCTGTTTAAATATAAAACTTTTCTAAAATCCAAATCAGTTTAATTATGACATCATCAGATACATTTGATAAATTGTGATTTCCTCATTTTACATTGAATCGACACTTCATTTGAAAGGCAAGGGCTCATCTCGCCACAAAGACATGTCGGACCCTGAACATTTATTTACACAATCAAAAGCTTTTTCTTGGTCCAAATATAAAAATCCTACATTAAGATTATTGTCTCTGGCAAAAGAAATCAGATCATGTATTGAAAACAAATGATCAAATATTGTGTGTTTAGGAATACAATATGACTGGTCAGTGTGAATTAATTTAGACATATAAAGTTTTAATCTGTTGGTTAATGCTTTGGACAGTATCTTATAGTACATTTATTTCACTGCTGAAATCTGCAGTTGAGAGTATTTTGGAAATTTGGGGTTTGGCACCATTAATGGAAAGTTTGTTGTGAGCATCGTCCCATGAAATTTGTGGAGGATAATATATTTAGATGCAAACGGATTGTGTTTATATGAAATGTTATTATGAGCTTATTTTCATTTTATAATATTTATTATTTGCTTAAGTGCAGCACAACAGCAAGACTACATTATGTTTAATACTACTAATAATATGTTTTATTTGTAAAGTACTAAATAGGGTTTATAAAGTGCATTAGCATACAGGAAATGAACAGTGATACTGTAGCACATTTGGTTGTGTTGAGCTTCACTCTGTCACTGTATTAAACTCATTTAAAAAGTGTTACAAATAAACACAACAGCACACAAATATGTTTAAAATGATGTACACTCACATTAGATGATGACTCCAGTCAGATACTGACCTCAATAAAAGCTGTTTAATTTTACATTGAGCGGGTCGCCCCTCATGGATGCTGCCATGTTGACCGCACAAAACAAACTGTCTTGCAGTTGATCAGTTACTACCACTAATAATATCAATAATGATCACAGATAAACGGTGTGACATCAAGCACCAAGAGCGAGCACACAACGATCTCATCAGCCGCCAGAGAGATTACGAGTCGCAGCAGTCCATCTTACAGACATGTTTGTGTGGCACAGCAGCAGTTAACAGGGGCGGTGCAGGATTATTCACAGGGGGGGTCGGGCAGTGATCAGTCTGTGGTGTCAGTATAAAGTCCAAAACCACTGGTATTATTGGGATGAATAAGAGCCAGATAAAAACTTACTGGTGCATTTTTAAAAGCGGCGCTAACACTGATCTGGAGCCGGTTTCATAACCCAGGATTAAAAGTGTTGCTAATCACCTTTCAGAGTTACAAGTGTGAAACGTTACTTTACTGGAGGTTAAAAGACAATAACCCAGGGTTAAGTGCAGTGTGAAAGCACTTGAGTTTATTGTTTTAATTTAATTTTTTTTTAATTGATCAATTGTCACACATTATACATACATTTCTGCATATATATACAGTGAAATTATTTATTTTTCACATATCCCAACTAAGCTGGGGTCAGAGTGTAGGGTCAGCCATGACTCAGCGCACCTGGAGCAGATAGGATCAAGGGCCTTGCTCAAGGGTCACACAGTGGTGTCTTGGCGGTGCTGGGGCTTGAACCCCCAACCTTCTGGTCAGTAACCCAGAGCCTTAACCGCTGAGCCACCACTGCCACCTCATTTTTTTGGTGGCTTGTTGGTGGGATGTTGTGTGTGTGTATTGCAGGGGTGTCAAACTCAGTTCCTGGACCCCTCACACCCCTCATGTGTTGTAAGACTGTCAGTGGATTGAAATATTGAATCACGATTAATCACATATTTGTGTTATTGTTAGTGTTAACACATTCAGTTCCAGGAAAATTAAATAACAGTCCTGTGTGTCATTATTAGATTCTTTTCTGAAAGTTTCAACTAGTTGTAAAAGTTTGATGGTTTTACAGCCTCATTTTTTTATCATGCCAATAAAGCTAATAAATATAAATTGAGAGAGATAGAGAGAGAGAGAGAGAGAGAGAGAGAGGGAGATTCTCTGTGTGTTATTTCAGGTAAAATCACTTTGAAGTAAGTTTCAGGTGAGCTGAATGTGATGTCATCATTTGTGTGTGTTTGTGTTTTTATAGTGTGGATCATGGAGGAGAGTTCAGGATTACAGCAGGACCACGCAAATGTAGGTCTACACACACACACAGACACAGACACTCACACACAGACACACTCACACACAGACACACACACACACACACACACACACACTCACACACACACAGACACTCACACACACACACAGACACTCACACACACATACGCACACACACACACACACACACACACTTGCTGTTTCGTCAAACGCGCGTTTTTGTGTCTAATTTATTGTAGTATAACACTCCAATAAGTCTTACAGGTCACCTTCCACAGGTAGTGGAAGCTGGTACATCAGCAAAATACTCAGCATGAAAAATCTTCGGGAGAAAGGAAATCAAAACAGTGTCATTGACTTCAAGATTTGTAATCACACCTACACTTTCTGTTGGAAAAGTATCTCTATAAAGTTTTAAATGATCATGTGTTGGTGAGAGACCCGGTGAGCCACCTGATTTTTAACAAAGAGCCACATGTGGCTCACGAGCCATATGTTCCCGACCCCTGGCTTAGACAAATGTCTCATGTGCTGAGAATGTGCTAGCAATAAAAATATAAATCCTAAAAATTTAAGAACATGGTCATGGTCAGAATGGCGACCTTTTGAATCACGCTCGCGCCAGATAATTGTTGCACCTCGACCTGCAATTGGCCAAAATGCTCCGTTCGACTTTTCCGAGACCCTCTGCTCTTCCCTGTGGAACACGGAAGCTTGACCTCTGACCCACATTCTGTAGATCTGAATTTCTGCGGTTTGAATTTTAGAATATTGAATTTGGTGTTCTGAATTTCTTCTTCATCTTGAAATCTTGAAACTGTATTTTTTAAACCAGGATATTTACAGTGTAAGAATTCAGAACCAAAAATTTGCTGTTTTGAATATACATATTTATAACATTGTGCATTAAGAAAAACCCAATTCAACTTGGTTAAATATTAAATGTCCAGGAATGGAGTTTAAAAAATTCAAATTCAAACCTATTTAAAATACAACATAATATTTAATTTGGACAAATCACAATTCAAATTCAAAAGTCTATAATTCAAATTTACACAATTCAAATTCAAATTGTTTTGCTTTAACTTTAAAGTTCTGGTTGGTTTTCTCCACTGTCAATCATCCGGAGTAATCCAACATATTTTATTTATTTTAGGGGCTGCATGTGTAAACTGGAGGAGCTGAACACTGAAGCTGCAGCCCGATGGGGTTAGGAAATTAGGTGTGAAGGTAGCTAGGGTGGTGTAGGTAGTTTATTTGTAAATAGAGTGTCGATGGTCCAAAGGGAGATGGTGACGGTAATGCAACAATGGGTTTGTGAAACACAGAGAGCTCCTCATTCAGATATTTCATATGTTTAGACGCTCGCTTTGATAACTTGTTCGCTTGTTAGTTTTGACTGTGATTTTGACTTCCTTTGTAATCTGTGAATTTATAATTCATCTTGTTTTTTGTTTCTTTCATTTGATTGATCAAACTGTTTATCTGTCAGTGTGTCACTGTTACACGACATAATCTCACTGTCCGTTGTGTTCATTCCTTCACATTTATGAGTTATTGGATTATTTGGTTGAGTTTGTGCTGGCTGCAGGAAATGGGACAGGTAAATTATGTCACATGACGTACATTGTGCACACTTAGAATATTCTGTTGTATAAACACACTCGGTCAGGGGCAAGTGCCACCCGCTGTCATTTTTTGTTTGGTTAGTGAAGTTTAGATATGATGTCACGGACGCTGAAGATTTTTGTTTCTACAATTACTTTTGCCTTTGGGAGGTTTATTAGATTAAAAAGATTAGGAAGATTTGACGTTTAGTTTTATTCATTTCTTTGTCACTGTCCAATTCCTTTTTTTCTCCTCGTCTTCAATGTTGATACATACAGTAAATATTTTCTTGTAAATAACACGTTGTAAAAGGGGTTCACTTCTCCGGAGGAAGGAGGACACGAATACGGGGATGAACTCAAGGTAAGACTTTTAATTCCAAATAATAACGTGGGGGCTGAACATAAACTTTTTAACACAGAGATCAAAAATGTATTCCAAGATGCCTACACTGGACTGGCGTTACTCTCTCTCTCGACTGGAGGCACTGGTGCTCTTTTATACCGCTCTCCCCATACTCACTGAAATTAGAGACAGGTGTTAAACATAATTTAGCTCAGGTGCAAGCGCCCTTACCGCTTTCTCCCCTTCGGACGGGCGCTTGACCACGCCCCCGCTGCCACATACCCCCACCGCCCGACTCAGGCCGGGGCGTCATCCGGCCTGCCTACCACTCCCCCCCCATTTCTGGAGAGGAAGTCGGCGACAGCCATCTGCATCCCCGGTCTGTGGACCACCTCGAACTTAAAAGGCTGGAGAGCCAGATACCAACGGGTGATCCGGGCGTTAGTATCCTTCATGCGGTGGAGCCACTGCAGTGGGGCATGATCCGAGCAGAGAGTGAAGGCCCGCCCCAGCAGGTAGTATCGGAGTGTGAGGACCGCCCACTTGATGGCCAGACACTCCTTCTCTACAGTGCTGTACTTTGTTTCCCTTAAGGAGAGCATCCGACTGATGTACAGCACTGGGCGCTCCTCCCCCTCCACCACCTGCGAGAGTACGGCCCCCAGCCCTCTGTCTGAAGCGTCCGTCTGTAATAGGAAAGGGAGAGAGAAGTTGGGTGAATATAAGAGCGGCCCTCCACAGAGTGCGGCTTTAACTCGTGTAAACGCCTGTTGGCACTGTTCCGACCATTGGACCGGATCTGGAGCCCCCTTTTTAGTGAGGTCAGTCAGCGGGCTGGTGACATCCGAATAATTAGGCACAAATCTTCTATAATAGCCAGCCAGCCCCAGGAACTGCCTCACCCCCTTTTTGGTCTTAGGTCTAGGGCAAGTCGCAATCGCCGCGGTCTTATCAATTTGGGGACGCACCTGGCCATGACCCAAGTGGAACCCCAGATACCGTACCTCCACACGCCCAATCGCACACTTCTTGGGGTTTGCTGTGAGCCCCGCCCGCCGCAGCGACTTCAAGACCGCCCTCAGATGTTGTATGTGCCGCTGCCAATCATTGCTATAGATAATGATGTCATCTAAATAGGCAGCGGCGTAAGCGGAGTGCGGGCGGAGGATACGGTCCATCAGACGCTGGAACGTGGCTGGGGCCCCGAACAAACCGAACGGAAGTGTCACAAATTGATGTAATCCGAACGGCGTGGTGAAGGCTGTTTTCTCACGGGAAATTGGTGTCAAGGGGATCTGCCAATAACCCTTTGTCAAATCCAATGTCGAATAAAAGCGAGCAGTACCTAACCGATCGAGCAGTTCATCAACCCGGGGGCATTGGGTACGCATCAAATTTAGACACCGCATTGACTTTTCTGTAGTCCACACAGAACCGCACAGACCCGTCACTCTTGGGAACGAGAACGACCGGGCTGGACCAATCGCTGTGGGACTCTTCTATTACCCCCATATCAAGCATGGCATCCAATTCGTCCCGAACAATTTTCTTTTTATGCTCGGGGAGGCGATAAGGGCGGCTACGAACGACCACCCCCGGCTCGGTCTCGATATGGTGCTGGATGAGGTTTGTGCGACCCGGTAGGGGAGAAAACACGTCTGCAAACTCTTCTTGCAACCTGGCAACCTCTGAACGTTGGCACGGGGAGAGGTGGTCTCCGCAAATGACCGGGGCATTGAGATCGGTTTTTGAATTTACCTCCGGTCCGAGCTCCACCCTCTCTGGAACCACCGTAGCCAATGACACAGGGACCGCCTCCCTCCATAATTTAAGGAGATTGAGGTGGTATATTTGACGCGCGTCCCCCCTATCAGTTCGTTTAACCTCATAATCGAGATCCCCCACTCGCCGTGTGACCTCAAAGGGCCCTTGCCACTTGGCGAGTAATTTGGAGCTCGATGTGGGGAGCAATACAAGAACTTTATCTCCCGGTGCAAATTCCCTTAGCTGTGTTCCCCTGTCATACAGTCGGCGTTGGCGTTCTTGAGCCCGGAGCAAATTCTCCTGTGTTAATTTCCCCAAAGTGTGGAGTTTTGCTCTGAGGTCAAGGACGTACTGAATTTCGTTTTTGCTATTAGAAGATCCCTCCTCCCAGCTTTCTCGTATAACATCTAAGACACCGCGTGGGCGTCGCCCATACAGTAGCTCAAATGGAGAGAAGCCGGTTGAGGCTTGCGGGACCTCTCGCACTGCAAATAACAGGGGATCAAGCCATCTGTCCCAATTTTTAGCATCCTCGTGTACGAACTTACGAATCATATTTTTGAGCGTTTTATTAAATCGTTCCACTAGGCCATCTGTCTGCGGATGGTACACGCTAGTGCGAATTGATTTAATGCCCAATAGATCGTAAAGTTCGCGAAGTGTGCGTGACATAAATGTAGTGCCTTGGTCGGTGAGGATTTCTTTTGGAATCCCCACCCGGGAGATTATTTTGAAGAGCGCCCCAGCAACACTACGTGCAGAGATATTGCTTAGAGGCACTGCTTCTGGATATCGTGTTGCGTAATCCACCAGGACTAATACAAAACGATGTCCGCGTGCTGTCCGATCTAATGGCCCGACGAGGTCCATTCCAATTCTTTCGAAGGGAACCTCGATTAATGGAAGGGGGCGCAACGGCGCTTTTGGGGTGGCCGGCGGATTTACCAGCTGACATTCGCGGCACGCCGCGCACCATCTGCGAACGTCGCCGTTAATGCCCGGCCAATAAAAACGGGCTATCAGACGGAGCAGTGTTTTCCTTTCCCCTAGATGACCCGCCATGGGATTATAATGAGCCGCCTGGAAAAGCATTTCCCGACGGCTCCGTGGAATTAATAACTGGGTTACATTTTCCTTTGTCTGAGTGTCCTGCGTCACTCTATACAACCGCTCTTTTATAATTGCGAAATAGGGGTATGTGAGAGCGATGTCTGGCTGGAGACGCTGACCATCAATTGTCTTCACTTGATCAAACGCATGCTTAAGGGTCTCATCCCGCGACTGCTCCAAAGGGAAATCTACGTCAGGGAATTCCCTGCGGAGGGGAGGGGCGGAAGGCCCTCCCCTTCCCTCGTCATTCCGATTTGGAGCAGCCGAGGATGGCCCCGGCTCCGCCTCCCCTGCCAACGCATCGCACATCGCACATTTCCCCAGTTTAATGCAGGACCCATCCTCCCCAGTTCCCCCCAATACATGCTTAAATGCAGGCCAATCGGTCCCCAAAATCAGAGGATGGGTGAGGCGGGAACTAACCACTGCCTCCACTTTATGTTTTTTTCCCCGAAATTTAAGCAGCAAAGTCACCATCGGATAGCTGTGAATATCCCCATGCACACACCTCACCCTTACCCGCTTAGCTGTGCCCAAAGCCTCGGGTTGAACCAAGCGTTGATGGATGGTGGTCTGATTACAACCGGTATCCAGCAAAGCTTGGTGTGTACCCCCCTGGATTCTTACCGGAACCCGGTACGCTCCAGCCCGATCGGGGGCAGCGTGTGGGAGATCGGCGACCCGGACCACCGCCCCCACCTTCATCAATGGGCACCGCTCGCGGAAGTGGCTCGGGTCCCCAGACCTCCGACAGGCCGGCCCAGACATCACACCCGTACCTGCTTCGACGGACGCCCCCACCTGAGGGGGAGAACGGCTATAGGTTATGGAGGGATGGGCTGATGGTGAATGTAATGGTCTCGTCCAGGCTCCTCGCCTGCGTGGGGCAGCAACGGGACCTGGAGAGAGGACAGAGCGAGAGGGTTGGGAGGAGTGGGGAAGAGCGGAAGTAAACACAGGAGGGGGAAGAGAGGGAGAGAGAGAGAGAGAAAGAGAGAGAGAGGGCTCGTCCGCCCTTAGGTTCGCCGCCATGTGGTCCTCCGCGAGCTGGACGGCCGCCTCCAGCGACGCCGGGCGGTGGCACTGGGCCCACTCCGCCGTATTCCTGGGCAAACATTGGACGAACTGCTCCAGCACCACCTGATCGATGACTCCCTCGACGTCGCGGTCCCCCACTAGCAGCCACCTACGGCAGGCATCACGGAGCCGCTGGGCAAAGGCGAACGGGCGGTCGGACTTCCCCAGCTTCATGTCCCGGAAGAGTTGACGGTTTTCTTCGGGGCTCCGACCAACCCGTTGCAAGATGGCTTTCTTCAAGTCAGCGTATACCAGGAGGTTTGTTGACGGCAGTTGTTGAGCCGCGAGTTGGGCTTCCCCGGACAGAAGAGGAACAAGGCGGGCTGCCCACTGACTCTGCGGCCAGCCCCAGATTTCAGCAGTTCGTTCATACAAATCAATGAACGCTTCAACATCGTCAGCCGCCCCCATCTTCTGTAACGTGGGCGGGGGCAGCATGGCACGGGTGTCCGGGGTCGCGGCTGTGGCGGCCTCCTGGCTGAGGAGGCTCCGGATGGCCTGTCGATCCTCTGCTTGGGCCCGTACGATCTCGGCGAAGCGTTGTTCTTGCTCTTGCCTGAGCTCAAGCAGGGACTGTTGGTGGCTCTGATGTAACGCAGCGAGGGACTGGAGGACTTCGGCCAGCTGGGAGGACTCTACGGGGTGATCCTTCTCCATGGACGGAAATTTTTATTTTTATTTTTCAATGTCCTGGGTTTCGGCACCAGTGTAAAAGGGGTTCACTTCTCCGGAGGAAGGAGGACACGAATACGGGGATGAACTCAAGGTAAGACTTTTAATTCCAAATAATAACGTGGGGGCTGAACATAAACTTTTTAACACAGAGATCAAAAATGTATTCCAAGATGCCAACACTGGACTGGCGTTACTCTCTCTCTCGACTGGAGGCACTGGTGCTCTTTTATACCGCTCTCCCCATACTCACTGAAATTAGAGACAGGTGTTAAACATAATTTAGCTCAGGTGCAAGCGCCCTTACCGCTTTCTCCCCTTCGGACGGGCGCTTGACCACGCCCCCGCTGCCACACACGTGTAAATATTTCACTACACTGCTGATTTACACACACACACACACACACACACACACAATCACACACACACACAAACACACACACACTCACACACAAAGACACACACACAAACACACACACACACACACACACACACAGGTTTAGTGATTGTTGTGTTTTAAGTGTTTTTTTCTCTTCTTGTGTTCAGGGGTCTGTGATCTCACACTGGATTCAAATACAGTAAACACTGAACTCATTCTGTCTGAGGGGAACAGGAAGGTGACATGTGTGAGAGAGCGTCAGTCATATCCTGATCATCCAGAGAGATTTGATGAGTTATATCATCAGGTTCTGTGTAGAGAGAGTCTGACTGGACGCTGTTACTGGGAGACTCAATGGAGTGGAGCTGGTGCTGGTATATCAGTGTCATATAAAGAAATCCGCAGGAAAGGAGAGAGTCGTGACTGTGTGTTTGGATTCAATGTAAACTCCTGGAGTCTGTGGTGCTATAATAACAGATTCACTGTCTGTCACAATAATAAAAGCACTGACATACGTCCCCCTTCACACGACTGTAAGAGAGTAGGAGTGTATGTGGACTGTCCGGCCGGCACTCTGTCCTTCTACAGCGTCTCTGACTCACACACACTCACACACTTACACACACTCATCACCACATTCACTCGACCCCTCTATGCTGGATTTAGAGTTTATCCTGATTCTTCAGTGTGTGTGTGTGAAATTGATCATCAGAGACACACACACACAACTGGATGAGTGAAATATACTCACTGTATCTCACATCAACACAACTCCAAACTCTTTCTAGAAATCATTTCATCAATTAAACTGATTGAATTCAATACAATGACAGTACTTTGTGTCTCACTGTAATATGATTGAAGTTATTTACTATCAAATTCAATAATAATAGGGGGGACGGGTATAGTCGTAGCACTTTTTGCTTCAGCACATTTAACTCACTGAATTTTTGAGCTTGAGTTCTCAATTTTACACAAGTTTACATTTGTTTACTAGAAATGTCACCAATTCAATCCTTTGCAAGAACATCACAGACTTCATGATTTGATGTCAAATACACTGTGTTCCTTTGTGACAACATTCCCCACTACCGGGAAACATATGCTGGGGTAAGTTGTGACAATTAGTCAAAAGAAGCAAAACCAGAGACCACACCAGGTGTGTGTGTGTGTGTAATAGTCTACTAGAATAATCTTTCTTTATATGCTTAATGAACACTTCTACAATGTACCTGTGTAAAGAACAATGTCAATGTATGTGTGCATATTCTTAATCAGAGTCACAACAGATCTGACTGACTTGCCCTTTTTGTGACTTCATGAGATGCTTTTTAATAAACATTGACAGGCACATCTCTCTCTCTCTCTCTCTCTCTCTTTCCACTGCCTATGAATTCTGTACAATTATTAAAATCAAGAACATGTTAGTTGAAAGTAAGGGGATGGTTGTAACACTTTGTAAAGGTGTGTTAAATCTCGCCCCACCCTGTCAGCCATTGTTTAGCGAGCTGTATTAGCACAGTGGTTTAAAGTTAGCAGGGGAAATGTATCACAATTTTCCAGAGGAACTAGAATTTAATCTAATATAATTCATATGATTTTATCTGTAATAGTATTCGTTGTAAACAAAATAATGTCTTGGTCAAAAAATGTACTTTCTTTCCTCAAAATTAGTTCCCCCTCTGTCGCTCACTTCGACGTCGTGTCGAAGACGCGACACTAGGGGTCTCTCTTGAGCGCAGAATATGCCTCTGATCTATGAAAAAAGGCCAATGAGAGTTGGCGAAGAGTATTTGCATACCCCGACCCCGGATACAAAGGCGAGGGAAATACGATCGTTCATTCAGTAATTTTCTTCGGAGCCAATGGTCGTGTACGCCCCCTCGGACAACCTGCACCCCGTCACGTTCGTTGACCCCCGTCCAGCCTCGAGGCAATGGCGGCTCGCTTCCGGGCCGGTCTGCCTATCCTCAGGAGCTTGGGGTGGATGAGCTCGCCGCTCCTTTGGCGAGCGCGGCGCCTGACGCCTCCCCTAAGCTGCCGCCTTCGGGCCAGCACGCCCAGGCTGAGGCAGACGCGCAGATGTCCGACATGCTTGCCCGGGCCGCCGTCAGTGTGGGGTTGGATTGGAAACCTCCGTCCTCTCCACACCCATCACGGTTGGATGACTAGTTCCTGGGGTCTGGGCGCCGCTCACAGCCACGCCCCCCCGGTCCCGTTTTTCCCAGAAGTGCATGACGAGCTGACGTCTTCATGGAGAGCCCCGCTCTCCATTTTTCAAAAGCCCTGCTCGTCCGCTTCTGCTACCCTCGGTGGCGGAACGGCCCATGGGTATACAGCGATTCCCCAGGTGGATAGGGCTGTTGCGCTCCATCTTTGTCATGGTATACCTACCACCTGGCACGGATGCCCTATACTCCCTTCCAAGGCCTGTAGGACGACATCCTCGTTAAACACCAAAACCTACAGTGCCGCGGGACAGGCCGCTTCCGCCTTGCATGCCATGGCCATCCTGCAAGTCCACCAGGCCAAGGCGCTCAGGGATCTGCATGAGGGTAGCCGTGACCCCGATGTGCTGCAGGAACTGCGCTCAGCGACCGACCTCACCCTCAGAGTCACGAAGGTCACCGCGCAGGCACTCGGGCAGGCGATGGCCACCCTTGTGGTCCAGGAATGTCATCTCTGGCTCAACCTGGTCGAGATGCATGAGGCTGACAAAGTTTGCTTCCTCGATGCCCCTGTCTCCCAGTTTGGCCTCTTTGGCGACACAGTCGAGGACTTCGCCCAGCAGTTCTCTGCAGTGAAAAAGCAGACGGAGAACATCTCACATATCCTGCCGCGCCGCAAACCTGCCGCCATGGCCACTGCCCCATCTGCTTGCCGAGGGCGTCCCCCTGTGGCTAAGAAATCTGCTCCGCCTCAACCCGGGCCCAGCTCTCAGCCCCAGCGTCGAGCACACCACAGGAAGCAGACGCCCCCCGTCTCTCGAACCACCTCGAGGACCCATAAGGCTCCCAGGCGCTCCTGAGACGGACGACCCAGCGACAGAGATGTTAGCTCCGGAGGTGGTAAGACCGCTCCGTCCCCCGGTGGAGGGCCAGGAGGAGAATCTTTTGTTTTTAAACAATTTTCATTTGCCGCCCCCTTAGATGGGGTTGCGGTACCCACATTCTCAATAAAAGAGCTATTTCCTATGTCTCTGGGTCACTTGGCCCGCAAAATCCATTCTCATGGCACTTTGCCCCAAGATTTCAACAGTCCCGGCTTCCTGGACACGGACCACCCGTCTCCAGCACCACGACTGTTCCCCGGCCGGCCGGTTCCGACGAGTCTAGAGGACGCCTACCCTGGACCTCCTCCTCAGTCGCCAACACGCCACTGCCGGGTGTGCGTAGCAAGGTAAGTGCTTTGAGTCTTTTCTCAGCACCCCAGCCTCGGGTCGCCCTGTCGCCGCCCGACGCTGCCATACCTGCTCCACCCAGCTGCGAAGCTCCGCCGGGTATGTCAAAATTAATCTTCCCTTTGGTGTCCCTAGCGCAGAGGTTGGACACATGGCTTTCACTTCCCAACCCGTCTCGCTGGCTGGCCCAGACCATTCGACTCGGTTACGCAATTCAGTTGGCCAGGCCCCCGCCCCCCTTCATGGGCGTCCGCTTTTCTGCAGTACACGGCGAACATGCCCAGTCCCTGCACGCAGAAATTGCTACTCTTTTGTTCAAAGACGCGATAGAGCCTGTCCCTCCAACCAAGATGAAGAAGGGTTTCTACAGCCCTTACTTCATCATACCCAAGAAAGGCGGCAGTTACGACCAATCTTGGACCTGCGAGTTCTCAACCAAGTGTTGCACAAACTCCCGTTCAAATTGCTCACGCAGAGACATATCTTAACCTGCGTCCGGCATCTAGATTGGTTCGCAGCGGTAGACCTGAAGGACACGTACTTCCACGTCTCCATTCTGCCTTGAAACCGCCCATTCCTGCAGTTTGCGTTCGATGGCCAGACATATCGGTACAAAGTCCTCCCCTTCGGCCTGTCTCTGTCCCCTCGCGTCTTCACGAAAGTCGCAGAGGCAGCCCTTGCCCTGCTCCGAGAAGCCAGCATCCGCATACTCAATTACCTCGATGACTGGCTTATTCTGGCCCACTTGCGAGAGTTACTATGCGCTCACAGAGACCAGGTGCTCAGGCACCTCAGCTGCTTGGGGCTTCAGGTCAACTGGGAAAAGAGCAAGATTACTCCAGTCCAGAGCATCTCTTTTCTTGGTATGGAGTTAGACTCGGTCTCAATGTCAGAACGTCTCACCAACGAGCGTGCCCAGTCAGTGTTGAGGTGCCTCGCTGCCTTCAGGCCAGGCACAATGGTCCCTTTAAAACTTTTCCAGAGGCTCCTAGGGCATATGGCAACCTCCGCGGCATTCGCGCTGCTGGGGTTGATGCATATGAGACCGCTTCAACACTGGCTTCAGACCTGAGTTCCGAGACGAGCATGGCACCGCGGCACACACCGTGTGACAATCACCTCCGCCTGCTGCCAAACATTCAAACCCTGGACAGACCTCTGTTTCTTACGGGCAGGAGTACCCTTACAGCAGGTGTCCCGATGCGTCCTGGTCACGACCGACTGCACAAGTACGCATTCCCCCCAGTGAGCATTCTTGCACAGGTGCTGTGCAAGGTCAGGGAGGACGAGGAACAAGTCACTCTTGTGGCTCCTTACTGGCCCACCCGGGCCTGGTTCTCGGACATTTACATTTATGCATTTGGCAGACGCTTTTATCCAAAGTGACTTACAAAGCCCTTATTACAGGGACAATCCCCCCCGGAGCAACCTGGAGTTAAGTGACTTGCTCAAGGACACAATGGTGGTGGCTGTGGGGATCGAACCAGCGACCTTCTGATTATCAGATTACCAGTTATGTGCTTTAGACCACTACACCACCACCACTCCAGCCGGAGTACTCCTCATGACAGCCGCTCCCTGGCAAATTCCAATGAGGAAGGACCTTCTTTCTCAGGGACGGGGGATACTCTGGCATCCGCATCCAGACCTTTGGAAACTCCATGTCTGTTCCCTGGACAGGACGCGGAAGATCTAGCTGGTCTACCACCCACGGTCGTAGCCACGATCAACCAAGCCAGAGCCCCTTCTACCAGGCAACTCTACGCCCTGAAATGGCGTCTGTTCGTGAATTGGTGTTCTTCCCAGGCAGAAGACCCACAGAGGTGCGCAGTTAGGTCGGTGCTCCTGTTCCTACAGGAGAGGTTGGAGGGGAGGCTGTCCCCTTTCACCTTGAAGGTGTATGTTGCCGCTATCGCAGCTCACCACGACCCAGCAAGTCCCTGGGTAAGCACGACTTAATCGTCAGGTTCCTAAGCGGTGCCTGGAGGCTAAACCCCTCCTGGCCAAACCTATTCCCCTCCTGGGAACTCTCTGTGGTCCTCGCCGGTCTTCAGAGATCCCCCTTCGAGCCGCTAGAATCAGCTGGACTCAGGGCCCTCTCCCTAAAGACGGCCCTGCTGATCGCACTCGCCTCCATCAAGAGGGTCGGGACCTGCAAGTGTTCTCTACTAACAACACTTGCCTGGAGTTTGGTCCGGCAGACACATATGTGATCCTAAGACCTCGACCGGGCTATGTGCCCAAGGTTCCTACCACGCCCTTCAGAGATCAGGTAGTGAACTTGCAAGCGCTGCACCGGGAGGAGGCAGGCCCAGCCCCCTCACTGTTGTGTCCGGTACGTGCTTTGCGTACCTAACTGGAACGCACCCAGAGCTTCAGATGCTCTGAACAGCTCTTTGTCTGCTTCGGGGGACAGCAGAAAGGAAACGGTGTCTCCAAACAGGGGCTGTCCCACTGGGTGGTGGACGCCATTCAGTTGGCCTATCACACCCAGGCCGTGCCACCACCCCTACGAGTCCGAGCCCACTCTACCAGGTGTGTGGCATCCTCATGGGCACTGGCTAGGGGCACCTCCCCAGCAGACATTTGCAGAGCTGCGGGCTGGGCAACACCTAACACCTTTGCGAGATTTTACAATCTCAGGGTTGAGTCAGTCTCGTCCTGTGTTTTCTCAGGTCCGAGCCCGTAGAACTCGGTACATGTCGACGGTCTGACCGGGTGAATCGCTTGCATCTAGTGCCCTTTGCCTCTGTCAAGGTAAAACAGTGTGCCTTCTTCCCAGGAGACCCCTTTTAGGTTCCTGTTCGATTCCTCCCTAGCCCTCTTGGGTCCGCAGTTCAGCGGAGAAACTCGCAACCCAGTCCACTACGGGTACTCCAGGCTACCCGTAAAGGAATAGGTGCTCCACAGATCAGGCCTCCTACGCAGACTCCTCCTGTGTGTACTTCCGCGGTACAGTCACCTTACGAGCTGACCTGCGTCTCCCTTAGGCAGTCCTTCGCTGCCCTCCAGTCGCCGTGTTGTAGAAACTCCCCCCTCCTCGAGGCTGGATCTACCACCGCGCCATTCTTCCCACATGTGACCGAAGAGGCCATGTGATGTATTTTGCCACCTCTACCTCCCCTTTCGACAGGTGTGGCCTCCGCAGGGTCTTTTCCCCCTGAAAGAATAGGAAATCGGGTAAGAGCTCTTGCTCTATGCCGAGAAAACATAGAGAGAAAAGAGGCCTGGCCAGGCTTGGCCCGTTCCCTAATTGGAAGTGTCGACTTGTTCCCCTCTAGGGTAACCAAAAGGATCCCGACGACTTTTTCGGGGCATTGGGGAAGAGTACGTGCAGCCTGATCACAGTTGGTCGCTTGTGCACGTGAAATACCTGCCCGCTTCTGTGTCAGCAGCACACGTACATGGCTCAGCACATGGCGTGATTTGAACACAACGTCGAAGTGAGCGACAGACGGGGAATGTCTTGGTTGCGTATGTAACCTCTGTTCCCTGATGGAGGGAACAAGACGTCATGTCTTCTCGGCCACGTCGCTGAGCCGAGCCGCTGAGGTGGCCGGAACACTCCCGGCTCCTCAGAAAAATCCTGAATGAACGAGCGTATTTCCCTCGCCTTTATATCCGTATCCGGGGGCGGGGTATGCAAATACAGTTCGCCAACTCTCATTGGCCTTTTTTCATAGATCAGAGGCATATTCAGCGCTCAAGAGAGACCCCTAGTGTCGCTTCTTCAACACAACGTCTCGTTCCCTCCATCAGGGAATGGAGGTTACATACGTAACCGAGACATTTTTTTCTCAATAAACTCAGCACACGCTGAAATGATCATCAGACTCCAAACTGGTGGTGTTACAACTCTCCCCGTGTCTCATGTCATATCAACATAGTTTCTACTTTTGTTTTTAAATCCCAAATACTTCCAAATGAATACAATTCTTCAAATATGTTCTGTTGCAGAAAGAAAGTCATACACACCCAGAGCAGAATTAATACAGAGGTTTCATACATTTTGACAGATTATTTATATGCATTTAATAAGAGGCGCTTAACCAAGGACAGAAAGGAGCAGATGCCATCATAGCTGTGAAGCAAATGTTGCCTTCCAACCCACTGGATATTTTGATTGACCTTGAAAATGAGCAGGGGACATTTGTCAAAACTTGGATCAGTGACTGACTTTTTGGGGTACTTTATGCCCTTCTCATCAGCTACCCAATGAATCCGACACTTTGTCTTTCTTTTTAAGAGGTCATACTGTAAATGGTGTTGCATTTTGATGATGGCAATGTCTGGCCAAGATGAAAAGATCTTTTATATGAATAGTTTCATTTATAAATGCAAATTGTTTCTGGTGTTTTTGCTACAGTATTAGTTCAGAGAGTTACCTATGTTATGTGGGAGTGTTCTAATCTGTGTGTCATTGCAGTTTCCCTGGTAGATCACCTGCAATCAACCGGTTAATTGGTGTCACCTGGCTGGAGCCACTTTAAATCTAGGACGCATGCTCTTGCTCTCTTTCTCTCTCGTCTTGCAGCAGCTGTGTTTTTACTTTTACAGTCCCCTTTTTCTTTTATATTAAAATAAACTTCATTTTGATTGGCAGATTTCTGTCTTTGTGTCCTTTATGTTGCATCCCTAGAGCCAGGGTTGTAACATAATGGGGGCTCGTCCAATTTGGTTGGTAAAAAGTATTTGTTTCTTTTGATTATTTTGGGGACTGTTTTGTTTATTCCCTTTGATTGAGATCATTTGGTGAGTATGGTTGTTTGAGTATTTTTGAATATATGCATGAGTTTTCCCGGTTAGGAAGGGTGAGAGTTCCAGCTGGGTTGATTATTCAATCCTTCCATCGGTTCTTTTGTTATTTTTCCTTTTTTTGTTTTCGAGGTTATTCTGGGTGGAGACTTGTTCTCTGTTGGGGGTAAGCATTTCAGAACTGTGACCATTGATTAATTGGTTCACAGTTGCTGAGTTTTTGCTTTTAAAGTCACCTTGTGCCCGGTACACCTCAGAAGACAGATAGGAGTTAGAAATGTTAGGCAGGTATCCGGGTGTATCTCATGTGTTTTGTATTGTGTTTTGAGCTCAGCAACCATGCTCACTTTTTTGATGGAAGTGAAAGAGGAATACTTAAGTTAGGTGAGTTAAACACTTTTTTGAGGTAGTGTTTATTTGGTCCATGATCCTAACTTTAGTGTGTTAGCAGTGTTTGTGTGAAGTTCCTTTGTGGACTTTAGTGTAGACTAATGCCCAGTATTGTCTTTAGATATTTGTGATTGCTTGGGGTGAGTAATCTTCTGTGTTTGGGTTAGTTCTACTTCTGGTTAAAGCTTTAAAAGTTTTATTTGAGAGCATTTTCACTGGTTTTGTAGCTGTGTGCTATTGGACCTGTTGTGTCGGCTGAACTTCTGTGTAGGAAGTAGTGTTACTACTTAAGTGTAGTTCGTGTTGAGTTTAGTAATGACTTCTTTAGAAGACTTCAGAAGAGTTATTTGAGAGTTTTACAAAGGATCAACTTTTGCAGTTGTCCTCTCATTATGATATTCCCATTATAAGTAGTGAGAAGCGGCTGAAGGATAGTGTGAAGGAAATCATTAGAAGTGTTTTGATGATAATGGTGTCTTAAAAGTTAAGCAGATTTCCCCACAATCCATGACTGCTCCTTTGTCTGAAGCTGCAATTGAGCTTCGGCTCAGAGAGCTAGCTTTCCAGGAGAAACAGCTAGATGTTAATAGTAAACTAGGAGAGAAACAAATGTATCTTGAACACGAACGGTTTCTTAAAGAGTTGGAATTAAAAACTGCTACTTTAACTCCAAGAGGTGATGTTTCTCCATTTGATGTTGGTAGACACATTAGGTTAGTACCACCTTTTTCTGAGAAAGATGTTGACCGATATTTTTTCTCATTTTGAACGGGTGGCAATCACATCAAATTGGCCTAGAACTGTGTGGACTTTGCTTTTACAAAGTATCTTGGTGGGTAAAGCTCAGGAAGCTTATTCCGCTCTAAGCCTTGAGAAGAGTGCTAATTATGATGAGGTTAAATCAGCTATATTGAAGGCATATGAGCTGGTTCCTGAAGCTTACTGCCAGCACTTTCGAAGTTGTACCAAATTTGCTCATGACACTTATGTTGAGTTTGCAAAAAAGGAGAATCTGTTTGATCGGTGGTGTACGTCTCAGAAGGTGGAAAGTAAAGGAACTTCTTAGACAACTCATTTTGCTTGAAGAATTTAAAAACTGTCTTCCTGATGTAGTGTCTGTTTATTTGAATGAGCAGAAGGCAGTGACTTTAGAACAAGCTGCAATCTTGGCAGACGAGTTTGTCTTAACCCATAAGGTACAGTTTGGTGACAAACAGGATGAGGTTCAGGAACAGAGTAAGTACAATAGGTCTCGGTTTGTAAGGTCTGTGCCCTTTGCCTCATCACCTGCTAAGAAGATGACTAATGATGGTTTGACTTCAGAAAGGGCTTGTTTTTATTGTAAGAGACCAGGCCATCTTATCGCAGATGTCCTGTTCTGAGTGAGAAACAGAAATCTGCAAAGACTGTAGCATTTGTAAGTCCTGTGCCAAGCCTTCCTTTGGCATCTTCAGTTGCTAAGGTTTCATGCAAGAAAGCTGAGTTAGCTGGCTCATCATCATTTTTGATGGATGGTTTTGTGTATCTGTCTTCTGACCATGAACACAGGCAAGCTATCAAGATCTGGAGAGATACAGGAGCTTTTCAATCTGTGATTTTACGTGATGTCTTGCCCTTCAATGAAAAGTCAGCTCAAGGTTCAGAGGTAATTGTTAAAGGTTTTGGTGGAGGATTTTTGTCTATGCCTTTACATAGCATTAATCTCCAATCAGATTTATTCTCTGGGGATGTTGTTGTTGCACTTTGTTCCCAGATTCCCATAGATGGCGTGTCCTTTATTCTAGGGAATGATTTAGCTGGTAGGAAAGTGCTAGTGTAAAAACACGGGGCAAAGCTGAACTGCTAAAAACATATATATTTGCCCCTTGAAGGTCTCTGCGTTGTTCTGTCTTTTCTGAGCACTGAAGTAAAGCAATTATTGTTATTAATTTGCACTTTACAAATTCATCCCGTTATTAATTTTATCTGACTCCAATTTTATATTAATCTGACTCCATTTTTAAGTTGACCTCTAATTTAGAATTAAAGCTCTAAATACTTTCTGATCATTCTTTTATTTTAATCGTTTAAGTTATTGATTACTCTGAATCCTCTTCTATTCATTTACCTTTTGATCAGTTTCTAATGAGATTCAAACTGATAGTCTTTAAGTGGCTTCCTCCTACATTAAAGCTTCAGTTATGATATAAATGATTCCTAAAATGGTATTCTCCTGCTCGGTTCCTCCAGAACAGTTTCTCCTATTTTAAAGAACCAGTACTGATATAAATGATTTCAGAGGAATACAGAATAAATCAAAAAGTAACAATTTATTTGCCAGGTAAGATTTAAAACACAAGATAAAGAAACAAGTCAAAAGAACATACCTGACAATTGAGAACTACATGTAATTGCAAAGCATGGGAAATCTGAATGCAGATTTCTGTTATTAAAGTTACACACAGTGCGGTGTGCGGGATCGTCTGACTACAGAGAACCTCAAGCTCTGGGCCAGCCTTCCTTAAATATCCAGACAGAATACACATTGTGAGCCAAATGGTATTGTCCTTTGAGAATTTGGGGGTGAATGGGTTCTTGGCTTCCTGGTGTTAACCCTTCAAGGAGGGGTGTAGACCTCTAGAGTTATTCAGTATTTGGCAAAGACCTTATAACTTTGTTATCATTGAGTTTTATAAACCTGGGGACAAAACACTATACCAGACGCACCGAGACATTTAAAATGATACCAAACATGTCACACTAGTTACATTATTTGTATACATCAGATATGGTCTTTTGTTACATACAGATATTAGGTGAGTTTGAGGTGATTCTGTGCTGAGGGGGAATGGATGAGAAAGAGAGGGGAGAGAATGGGAAGGACAACAATGAAGTGTGAATTTTGCAGTCTTCGCTCAGTGGGGTGCGGTGCCTCAGGAAGAGATGCTAATTGTGAGAAAGTTCATTTGTTGATTTTCTCGAAGATCATACATTTGCTCTTTTCCTTTGAATGTAGACACGTTGGCACCCAGCCTTACACTAGCTGTCCCTGAAGTAATCTCTACTGTCCTCAAGTCAGATGGTCCAGATGAACTTGAATTGGCATTTCCAGAAACTTTTCCTGTTTGTGCAACTACTCGTGCCATGTCTGCTAAGAGGCAAGCTGAAGACACATCTTCCAGCAGTCAATCGGTGGTGCCACTTTATGATACTTTCATGGCCCAAGGTGACATGAACTTGAGAGAGAGTGGAAAGATGTTTCCCTCTCGTGAACAGTTAATACTTGAGCAAAAACAAGACCCCACTCTGTCACCCATGTTTGAAGATGTAGTGTCTGATGAAGAATTATCAAATGCTGCTTCTGGCTATTTTATTAGTGATGGTGTTTTGATGAGAAAGTGGTCAGATCCAAAATGACCACGTGAGGATGACTGGAGTAGTGTTTCAAGTGGTGGTTCCAGAAATTTATCGATCTGACATATTGTATTTCGCCCATGATCATTGTCTGTCTGGCCACTTGGGGGTCAGGAAAACTCTGGATCGTGTGTTAAGGCATTTTTTCTGGCCTGGGGTGAGGTTCGATGTGGCTCAGTATTGTAGATCATGTCATGTTTGTCAGGTTGTGGGCAAACCTAACCAGTCTATTCCTGCAGCTCCATTACATCCTATTCCTGCCATTGGAGAGCCATTTGAACATGTTTTGATTGAATATGTTGGACCTCTTCCCCGTACCAAGTCAGGTAATCAATATCTTCTCACAGTTATGTGTGCCGCCACCAGATTTCCTGAAGCTGTTCCTTTGCGCAAGATTACAGCTCCTGCCATTTCCAAAGCCCTTATTAAGTTTTTCACACTGTTTGGACTACCAAGAGTTGTTCAGTCTGATCAAGGGTCTAATTTTATGTCTCGCCTTTTCTCCCAGGTGTTAAAGCAGTTGTCTATTCAGCATAACATTTCATCTGCGTATCATCCAGAGTCTCAAGGTGTACTTGAGAGATTCCATCAAACTCTCAAGACTATGCTGAAGACCTACTGCAAAGAGTTTGAGAGAGACTGGGATGATGGCGTTCCACTACTCCTTTTCGCAGTTAGAGAGGTGGTTCAGGAGTCCCTTGGTTTCAGTCCAGCTGAACTTGTGTTTGGTCACACTGTGAGGGGGCCCTTGAAATTGGTAAAGGAGAAATGGTTAGATGTTGAGCATTCTACTCCTGTTAACCTCTTGGACTATGTGTCTAATTTTCGTCTCCAGCTTAGTAGAGCCTGTGAACTCGCCAAAGAAAATGTGAAAGCAGCTCAGGAGAAGATGAAGACTTGGTATGATCGAAAGGCTAAACATCGTGTGTTTTGTTCAGGAGACCAAGTGCTGGTGCTCTTACCAATACTGGGTTCTGCGGTGCAGGCCCAATATGGTGGTCTGTATACTATTGATCAGAAAATTGGTGAGTGTAACTACTTGGTTAAGACTCCAGATCGTAAAAGGAAAACCCGAATGTGCCATGTGAATTTGCTCAAGCCTTACTTTGACCGTAACCAAACAGCGTCTACAGAGGTCAAGGCTTTGGCGGCACTGAATGCTCCATCTACTGAGATGGGAGAAGGAAGTGTTGTTTCTGAGATTGCTCAGAGTAGATTGCCAAATTCTGGCTGATTTAGACATTCATATGTCGGATCTAAATCTTTCTGAGCGTGCTGATGTTATTCAGTTAATTGGTCAATATTTGGTTTTGTTCTTTGATGTTCCATCTTGTACCAATGTGCTAGAGCATGACATTGATGTAGGCCAAGCTAACCCTATTAAGCAGCACCCGTATAGGGTGAATCCTGTTAAACGTCAGCTTTTGCTGAACCGACTTTTAGTGCTTGGAGTTCACCGTGTATACTAGTTGAGAAGCATGATGGTTCGTTTCGGTTTTGTACCGATTTTCGTAAGGTAAACGCAATCACAAAGCCTGACTCCTATCCTCTTCCACGGCTAGATGACTGTATTGATCAAGTTGGTTCTGCATCCTTTGTTTCAAAGTTAGATCTTTTTAGGTTCCACTTAGCCAGCGAGCCCGTGAGATCTCTGCTTTTGTGATGCCGGATAACTTCTGCCATTATAACGTTATGGCATTTGGAATGCGAAATGCACCTGCCACTTTCCAGCGTCTGGTGAATAAGGTGTTGGAAGGAGTTGCAGGATGTAAGGCTTACCTTGACGATTTGGTTATTTATAGTTCTACCTGGTCTTAACATTTGGCCCAGCTTGGGGATGTTCAAACGGTTAAAGGCTGCAAATTTGATCCTGAACCTCTCCAAGTGTGAGTTTGGGCAGGCCACAGTAACTTATTTGGGCAAAGTTGTTGGCCATGGTCATGTGTCTCCAATAGGTGCAAAAGTGGAGGCCATCGTGAACTTTGCTGTACCATCATCTCGGTGGGAACTAAAACGTTTTCTGGGTATGGCAGGATATTATAGGAGTTTTTGCAAAAATTTCGCCACTGTTGCTACACCTTTAACTAACCTGCTTAGTCCCAAGGATCCTTTTGTTTGGACTGAGTCATGTCAGGTGGCTTTTGGCAATTTGAAGGCATTGTTGAGCAGTTCTCCTATTCTTGCTGCCCCTGTTTTGAACCGATCTTTCAAGCTAGCTGTGGATGCTAGTGATTTTGGTGTGGGTGCGGTTCTTCAAGATGATTCAGTGGGAGTTGAGCATCCTGTGTGCTATTTTTCAAAGAAATTTGATATCCATCAGAAGCACTATTCTACAATTGAAAAGGAAGCTTTAGCCCTTATTCTTGCTTTGAAACATTTTGATGTGTATGTTTCATCCAGTGTTTCACTTATTGTGTACACTGATCATAATCCCCTTGTGTTCCTCCACAGCATGAGAAACAATAACCAGTGCTTGATGCGGTGGAGCCTGTTTTTGCAGGGATATGACCTTACAGTCTGCCATATTCGTGGGAAGGATAACGTATTGGCGGATGCTTTCTCAAGGTCGTAAGTGCTTGTGTTTGTTTTTTTCCGTGTACTTGTTGACTTTGCTTTAGTTATCCTATAGCAACTTTTTAAGGGTGGGAGTGTTATGTGGGAGTGTTCTAATCTGTGTGTCATTGCAGTTTCCCTGGTAGATCACCTGCAATCAACCGGTTAATTGGTGTCACCTGGCGGGAGCCACTTTAAATCTAGGATGCATGCTCTTGCTCTCTCTCTCTCTCTCTTTCGTCTTGCAGCCGGCACTGCAGTAGCTGTGTTTTTACTTTTACAGTCCCCTTTTTCTTTTATATTAAAATAAACTTTATTTTGATTGGCAGATTTCTGTCTTTGTGTCCTTTATGTTGCATCCCTAGAGCCAGGGTTGTAACAACCTACATTGCATGCTTATAAAATATTATATTATATTCAAATATTATTATTAAATATCAGCATTAATAATTATATTTAATTAAATTAAATCATTTATAAAATATGAGATTGTAACAGGCTTTTGGAATATTTTCTGTCATCTGGTGAAAATATAAAATAATACATGACATGAAATAACACAAAGTCAGTAGGTTAGAACTGTCCTGTCACAGCAAGAAGGTCCCGGGATCGAGTCCTGGCTCAACTGGGCCTTTCTGTGTGGAGTTTGCATGTTCTCTCCGTGTTCATGTGTGTGTCCTCCAGGTGATCCGGTTTCCCCAACAAGTCCAAAAACATGCAGGTTAAGTGAATTGGAGACTCTAAATTGCCCCTGTAGGTGTGAGTGAGAGTCCTGCAGACACTGGGGGTGCATCAGGAAGGGCATCTGATGTAAAACCTGTGCCTACTCAAATATGAGGATCATCAAAGCAGAAGATACACAATGAACAAAAGCACACTGGATGAACTAAACAATAAAAACAAGAGAAAATATAATATAGAGTACAACTGATGTGCTGTCACAGGCAGATATCATCTATATTACAACAGTTTCCGATGTGGCTCATCTAATCAGAATTCACAATCAGAACATTCATTTTTTTTAACATTGGTTTTACTGCTCCATACAGCATCATGAAGTCATGTAACTCTGGATCAGTCACTCCAGAACGGGCATCAGATAGTTGAGGATGTGTTTTGTGCTGTCCATGGTGGGGTTCAGGAAGTCCCTGCCGTTCCCAACACAACAAAATACTTTTGACTAATCTGACAGTTACATCACCAAACTGAGACAATGTTGATACTGTCAAGCCCTGACCAGCAAACACCTCTCTTATGAGCTGAATGAAATGCTCAGGATGTCAACTTTATTACAGCCCATCCGGTGAACAAACAAATCTTTGGAGTTCCTGAGACTGAACAACCAGAAACTGCTTGACGAAATGACCAATGAATGTCTTATTAGAACATCATATCTGGCTGATATTTTCAGCCAATACAACGAAACAAACAACACTGTCTCTCTCTCACACACACACACATACACACACAACCGCAATGCAAGAAATCAATGATTTATTTGTTCTTAAAGTGGAATTCAGAGCGAACAAACTGATGAACACATTCCATCATTTTCTCAAACAGACTGAGGGAAATGTACCTGAATCCTTGAGAAAAGAGTTCACACGTCACATGGATCTGCTACAGGAAGAGATGACGTCACGATTCTCGGATGTTGATGAATGTTGCCAAACTCCTGGGGGACCAGCAAGATGGCAGCATAAATTGTCAAAAGTTTCGAGCTCTCGGTGCCAAATAGGAAAGCAGTTAAGGTAGCTATCTGCCAAATTTGTATATTCTTTAAATCCTAAGGTATTTTTTTTAACCAATCTAATATCTTTGAACCGAAAACATGCCTAAATCTGCACAAAAAAGAGCCAGTGACTCCGGAAAACCTGGTTCATGTGTGCCTACTAATAACAGCCATGACTACTAAAGTGGAATGATTCAAGACAAGCTTCTGGAAGAAGATGAAGAATTTCAGCCATACCCTGTAACTCCAAATAAACCTCCACTTCCAAAAAAAACCAACATTATGCAAAGTGAATGCTGGAAATATATATAAGCCTCCTGATTAAATTGTAACAACGCTCGCTAATCTTATCAATACAAGAAGTGATGCCCTGGAAACGATGGTGCAAACCGCCTGTGCGGAAATAAAAGGACTAAAAAGCAAAATGCTTTATATAGAGAAACGACTGGACAGGGGCGAACAAACAACTAGAGCGTGTATGAGTCGGGTAATGGATTTAAAACGGTATGGTAGGCGCTGGAACCTGCACATGGTTTGCCAGAGACGACCAAAGAGAATGTGCGAGAGGAGGTTATACGCATATGCCAAGAAGTGATACCACATGAAGCTGCGAAACTACCAGATCTATTGATGTCGCTCACCGACTGGGAACCAAACGTGCTAATGAGACAAGGCCCCGCACAACAATCATTCGGTTCACTGTCAGGAGATTCAGAGATGCAGTATGGAAGGCGGCTAAAAGCAGCAAGTTTCTCCGGAATCAAGGCATGCAGTTTAAGGAGGATCTGACGAAGGAGGGCAGAGATTGTAGACAGAAGTTGTGGTCTCTAATAAAAAAAGCACGTGATGATGGCAAAACTGCTTGCTTTTTCGGAGGCCGCGGATTAATTGAAGGAACTGAGGTTACGGGGAGAGAGGAGTTTTCAAAGGACTATTTTTTTTTTCTTTTCTTTCAATACTTTCTCAAGATTCTCAGAATTGCGTTCCAAGGTTACACTGGATCCCAATATGCTGCTGCGAACTATAACTATGAACAAATGTAATTGCATATTGGAGTCAGTTTGTGAGTGATGTTGACTGGACAAAAGTCTGTCTTCTGCCCAATCGCTATCTCTTAACAAACAAGGTTAAAGAAGTGTCTTTTAAACTCCTTCACAGAATATACCCTGCTAAACATTATTTAGCCAAATTTAAAAAAGATATAGAGGAAAGTTGTAGCTTTTGCCAGCAGAAGCCAGAGACAGCTGTTCATTTATTTTGGCAAAATGTACTTGATTTTATTGCTGGAAATGTTGATGAAAATTTTACATTACAGTGGAAAGATGTTCTTTTAGGTTTTATTGTAAACTCCAAAGATAAACAAACCCACACTTATTTTATATATTTTTTTATTTTAATGGCAACATTTTTAATGGCTGTAAATTTTCAGGAAGAAAACCTTTTTTTATTCTATTTAAAAAAATTAAGTGAAGCATTATATTGTGTCAATATTGCCTTCGAAGAAACAAAAAGCTATTCGAGTTTTACAAGCATACACTTTTCAAAATTTTCTTATAATATTATTTATACCGGGCGGCACGGTGGTGCAGCGGTTAGCACTGTTGCCTCACAGCAAGAAGGTCGTGGGTTCAAACCCTGGTTGCCCTGGCCTTTCTGTGTGGAGTTTGCATGTTCTCCCTGTGTCTGCGTGGGTTCTCTCCGGGTGCTCCGGCTTCCTCCCACCATCCAAAGACATGCAGGCTAGGTTAATCGATGTCTCCAAAAATTGCCCTAGGTGTGAATGTGAGTGTGAATGGTTGTTTGTCTATGTGTGGCCCTGTGATGGACTGATGACCTGTCCAGTGTGCACCTCACCTTTTGCCCAATGTTAGCTGGGATAGACTCCAGCCCCCCCCCCCGCGACCCTGTACACAGGATAAGCGGTTGTCGATGGATGGATTATTTATACCTCCCCCTAGCATTTGAAATATTGTATTCGTATTGTTTGTTTTTATATTTTTTTCAATAATAATAAAAAAGAAACAACTGGAAGTTTTCAGCAAACGACCGAAGAAGATGTTTAAGAAGAGACCGCACGTGGGTGATAATCCAGAGGAATCTTTATGGTGACGTTTATTTGGTTTTTGATGATCATTGTTTATTCTTTGAGTCACACTTTTCCTAAATTAGTCGATATAGGAAAAATAGATACACTACTACATTTTCTTTGCAAGTTATCAACATTCCTGTATGTTTAAATCTAGTTGTATTTTTAATCCTGTTACATCAAATAAATATGTTTTTGTCTTTTGTTGCGATGGATTTTGCTGCACAATTAAATTGCGTTTGGAAGTTGTGCATATGATTCTGTAGCCTCGTTAGCCAGATTACCATTAATACTGTACTGAGGGCAATTGCCCTAACAGTTGAAGATTGCTTTATAGAATATTCCCAGGAGATGATGATTATTGATCATATAGGGGAGATTCATTGCTGTGCAGCAGTTGCAATACACTAAAAAAAAATTAAGTAGAAGAAAAAATTAATTGTCTGTTTCATTGTTCATTATTAAATTGCTTTTTTATGAATCTGATCATTCACATTTGAGTATTTTCTTATGCAGATCTACCTTGAGAGCACACTTCATGCACTGTAAATACACCTGTGCCAGTCCAAATCTGCTGCTGAGACACTACAGGCTCAAGCATTGGCACCCAGGCTGACGTGTAGCATTGTGGCTGTTCTCCAAGTGTGTCTGCACTTTCAATACACCAGGTGCATTGAAAACTCATCTACATAGTGTCCACACAAATTCTGATAAAACTACAGTGCAAAAACTCCCTTGCTCACATCAGTGGTCTGTGTGTCCTTGACAGAAGCGAGACCAAAATGGAAACTACATTCCCTCTTAGAGGACAATAAATTGACAATGAGCAGCCCTTGGTCTCTGTCATCAAAGAAAGATGGCCTGGCCTCTTGTAGGAGCAAGTAAGATACATTTTGTCTGTACATCATTTTGTCATGATTCTTTGTAGACTTAAACGTTCACAGATATTTTGTTCTTTTATTTTTCACTCCCTCAGGTTTGCACATCGTTTCAAAGGATCACTTGTGTGGACCTCAAAATGTTTTTTCAAGACACCTCTTACCAAACATAGAAAGTAAAAGTTAAGGAGCGTTATACAATATAAAGACTTGTCTGGTAGGTTTTCAACTTTTGTTCATCTCATATTTTCATTGATCACCATTCTTTTATGATACGTGTGGTTATATTTAATAAAGGTGCTGACATGGTTTTCATGTGGCTCGTTTTCATGGTGTTTACATCAGACTAGCACATGATGTGCCATGTTTTGTTTGCAAGAGTTTATTTGAGCATTGATTTTTCTATTTAAACTTATGCGGAACCATTTTTCATTAAATGTATATAATTCTTAGGACACTGATTTAGAGGAGACTTACGCAAGAGAGAAACTGGGCATCCTTGAAGTCACGGAGGATGATCTCTCACAGGCAACAAAGAGGTCTAAACTTCAGCATCATCCTGGAGGAAACTGGTCATGGAGGTCCTATCTGACTTTCTCACTGCTTTCATGGACTTCTCTATGTGCTAAATATTGAGTTTCCAAAAGGACTCAAATGCACAGTTGAGGCAGAACATCTTTGTGGGATTGGGAGAAAAGTGTACCAACAGAGTTCAGTCCCTGAAGAATATGATTTTCGCTGTATAGGGAGTTTAAGATGCTTTGAGTATATTCAGATGCTTTTAATGTATACCTTTGGCATAATAATGTTTTGTTTGGATGTCACTGTATATTGTGTACTGGTGCATTTAGCATTTTTAAGACTTGAATTCTCTTAAAAGTGAAATGCTTATTTGTTTACTTGATATCCATTGATATACTGTTCAGTCATACTAAATGTTTCATGAGTGTCAGTGTTTTGTACATGGGTGCACTTCTATTTTATAGACCATCCTTCAAATTAGTAAAGTTTGTTCCTCCTACATGCTACTGTTTAGTCACACATTTCATATTCAGTGGCAGGGTTTTGTAAAACTGTTTTAACTGCAGTGTTTAATTTTAGTATTACAGTATTGAATCACTTCGACTTAAATATTTGTGAATTTAAAAAACAGCCTCACAGGATTTTTTTATGATATGTGGTAGCACTACTATCATTATAGATGCCTCTTTTTGGTGGTTTAGCGCAATTATAAAAAAATTAAATTTCCTGTGAGAAATATTTAAAGGCACAGTTTACCCAAAAAGGATAATTCATCATCATTTACTTTGTTTCATCTCAAACTTATGACTTCTTTTCTTCTCTAGAACACAAAAAGTATATAAATGTTTTATATAAATGTAATCCATATGACTCCAGTAATTTAATCCATGTCTTCTGAAGCAATTCAGTCAGGTGTCAAGTTTGATAATGAATTAGGAGTAACATTTTGATCTGTTTCTCACCCAAAACTGATTGTCTTGCTTCAGAAGACACAGATTAAGCAACAGAAGCTGTATGTTTTGTGTGTGTGTTCCACGGAAGAAAGGAAGTCATAGTTTGTGATATAAGGGAGTAAATGATAAGATAATTATTTTTGGGTGAACTATAACTTTAAGAGAAAGTCTAATTGTAATGATGGCTAATTAAAATTGCATTTAATTGCATTCAACAGGCTGGTGAACACATTCTTAAATTGCTCTTTGGAGTAAATGTTTTAACGTTGTCTCACTGTTTTCAGTTTTTGACTTGGGCAATGGTAATGTAGTTTCCAGTCGTATTATTACTTAGTACCAATTTCCAATAGCATTTTTTTCTTCACTCAACTTCAGACATTTGAATTCTACAGACAAAAAAGTTTGTATTGGCACAATTTAAAAAGGTTGGTTATAGATTAGTTGCACCTCCTCAGAAAACTAACAATCTTAAGTTAACTAAATATATTTTGTATCGCTGACAACTTCATTTAAGTCAGTATAACTGTTATTTACAAAAGTTAAACAAGAAAAAGCTAGCGGAAATTGGTACTAAGATATTTTTTTGTTGTACTGGCTTAAATTGTATTTAAGCCATACACTTAAACAGTGTATGCAGAGGACTGTGAAGATGAAAGTATTGTCAGCACCCCTCTCAAATCTGTGTGACATCTATTCAGACGTCTTCTCACATGGGCCACAAACATCCCGAAGGATCACTCACATCCTGCAAACCCCTTTTTGTCACCTTCCGCTCCCCAGGAACACAGATTAATAGGTTACGGAACAGCTTTCCCCCCAGAGCTGTGGACAGACTGCAGAAGCCATAGCTACTTCTGCCAATCCAGCTCCCCTCATACACAAAAACACACATAATGTGTGAACACATGTTTAGGACATTGTGTATCCAAGCTAATGCTTTGAAGTGGTTCCAGTCCTATTTTAAGAACAGAAGATTCTTAGTGAATATTGGTGAATTCTCATCTAGTGTATCCCCATTTACTTGTGGAATTCCACAGGGCTCAATCCTGACCCCGATTTTATTTGCACTTTACATGCTCCCATTAGGCATGGTTTTTAGGAAATATGACAATTCGTTCCACTGTTATGCGACGATACTCAAATCTATCTTCTGCTACAACAAAACACAAACTGCTTAGACACTTCCCTAGCCTGTCTATCTGATCTAAAGGCCTATCTATCTGATCTAAAGGCCTGGCTGTCCTTAAACTTTCTACCTTTAAATGAAAGGTTACGGAACAGCTTTCCCCCCAGAGCTGTTGACAGACTGCAGAAGCCATAACTACTTCTACCAATCCAGCTCCCCTCATACACATGTACACACATACACATATCCACAAAAACACACATAATGTGTCTTGAGGTGATGGTATTTGGCCCTTCTGAGACCCAACAAACTTCTAACTTTGATTTTAGGCTCTCAATATGTAAAAACGTATGTAAAAAACATGGCAGTCTATGTGGATAGTGTAATAAGTAGTCTATTAGTAATGAGTTAGTGCAGCAGGTGGCAGTAATGGATTGTATAAAGGTGCATTTGCTATGGAAGTGGAGTGGTCATTTGTATATGTGTTTCATGTAGAATAAAGAGGCCAGTACCAGCAATCCTTTTCTCTTTATTTGTTGTCCCTGAAATTTGACAAACAAGTCAGCTCTGTGGTCAAATCCATCTTTTTTCCATCTAAGATTGTGAGCAAAGGTGAAGAACTTCCTGTCTTTTAAGAACTTTGAGAGGACTATCCATGCTTTTATCACGTCTCTCGTTATTGTAACTCACTTTATACAGGTATTAGTCAAGCTTCCCTTTCTAGTCTCCAAATAGTGCAAAATACAGCAGCAGACTCCTAACTGGAGTTAAGTACATATTACACCTACGTTAATATCAGTACACTGGCTGCCGGTACACTACAGAGTTTAATTTAAAGTTCTATTAATGGTCTTTAAATCTCTCAATGGTCTGACGCCATCCTATCTCACAGATCTCTTGTCAGAACATTGCTCAGGGAGATCTTTGAGATCCTCAGAGAATTTTAGTAGTGCCAAGGACCAAATTAAAACGTGGAGGGGACTGAGCCGTTTCAGTAGCAGCTCCAAAACACTGGAACAGTCTTCCTGTGAGTATCAGAACCGCCTCGACTATATCCGATGTTAAAACTTAAAACAGATCTGTTTGTGATCACTTTTAATCAGTGAGGTGATCGTTCTGTGCGCTATAGGTGCACTGTAAAAAAAAAAAAAAGTTTTTTTCACAGAAATATACTGTATTATTTTACAGATATTTTCTGTTTTTTTAACATTACGTGTAAATGTCATTAAAATACAGAAAAAAACTTTTATTAAAAACATTAACCATAAAATAAAAGTAATAATTTGTAAATTCATATAATGAGAAATTAGTTTTACAGGATCATTCTTTTGTTTAATTGGATTGAATGTTAAATTACATTAAATTCTATGTAAAAAGACAAAAAAAAAAAAATCACATATTTAAATTTAAGAAACTATGTGTTTTTTTACTGTGAAACCTTAAATTTAAGGTAAATACATGTAAAAAAAACGGTAAAAAGTCTGGCAGCAAAGTTGCCAAACACTTACCGTCAAATTACAGTAAAAAACCTTAAATTATTCTACGGAATAATTCTGTTTTTTAAATACAGATATTTACTGTAAACATTTTCTGTATTTTTACAGTTCCACTGCTGTAGAATGAAAAGAAAATCTCATTAAAAAAATGTCTGTAGAATGTTAAACAAATGAATAAATCTGCATATAAACTGGAAATTATTGCAGAAATACCTTAAAATTATACAATTAAATGAAGTCTTCTGTTTTTACACAGTATTCTTTGGTAAATTCATAACATTATCAATTACATCCACAAGAACTCCCCGTCAAAGTACAGATTTTTAGATGTAAAACACGAAAAAATTACATAACATTACTTCAAATACCGTATTTTAAAAGCTTTAGGCTTTTATTTTATGGGATTATCAAATCTATTAATATTAAATTCCTGTTAAATTTTGTCTTTGAACTGTAGAAAAAATAAGATCACATTATAATAGCTTGCAAAGCCATTTTTTTTATAGTCATTACTTTATATAAACAATATTTGACAGTAATTACAAGCATTTATCCAATATATCTACGTACTTTTCCCATTAATGTATGGGGTTTACTTTTAATTACTATAAAAGTATGTTTATTCAAAGCAACTATCCAATATACAGTATCTACGTACTTTTCCTATTAATGTATGGGGTTTACTTTGAATGAACATACTTTTATAGTCATTACAAGCAACTATCCAATATATCTACATACTTTTCCTATTAATGTATGAGATATACTTTCCAAAAACATTTTTGACAGTAATTAAAATTAACGATCCAAGATATACATGTCAGACACTCTTCAGAGGAATATTTGTTCTGCAGTGTATACATAGGTTCATTTCAGCTTATTCAATTTGGTCTCATATGTGCTGTGTGTTGGTGTTGTAATTGCGGTCAAACTACACTGTAAACCCGGTTAATTGAATGTACTTAAATTTGAGGAAACCAGTTGCCTTAAATTTAAGTAATGTGTACTTATAACTTTAGTGAATTTAACTGAAAAATTCTAGCACTTCAAACTTTTATTTGAAGTTCAATACACTAAATGCAAAAGTTGATTTAACTTGAAATCATTTGCAATATCAATTACTTTGCAGTTATTACACTTAGTATATTGAAGTTCAATGCACTAAATTCCAAGTTGATTTAACTTGAAATCATTTGTATTATCAATTGCTCTGTCCAGTTACTCCACTTAGTTTCTTAAGTTAAAATAGACTTTTTTTTTAATTGGTTAAACTAGATAATTACATTTAGAAAAAAAAACAAAGCAAATAACAGAAGTACATCCTTTTTCCGTTTTATTTCAATTTAGAACTTTTCATTTGAAAATGCAACAGACAACAATACAGTCAATGGAACATATTGCCTTGCCTTGATAACTTCAAAGATTTCCAACCTTTGTCTCTATGAAACAGTGCACAACAGCAAACATGTTATTCTAAAACATTCAAACGAGCCACCTGATATTTGGAGCAGTGGTATAACTTTTGGGAAGCTCGTCTTACACTGCAAGCTGATTTTTCAAAGACTGAATTTTGGGTGTCAGCTCACCTTTTCCAAGGTTGAGCATTCCCTGCTGAATAAAGGAGAAAGTGTTTTTCATGCACTTGGGGTAGTCCAGGTGCAGGGCATAAATCAGTCCAAAAAGGACACAGAAGGCCTGAGGCAGGTTGGCCAGTTCACCCATCACCAAACTCCCTTCCAAGATGATCCCCACACTGGTTGGGTTTAGCTGAGGACTTTCTTGATCAATGCAGAGGATTCCCACTGGAGTCTGACTGTACAAGTCCTTGTCAGTTACATCCTAACAGAGAAAGAAACGGATAGATATTGCCTATAATGTACCTATATAGATATACTTGTAATGTACATATTCAATTATGGCAGTAATGTCCTTCAACCGCAAAAAACATTAAAAGTTTTTCCCTTTCATTTGTACTGCAAAAAAAAAAAAAGTTAATTTGAGCACATTTTTACAGATTTTATAGTCAAATCTTTTCATTTTGTCACGTCATATCAATAATACATTTACTCAAAAATGTTTTTAGTTAAAAATTTCAAGGCCATAAAATAAAGTCTGGGAAACAATGAATGCTGATTAAATGACTCTGAAAATTAGTAGCAGACAGTCTTCAGTAATGGCTTAAAATGAAAAAATAACTAAAAAATTAAAATAACTATGTTCCTGCAACATTTACAATTTACAAATTAATTACTTACTGAGCAGGTCTTGAAGAAGGCAGAAGGATCATCCCCCAAAATGAGCGGAAGTCCCCGAAGACAAAGGCATCTAATGTCTGTTGGTTCAGTGGTCTGGAAGATAGTGCACATATTGTACAACACAGTTTGCTAAGAATACTCACATGTATTAGTTAAATTCCCGAACTTCCCCACAATTCTTTGACTTCACTGCAAATTTCCAGGACTGGAAAGTAAAGGACAGGACTAAAGGAGATGACACCGAAGTAATGGAGAGAGGAGAGAAAAGGGAGAGGACAGAAGAAAATGAGAAGGAAAGAGACAGAAGAGGAAGAGATTTAAAGGGATAGTTCACCAAAAATGAAAATTCTTTCATCATTTACTCACCCTGGTGTCATTTCAAACCTTTGACTTACTTTCTTCTGCAGAAACACAAGAGAAGATACTTTGAAGAACGTTGATAACCAAACAGCATTGGTGCCCATTGTAGAAAAAAACTAATTAAAAAAAAAAAAAAAAAACTATACATTTCAAGAATTATCTTCTTTTGTGTTCCACAGAAGAAAGTCATACAGGTTTGGAATGACATGAGGGTGAGTAAATGACAGAATTTTTGGGTGAACTATCCCTTTAAGAATGGAGACGACAAGAGGAGAGGAAAAGTGGAGAGGAGAGCAAAGAAGAGATAAGAAGAGAGAGGAAAGGAGATATGGAAGAGAAGGACTAGACTGATGTAGACAAGTCAACCCACCTTTGTCTTACGTAAAAGCTCAGACAAAAGCTGGGCGGTGAGGCCTTCTTCCTGAAGAGAAACGGTCAAGTACATCAAATTATTTTTCCCCATGTTGAACTCGTAATAAACCTGAAACATAAGACATAGCAAACCATGTATAAGGCCATGGTCAAATTACCCCATCTAAGACCTCCAACACTATATGATTAGGGTCACAGTGTTAACTACTCCAAGATGGTTATTTATTTAGTAATATTCTATCATAGAAAAGCCCATTAAAGAGCTATGAATCTAGATAAAACTGGAGTTACATCCAGTAGCTACTGTTTTTGTATTTAAACCATTAATTACCTTTATGTCAATCAATAGGAGTGTCAAAATACAATGTGGTCGCTAGCGTTAACTTAAATGCACTCACCAGATTCAGCAGACTGTGTTTCAGCACTTGTCCTGTCGACCTCCTCTCTCCTCTGCTGGAAACTCGGTGTGTGGCACCTCATGCGTCGCCGAGCGGGTGTTTAAGCGCTAAAGGAAAGTAACAAGCTAACAGATGAAAAATGTCCCTAACAGACGAAAAAATGTCGGACAAACTCACCAGGCGGGGATTCAAGCGCGATGTTGTCCGTCGCACGAGAGGTGACAAATTTCCCGTCGAACTGTTTAAAACAGAGAAGTTTTTTCACTGCTCACAAACAGACCCTCGACGGAAGAAACAAACAATATAAATGTAACAAGCGAAAAAATTGTCTGTGTGAAGTACAAATTTGTGTGAAGTACAAATAACAGTGCACATTAATTGTTCCAACATTTTAATAACACCTCAACAATAAGAAGACATTTTACTTAAAAATACTATAAATAATCATTTAATAAATAATAACTTACCACCGTCAAATGAAGCTGAGTGAAAAACCGTTGGAGTTGAAGTTCCCGCTGGAGCAATGCGGAGAGAGTAGAAGCGAGAGCGTGATTGGTTGTTTCGAATGAAGCGCGAAAAAGACTGTTCAATCAACTATCATGTTTGTGTATGCGTGCGTGCGTGCACGAGTGTGAGTGAAGAGAGGGAGAATTTATTCACAAATATACACAGTATATGAGAGTTTAATTTATTTACACGCGTGAGTGAGTGAGTGCGTGCGTGCGTGAGTAAGTGTGTGTGTGTGTGTGTGTGTGTGTGTGTGTGTGTGTGTGTGAGTGAGGGAGAGTTTTTTTCACACGGATACACAGGTGTATGTGAGAGTTGTATTTATTTACATATATCTGTGTGTATGAGTGAGTGACTGTCTGTGTTTGTGTGTAAATAAATAAAACTCTTACCCACACACACGTGAGTGAGTGAATCTCTCTCTCCCTCTCTCTCTCTCTCTCTCTCCTAAGGCTTCACTTACAGAAACCTTAGATGATACCTCAGAGAACCATATACTAAACTGAAGAACCTATACTGAAACATAAAGAACTTTTTTAATCTCCAAAGAACCATGTAACTCAAATAAAAAACCCTACATCGTTAAAAATGGTTCTTAACAAGAACAAGGTTCTTTGTGGAACCTAAGGTGCTGCAAAGAACCATTTAAGAACCTTTTTTTTAAGAGTGTACGTTTATTAACGAAAATATACACTTTCATTTTGAAAATGTATTTTTTGGTTATTTAAAATCTCAAGCTTATTATTAATCTGTTTATTTTATTTTAAATGAAATTTCACACTCATGAATGCAAGTTTTATAACAAAAAGCCCCTTTTTCAGTAGTTTTTAAATAAATTGAGAATTATATTTCTATTATTCAAAATAGTCCAAATAGAAAAGCTGTAAAAACTGTTCACTTGTGCTTTGTCTTTAAAATCTTTGTATAAATGAATGGTCAAGTGTCTTTGTGAATGAATGTACCTTTTTTCCCCCCTTGCTCCCCTGCACAAAAATGTATGTTGTATTGTGGTTGTGTTTTGCCGTTCAAAGCATAAAATAATAATAATAATAACACAAAAGCTATTTTCGCATCCATCATATTTAAGTCAGCTCACTTAAATCACGTGAGTATGTAAAATCTGTTGTGACTTTAAGACACTGTTGAATAGTGAATCTTCACTTCTGTTCAGAGTGCACTGTTGTGCCTCCACCGGTTCTTTCCTCAGAAGAGACAAACTGATGATTTTAAAAGCTGATTTTCTTCTGAAATTAATTTTGTCTGCATTTGGAAGTACATCAGCATATTGATGACCTTAAAAGAGAAAAAATATAGACATGAAGATGGCTTTAAGACAAGGAGAGTCCTTTGATAATGTATAAATTTAGAGAAGGTTACATTATTGAAATTAACTATTTATGCAGTTCTTGTTCTCAGGGAGTAAACAATCTGTTTTGTTCATATAATCATTAGCATTTTTCTGTAATGAACAATAATAATAAAATGTAAATAGATGGAATTTCCAAAACTACACCACATTTCCATCAATTTGAATATGATTCAAAGCATTGAAAAATTGCTGTTTAAATGTAGAGTAAAAGTTGTTTACAGTTTATTCAATCGTTTAAATTTTTTGAGATTTTGAGATTTGTATTTTTTGGCATTTACAATTGTCATGTCAAAACACTACAGTTGCAATATTTACTGTATTGCAAATAAAAGCCAGTTGTGACGGTTTGTTTTAATTTCTCTGCTGAGCATAAATTCTAGAATAAAATTTACAATGTAGTTTAATATTCACACAAATTAATGAATCACGTGATTTGTGTTATTTATTACAAGTACAATTATGATTGTTCAATTCAAATATACTGTAAGTTAATTCTCTAATGGCATCAGCAAATTCAGACATGGTTTTGTGCTGTTAACATACTATCAATATACTGAACCAAGGATATATAAATATCTCTTCCATAAGAGTCAGATGATTTAAGAGGATTAAATGTTGATTATAGCGTTTCCATCATTGACGGAGTGAGTGGGCACTCAATTTCAGGTACATGATCTATATATACAGAACAAATGCATGTATATTGACATCATGTAATATGTATCAGGAATAATGTACAGTACAGCCAGCAAGTCATAGTGCAAAATAAAGCCTGACATGGTGACTTCAATATATGGCTACAAACCAATTGCAAATTGCAGAGTCTAGAAAAACAGCTGGATTCCAGCTCCGATTATGTTTATTCCCATTCTGAGGTCTGTTTATTTAAGAAAATATCAAGACTACTAGCCAAATAAATAAACTGACATTGATCGGAGATGATATTTGCTTCATTAGCTTACTTGTGGAGATCTTAGAATAATATGTGAAGTGGGAAAGATGACTAATCTTATATTACATCATACTACTAAGATGGTGTGATCAAACGATTGGTTTCACTGATCAGCCACAACATTAAAACCACCTGCCTAATATTGTGTAGATCTCCTCATGCTGCCACATGGATGATTGTTGGTGTCAGAAGGGGATGGTTTGAAGATGAGAGAGGTCAACAGAGAATGGTCTGACTGGTTTGAACTGATAAAGTCTTCAGTAACTCAGATAACCAATCTGTACAATTGTGGTGAGAAGAATATAATCTCAGAATGTTTTTCTGAGATGTGGGTTGGCACAGTTTTGGCATCACGAGGGAGACCTACACAATATTAGGCAGGGGGTTTTAATGTTGCTGATCGTTGTATGAGAGATTGCACATTTGTAAC
Organism: Moxostoma hubbsi; assembly: GCA_032164185.1. Taxonomy (NCBI): domain Eukaryota; kingdom Metazoa; phylum Chordata; class Actinopteri; order Cypriniformes; family Catostomidae; genus Moxostoma; species Moxostoma hubbsi. The sequence continues at coordinate 3,662,253 of JAVLUX010000245.1, forward strand.
AAAATCTCGAATCCATTATTAATGTTCCAGTTTAACATACCTTTTGTGAGTAACCATCTATGCCCCCAAATGTGACGATGTTGTATCTTAAAAACTAAAAATGTTAAATAAGATGGACTACATATAGGATTTTGTGATTATATGAGTTTGTGATTTGTGTCAATATGCACTAAGGACAAAGGCTGCTGTACAAAATATTACCTCCTGACAATGCACCCCAACTGTGTCATTCTTTCTAAAATGCCAGGTGCATCAACCCTGTGCATGGACTCCTTTATGCGGTTCCCCTGTACTTTGTGTCCGTCTGCTTGCAGGCAACCTTTCACCATCATTATACCCTGCATTTGGTATTCTTCTTTTGATGTCCAAAATGACATTATCCAATTCCTGGTCCGACAGGGTGCTTATAGTTAGTTTTGGTAGACAAACCTAATTCACACATTTGGCCGAAGATGGTCGACTGGCTGACCCCTAAGATGTTAGAAATGCAGGAGATTGGTAAAGACATGTCAATGAGTCTGACCAGCAGTTCCTCTGACAAAATGTACTTGGGTCGGCCTCGTCCACAAGCAAACTCTCTGATCAGAATTGGGGGTGCCTCTTGCGAAAGTGTTGTGTGAATTTTTGTTTGTAGAATCAGAAGTGTCTCCAAAATGTCCTTTGGTACATCCATTACTGTGGAGGCGGATGTCAGAATAAAATCCTCCTAGTTAATAATGTAGTTACAATAGTCAAGATCTGATGCCCATCTAAAATGCCCATTAATGTTGACCTGAGGCATTCCAGTAGGTGCATCATCAATGGTCCCTAAAATAAAATAAATGTATCACAAAAATGGAATCAGTAAAGAAAGGACTTTTCACTAATGATGATTTACAAAAGGCTAATGATCTGAACAGCTTCTGTCTAAAGTTTGAAGTTTCCAATTTGGATTCTGAATGTAATTTGGAGCTGAAGTCATTAGATATTTCAATCTCAAATGAGAGTAGATTAATGACTGACTCGGATTATGTCAAGATGATGTTCAAATATCTGTGCCCAAAAAGGCATCTGGCCCAGATGGCATCTCATCCTTTCTTTAAAAGACATGTGCAGAGGAATTGTCCCCTGTATGGTGCCCTATATTTCAACAGTCCTTAGATACACAAACAGTACCATCTCTCTGGAAGAAATCTCTTAATATTCCTGTGCCAAAGATAGCTCGTCCTTTAGGAAATAATGACTTTCCACCTATAGCTGTAACTTCCGTAGTGATGAAATGTCTTGAAAGTTCAAAAAGGATCTTTCCTCCAGTTGCTCTTTCAGTGTCAACTCTGATTTTGTCCCTTTACTAAAATGTTCTGGCAAGATGTTTTAGGAGTTATTAGGAATGACATTTTTAATGAATGTGTGTTGTATTGGAAGGATGTGCTACTTTGTTGAGTATGATCAATCTAAAAAAGGTCAATTTTATGTAATTAATCTGATCTTGTTACTCGCCAAGTTCCACATTCATAAATATCTAAATGCTAAGCCTCTCTTTCTTGTTTTTATTAAAGAACTTGATAAATATCTAATTTCAATGAAATTGTCTGAGAACAGAAAAGCCTTAAAAACATTTTCTGTTTGCAATACTTTTCCTTCTTTCAGTATAAAAAGGGATTTCTTCTATCATGTGCACTAGTTCAGGTGGGTGCGTGTTCGCACTGGTGTCTCGGTCAGGACACCGGAGTCAGGATTCAGTTTAAGGAATTGAATGAAATTATTCAGACATGACAGCACAGTCAGACCACAGGGCATTTATTGTTCAACAGTCTCATATAGTGGACATTTATGTAGAAGTGGTCTGTAAATAACAAATATAACAATGAGTAGACAATAATCACAATAACTTTTCACCATTTGCAAGAAACAATCATATTCCTAAAGTATATAACATATACTGGAATAAATATTATGGCAATACTACGTAGTGCCACTAGGTGGCGCACAGAAGAAAGTAGGTGAAAGGTCATTATATTTTGCTGCGTTATTAAATGGCACGGTAAGTGTGAGGAACGACATGTAATCAACAATCCACACATGTACAATACTAAATACTACATATGTATTACCTATGAACATCCCTTAAACCTACTGAATGAAGAATTAAACTTATTAAGGCGGCAATCCAAAGATTAACTTGTACACGCGAATACTATACCGCTAGTGCGAGTGAACAAGCTAACGATAATAAACCAATAAGTCATACCATAGACTGTAAAAAAAGATGGACGACGCCCCTTCGCTCTTTTCCATCAGAGAGAACTGAAGCCGCCAGTGCCCCGATATGGCGCTGACATCTTGGAACTTGAGTCTGCGCACTTGCGTTTTCGGGACCAGTCATGCGCAGTAGTGAGCAGGAAGTAAAGCTGCGAAAACAAGGCCCCGCCCTCACTCTCGCAGAATCAATCGCAAGCACACGCCCCTGCCAGATCGGTTAGCACATTCTACTGCAGAACAACCCATTATAATTAATTATAGAAATTTAGATATGTAATTTAAAGCTCCAATCTCCTCAATCCTCCGAATATCCCGAAAAAAAGTCCGTTGGTGCTTCAGTGACTACTTCGCTCAGAGAACCTGTCAATCACAGCTGTCAATCATGACGTAACAGCACCGTTTTTATAGTATCAAATAACTAACTAAAAACAAACTTATTTTAAAAACAAACACTTGAAATTACATCAGCGTGATAAAAACTACAGTAAATGACAGAAACTGTCTTTGGAAAAAAGATATGTGAAGTGTAATTTAATTGTTTAGTTGGTCTCACGTCCCGTTGAATAACATGGGGAGGCGGGGTTTATGACCTATACTAGGACCGGCCTCTGGGGGGCGATCGAGACGTTTTGGCTTCACTTTTGAGGGCTTGTGCGGCACGCTTGAGTCATACAATCACTTGACTAACACAAATATAGAGTCACCTAGTAAAGTACAGAAAAATCGCACTTACATATTTTCAATGACTCACTAAAGGGAATGTCCACTTTATGGAAAAGTTTTGCTAATGTTTCAGCATCAGGAAACTTTAGTGCTCGTCTCTTTTTTGCGGGCACACTCTGGATGACGTCACGCCGTGGAGAGCGCGCTTATTGTTTGTGTCTCCTTAACATGCAGTGTCATGTAAATTCTCATAATTTGTCAATATGTACAATTTATATTATGTGCACCCCCAGATCTTAGTTTTTTAAATGTATTTTGTTGTTGACTGTTACATTTTACTGCACTGTTTTGAGCATCAATAAAAAAGATTAAACAAATGCACCTGAGTAATGGATCCATTCACCGCAAAGGAGGAGGACGTGGAGTATTTAGAAGTGGAGGACGAGCTCTTGGATGTTGAGACAAATTCTCTTCTGAAGAGATTCTTTACCGAACACGGGTACAAACGGTTCTGGCTCGTGAAAGGTCCCGCCCAGGTAACAATTTTAGGTTCTAAAAACGTTTTCCAAACGTTACTAAATCGTTAAAATGTCCAGTTTTCTTGTCACGATTATAACGTTATATAAAGGTTATAAAAATGTTTCTTACAACGTTCTCCTAACTTTAATGTCACCCAAAATATAACGTTATTTGAGCATTTATTTTTAATATTCTATTAATGTTAAAATGTCCAGTTTTCTTATTGTGATTAGAACATTATTTAAAGGTAACAAATAAAATAAGTTTTAAAAACATTTGTCAAACTTTATTTTCCCTCACAATATAACACTGTTTAAATGTTTATTTAAACATTATATTAACATTACAATTTTATTGTTGTGCTTAGAATGTCATTGAAAGTTTAGCGTGATGTTTTTTACATATTGCTAACTTTATTTTCCCTGACAATATATTTCTTTGTAATATTCCAAGTACATGGAAATGTCCAGCATGAATAGAACAGGATAGCATTCCTGCTAAAAACAATCCTACAAACTGTATTCTTTATCATAAAGAAATCATGTAAAATTATGTTATATTAAACATTTATTAAAACTTTTCACAACAGATTTGAAATGTTCAAATAATAATAATAATAAAAAAAAATGGTTTAATGGTATACAAAAACAAGGACAACAAATATAAATTTATATACATTAAAATGTTCATGCAAAATTATGAAGCATGTGTGTGTGTGATCAGATTGCCTCAAGTTATTATTTTTAATTGTTATTATATTATGGGAATATCCTAAGACATTCACTTTCACTTTCGCTACTTCATGCAACTGAACTTATTTGATCATATTTGCTCTAAAGCTGAAGTGTGTAATTTCCCACCAAGGAAAATTGCTAAAACGTCCATGTTTTTTTATACTAACTTCAGAAGAGGCAGCCAAGCATGTTGGCCTGAATGTGTGCCTAAAACTCAAATGTTTTGATTGTGCTGCTGCCACAGTGCAAGTGTTAGACTTTAAGGTAAAGTACAAAGAAAAGATAAATATAAACCTTTAGGCCATGTGGCTTGGATACCACAGCATCTAATGCCATATTATATCTTTGTGTGAGGAACAGACCAAATTATCTATTCATTGAAAATCTTGCTTGCATCACTTCACCCACTTTACCCTAGAGTCTACATTCTGATATATGTATGCAAAATAACAGCGTGTATGCCGTACTCAATCCTTAAAACTGTGAGAAATCTTTCGATTGCAAATTGCATTCAAATTAACCATCTTTCAACCCATTTTAATTTTGAGAAAAAGAGAAAAGAACAAGAATATTCTGAACAGATTAAGACTCATTTAAACAAACAGTTTCATAAACTTGTAGTAATTGTTGTAGGAGCCATTTATTTGTATTTTTTGTATGTCTTTAGTTGTGTGCCCTCTGCAGGTGAGGTGTTGCTTGTTGAGCGCTGGCCTGCTGGGAGCGCTGTCTTTAGACCTTCATCTTTGTTTGTTTAATATGTTGTTTGGCAAACATTGTATTTTTCTTTCAATTTAATTTGTTGCTTCAAGAAAATAATAAACCGCATGGAATTCAACATAAACCTTGTGGACAATGGATTATATACAAAGGAAGAGTCTGAATCACTCAGCAGACCCAAGGAATGACCAAATGGACCATTTGTTTAAGGACGGTCATCACATTAGTCTACAGACCCGCTCTTGAAACTCTCGGATTTGGAATTATTTGGATTATCTTGGACTGAGTGCAAGAGAGAGGACTAAACGCTGACGATGTCGGAGCACACTGCATGGTGCGGTACGTAAAGTTTCATATTGTATTTCAAGCCATCAACAAGCTGAATGAAAAGGATTTGAAGGAATTCTTTTGAAGTGGCTTCAAACTTAATTTAGAAGCACAAGTGGGATGATTTTGTCAAACAAAACACGAATAATTATTTTTACACACGCACACGCATAGAGTTTATTGAACAAACTGCCTCGGCCAGTATTAGCTTTTAATTTTACTACAAGTTTGAAGTTTTTTCCGACTTAAATACAAATGCCTGTTGAAACCACTGATAAAGAAGATCTGGAACGTCATGATTTGAGTAGCCTTGAAGACTCTCCACAAATCATGGAGGAATTTAATCAGATGCGTGCAAACAGAGATAAGATTAGCACAGCTAACACGTAGAACAAACATAATTAAATAATTGTTGGAAGATGAAATGAACAGCCATGAAGTATGACACAATTTGGCGAAATTCAGAAAATTACTGGATGAATTCAATGACGCGCATGAGTCTTTCCAGTGTTTGAGTGATGATGAGCTTAACAATGATAACGAAAAATGGTATCAGCCAAAAATGCACGCAATTCAAGATGTTCTGTCATGTGTAACCACCTGGTTGTCGAAAGCCTCAGTATAGCGAAAGATATTGAAGATGGTGTCACTCCGGCCGACAGTGTTTCTGCAATGTCTCGTAGATCAAGAGGGAGCTCACAAAGTTCCCGCGCATCAGCCTTAATAGCGGCGGAGGCGGAACAAGCGGCTCTAAAGGCAAAGTATGCTGCGCTAAAGAAGAAACATATATTAGAGGAGAAAGAGCAGATGCTCAACCTGCAGGGGGAGCACATAAAAAAGCAAAAGGAAGCATTGGAAATAGTGGCTGCAATTGTCGGCTGCTACTGCTAGAATCAGTGTTTTGAAAGTAGATTCACTGGTAGATCCTGCCGATGGAATGAATGAATATTTTGGGTCAGGAAACCTTCCAGATAACTCAAGATGAAGTAGTAAAGGATAAAATAGAGACCCTAAGTGTGCGTCCCAAAGTGCCATTTTCCACAAAGGATTCAATGGTCCCCCAAAACTTAAGGATTCTCAAGGGGATATCAAGTCAGGGCCAGTCATTTTTCATCCAAGCTCATTCATGCCTGCACAAATGGAAACTCACACTGTCCGTGCAGACACACATAATCCAGTATACAGTTTTGAACAAGCATCTGAATCTGACATTATCATCCATCTCTTGGGAAAACTCACGCAAGAAAGGGAGAAAAAACCTCAGTGAAGCCACCTTGCAAGATACAATATTAGTATAATATCCTACAAAATGACATCACCTCTTTTCTTGTCAAATAGACACTTTTCTCGTCTTTGCCTCCTAAGGAAGTTGAAAGTGTTTGATGGAGACCCATTGAAATTTAGAGCTTTTATGATATCGTTTGAACATGTAATTAAATGCCAAATTGCCAATGCTCAAGACAGACTGTATTTCCTAGAGCAGCACACCAGGGGGCAACCAAAAGAGCTGGTTAAAACCTTCATGTGGATCCTGTAAGGGGTTATCAAACAGCCAAAACCCTTTCTCAAAGAACATTTTGGTAATGAATTTAAGATCTCTAATGCTTACATAGAAAAGGCCTTGTCTTGGCCAGCCGTCAAACCAGACGATCCAAAGGCTTTGCAATCATTTGCTCTGTACCTTAGAGGATGCTGTAATGTCATGGAGGAGATATCGTTCGTATAGTTGGATCTTGCTTCCAATCTAAGGTTTCTGATATCCAAGTTGCCTTACAAGGTTGGAGAAAGATGGCGAACAGTCGTTTCCGACCTAGAGGACAGAGGAAATTTCAAGGCCAGATTTTGTGACCTAGTCATGTTCAATGAAAAGGAAGTTAATTTATTGTTGCTAATTATTTTGAGTAAAGCAACAATAATCTGAAGTTTAGTTAATCCAGACTCATTTTTTAAGGTTGCCTGGGAAACCACGTGATGCAGAATGTGACTGAATTATACACAAGCATATTTGGGGCTAGCTGCCATTTTGGATGAGGAGAGCTCGTGGTGGACACAACGTTTTTCCAAAAAGTGCAAAGGTAAATTACTCAGTAGAGAGAGAAAAAAAAAGGTAGGAAACACATTTGGATGACGTTATTCATATTTCTATAGCACTATTTTAACATATCCGCTGACATTCATATAAATGTGTGCATTTGGTACAGTAGTTGAGCAGCTGTGTGCTTCAAATAAAATATCTGTCCCAGATGTGTGACTTTCTTCTGCTGAACACAAACAAAGATTTCTAGAAGAATATTTCAGCTCTGTAGGTTCTCACAATACAAAAGTGAATGGTGACCAGAACTTTGAAGGTACAAAAAACACATAAAGATATGATCACGACTCCAGTGGTTTAATCCATGTCTTCAGAAGTGAAATTATAAATGTGGGTGAGAAACAGATCAATATTTAAGACATTTTTAATATGAATTTTCCTCCTTGAAAAGTAGGTGGTGAAATGCACAAATAATGTGAATCCTCAAAAACAAGAGAAGACAAATGTGAAAGTGAAAGTGGAGATTGATAGTAAAAAGTATTTAAACATTGATCTGTTTCTCAACCACACTCATCATATCACTTCTGAAGACATGGATTAAACCACTGGAGTCTTATAGATTACTTTTATGCTGCATTTATGTGCTTTTTGGCCACCATTCACTTGCACTGAATGTACCAACAGAGCTGAGATATTCTTCTAAAAATCTTTGTGTTCAACAGAAGAAAGTCCTACACATCTGGGATGGCATGAGAGTGAGTAAATGAGATCATTTTTATTTTTAGGTGAACTGTCCCTTTAAGCATCACTTTTCTTTTTACTCTGTAATTATTGATTTTGAGGATATTTAATTGTGCAATAAACACAATGAAAACTGTTAATATACATTTTGATAAGGATTATTTCTTTGCATTTAGGAAGATTAGCTTGAGCAAGCACAGAAAGGAGCAGATGCCATCAATGCTTTGGAGCAGGAAGAGTGAAAGTTGACTTTTAACTCACTGGAAATGAGCTGGGTACATTTGTCAAAACTTGGGTCAGTGACTGACTTTTTGGGCTACTTTCTGCCCTTCACATCAGATACCCAAAGAAGCTGACACTTTTTCTTTATTTATTGAGGTCATACTCTAAATGGTGTTGCATCTTGATAATGGCAATGTCTGGCCAAGTATAAAAGATCTTTTGAATGAATAGTTTCATTTATAAATACAAACTGTTTCTGCTGTTTTTGTTGCAGTATTAGTTCAGAGAGTTTTATATTTCTGCAGTCTGTTAAAATGCATTTTAAATTGTTGAATTAGATTGACTGAAATTCTTTAAGTCATTGCATAGTCCACTTGTTTTTATGTTTTTTGTTTATCGTCATGATTTTGTTTCTATTTTTGTGTTTGTATTTCGGTTCTAGGACAGCATGAATATCTATGTGAGATTGTAAATATGGAAACAACAATAAAATCCTTCGACATTCACCAGTTGTCTGTTATTTCTTCAGGTCATTTTATTTTAAAGTTCATTGAAAGTAAATGAACAGAACCTAAAATGTGAAGCTGCTAATAGCACTTAAAATTGAGCTAAATGAGCTTAAAATGTAGAGTTGGGTGAACAGAGACTCTTAAGGTTAAAAATCCTTAAATATATTGTGACACAGTATTTTAAGAAGCATTTTTGAATGGAAGCTCATTCATTTGGCCGTAGCCAGTTACATTTATTTTAGGTGAAGTTGCTTAAAATTTCTACTAGAATTTGCTTAAAAAGTGGGATGCAGAAATGATGCACAATATTTTTAAGCAAATCCAGCACATTATTAGTTCAGTGTCGCCAACAAAACCCTGCTGTATCAAACCCTCTGAATATTCTCACTCTGAAACTTATTCATGACAATAAAATTGATATCCAATTACAAATCTAAACTTATTGTTAAAGAAATTGACAAAAACCTAAAACATGATCAAGATGAAACATTAAAAACTGAATTTGACCTCCACAACAAACTTCAGTGCTATTCGGTCCTAAACAGAACTACCAAATGTGCAAATGATTATCAATGAAACAGTTTAAAGAAAGAATGATTGTGTCTAATTATAGACTAAGTGACCATGATCTAGAGAGAGAGCGAGGAAGACATCACAGGTCCTTGTTGCCGAGAGAGAAATAGAAACATCTTTGTAATGCTTTGGCAATACTGTTATAAAACTGTCATGTCAATAATGCTGAACTGAAACTGAGAGAGAAACTGAAACAGATCGTGTTTAAGATTATCTGTTCTTTTAATTCTTTCAAATAAATAAGATCAAATCAAATAACTTCATTATGTCTCACTGAGATTGCTGCACACAGAAATGTCTTTATCTTTGGCCTTCTTACACACATATGGTGGAACCACCTTCCACAAGCATCACAGGATATCTGTAGTGCAAGAAACTTTTAATAATTGTGTTATAATGTAAACATCAATGTTAAATCCTTCACCAATATTAGCTGGAGGAATAATAGTGTTTTTAAGCCAGTTCTTCAGCGCTTGCCACATGGGGACTATTTAGGGTACAAGAGTGATATCCCCAAGTTAACTGAAGGTCCCAAGGGTAAATTAAGCTGCCAGTACAGAAAATGTTGTGTCAATAGCAGATACAAAGTACATACAGTAAGTAAATGTAACACTTTAGTTATTTGTAACTGGTATTTTAAGTCTTGCACAAACGAGTCGATTCCTGACCTTAGAATGCACGACTGATGATCATTTTGATTGAAATGCACAATTAGTAGCTTCATCTGATCTCTTCAACTCACAAACACTTACCAAAAAACCTTCACTACTTTACAATATCTGCTGGTGTTAATACTGAACCAAATATTTAAAGAAAACTTGGAAAGGATTTTGGCAAAACATCTTTTGCTCCCCATGATGGGAAGCGTTTGGAAATATCCTAAAGTATTAACAGTAAACAAATATAAACACGTCTCTGAAGAACTTGTTCTATGACATGATCCCAACACACTTGTGATTGTTGGAGAAATCTTAATGGGAAATGAAATACTGGCACTTACACGAGTAAATGGGTAAAACAGACATTATTACATAATTTAAAATGACATTGGGAATGGATCCACCAATAGCATTACAGGTATTACAATTTATTTTATTGTTAATCTAAATGTTGGGTTATTTTCTACCCATTCGCTGGGTTTAGTATTTTATTTTGCTGGGTTATATTTCTGGTAATGGCTCATATTGACCCAGCGTTCGTTGTTCATCACCATCACCATGGGGGGGTCACCAAACTAGATCACGCAGCCTTAAAGCCCAGGGCACCCCCGGGCAGTCAAGGGCCCCTGGACACTGGCCCCATTGGCCCGGTCGGTAACTGAAACTGCTTGTATTTTGGCAGAGCTGCTGCTTGACCTTTTGTTTCATCAGCTGTTCAGATATCCTCAAGTGTTGCATTTTAAATTCAAGACGCACCGTAGTCAAAGATCCAGTCACAAACACTTGATTGCAGTTTTGTTCAGATCTTTAGGTCTGACACTGAAATTACTGAGAAAAAAAGTGCTGAATTTACACATCTCACACATTATCACTGCACTTTATAAGCTTTAAAGGGATAGTTCAGTGAAAGTGAACAGTTTGTCATCATTTACTCACCCTCATGTTGTACCAAACCAGTTTAACATGTGGAACACAAAATGAGATGTTAGGCCTCAGTCACTGAATCTTTTTCCCCATTAATGAAAGTGAATGTTGAATATGATCATTTGTGTTCCACTGAAGAAAGAAAGACAAACGGGATTAAAACAACATGAGACTGAGAAAATTATGACAGATTTGCAATTTGTAACTATCCCTTTAAGAGCATGAAACACCTGCTGCACCTTTAAATGTTGTTTGTCTCTTTCAGACTCCTCCTCCTCAGGTGACAGGTGGAAAATAAACTGGTAAAACAGGATCCATTTTGTGACAAGAGCAGAAAATTACACGATGAGAGAAACAGAGACAAAGTTTGACAGTTTTTGTTCCACTGAATTATCTGAAACAATCAATAAATTCATTGTGAAGTATTTTGTAGGTGATATTCTAGTCAGTAAAGAGGAAGTGAACATCAACAGTTCTTGACAGGTGAGTACTGAACTGCTGCTAAACAAACCAAAACTCACAAGACAACAATAATAAACCTTTCAAACTATCAGCTACAGTAAGACATCTAACAGATATCTCAGTATTAATCACAGCAGAACAAACAGATACTGAGACTTTTGCTCTTTTATCTGAATTGTCAGTATGTGTTCAGTTTCTTTGGCACTGAAATGTTATTTCTTCTATTGACTTGAAACGTTGCTTTGTTTTCTTCTGTTGAGTCTTCTGATGTTTTCTCTTTATGCTGGTGTTTAACATGTCATAAAAGCTGACAGTCTGCAATTGAACCTCATTGATTCATTTCTAATGGAATATTCTAGAGTACAAATAAAAACAAATATGTGTCAGTATTGAACAAATAAACACGTCACAAATATAGATGATGTCCTGTTTGTTGACAGGTGTTCAGTGGACTGTTCAGATGATGTCATGGACTCCACAAAGGATCTCAGTGGACAGACAGAAACAGGGAAGTTCAAGAGGTCAGAGGATTTCAATGCTTTAATAAAATACACTGATAGATATTTCTGATATGCTGCACAACACTACAGTATAAAAACACTGAGGAGAAATGAGAACAGACTGGATTATCTCAAGTATAAACATGTGAAAACAGCTTTAGGGTAAAGTGAGATCTACAGTAAGATGACAGTGAGACCGGTTTGATTCAGTCACAGACAGAACTGGAAAAAACTGTACAGTCAGTCGTATGTAGAAGGTGAAACTCAAACGTGTTTTTCTGAACATTTTTAGACACAAACACAGAATTTTCTTCAGATGAATGAAGAACAAACCATCAAACTAAAATGTACATTATTTAGAATTGGTGTCAAATGAAATTTGTGTGTATGTTTCTCCTGTAAAAGTACATTTGAAGATTTTATTCTTGTAAAAACAAAAAAGTAAAGTAAATAAGACAGAAATATAATACTAATATATAAATCCTCAAAGTAATAATAATAATACTGTATCATGTTATAATGACAAACTGGACAACAATAAATGCTGTAATTGATGGGTTATAATATTAATAAATACCAACTAAATTCCAAAATGTTACTGGGTGAAGAAGTAGATTCTTGCAAATCCTGTTCACAAAAAACAACAACTGGAAAACCTGCATTCATTATAATTAACTAGATTTTTATTTCATTAAACATTTTGAATATACTTGGCTACAACGGCTTATAGGATGAATTTAAAATTAGGATTTAAAATCAATTTAACATAATTTAAGCAACTATTTTCAAAATGGGGCCCCGGATTGGTCAGTTGCTCGGGGCCTCAGAAATCGTAATCCCGCCCCTGGTTGTAATGTCCCGTTATGTCGTGTTTTGAAGCTCATTGTGTTTTGAATGATCAAATAAAACACACGTCCTCACTGCAGCTTCAGGATTTCTCAGTTCACTTAAAAATGAAAATTGTGTCATAATTCACACACCCTCATGCAGAAGACACAAAAGCAGATGTTTTAATGAATATGGTGAGTGGTCTTGTTAATACAATGGCACTGGAGAGTGACTCACTTTAAAACTTAAAATAAAAGTATAAATGTGTAATTTTTCACTGTAAATCTTGACGTCTGTTGTGCATTCATGAGTGCTGTGAGAGATGTTTGTTCACAGCGGCTCGAGGGTTTATGTGAGAACTTATGTTGATGTTAGTGCTAAACATTGCAAGTTCTCTGTGACATATAATATATAAGACACATCATTAAATGTGTTTCACTGCACTGGATGATGAAATTATGTTTTTCAGATTACTAATAAACACATGAACTAAACTCTGTTTAATTGCTGTTTTAGTGTCATTCATGGAGAATCTCCTGAACCCAGCTGTGTGTCCATGAAGAGTGACCGGTCAGTGGAACAACCAGTTAACTTCAGTTCAGGAGAGTCTTTGATCAACTACAGAAACAAACAGGATGAATCAGAGTCAACTGCTGGGAAAGTGCAATTGGACTCCATTTTTCAGGTGTGTGTGTGTGTGTGTGTATGTGTGTGTGTGAGTGTGTGAGTTAGTGAGTGAGTGACACTCACACTCACACACACACACACACACACACACACACACACACTGATGAATTCAAGACAACTAAAGCACAAATGAAATGAGTGGTGATTCTTGTCCACTGATCCTTCAGTTCTTCTGTTACTGAATGAAGTTTGTTGTTTGAATGTTCAATGATTTCAGGAACTTGAGCACAAAATCATCTCTCTGATGAAGAAAGAGCTGAAGAGTTTCAAGAGACTACTGATCTCAGATTCCCCAGCATGCTCTGAGAGAAAGGAGGATAATGATGAAGGTCAGAGCAGAGTCAGAGAGAGGTTTCTGAAGATCACACTGCACGTCCTGAAGAAGATGAAGCAGACAGACCTCGCTAACACACTTCAAACCAGTAAGAGCTCGCACTCACGTCACTATTACATCATGTCACCTTCAGAGGAAACACACAGTGTCTGGATTCACTCAATATTAGTAAAAGAAAATAAACTTCATTTCTAATGACCATTAAACATCAACATCAATTATAATTCCCATTTCTTTTCCTATTTACATCAGAACTGATTTCTGTGCATCAACAAAAACTCAAAACAAAACTAAAAGAGAAATTCCAGAGAATTACTGAAGGAATGTCAAATCAAAGCAGCTCAACACTTGTGAATGAGATCTACACAGAGCTGTACATCACAGAGGGAGGGAGTGCAGAGATCAATAATGAACATGAGGTGAGACAGATTGAGACAGCATCCAGGAGAACAGAGACACAGGAAACACCAATCAAATGCAATGACATCTTTAAAGCCTTACCTGGACAAGACAAAGCCATCAGAACTGTGCTGACTAAAGGAGTTGCTGGAATTGGAAAAACTGTCTCTGTGCAGAAGTTCATTGTGGACTGGACTGAAGGAAAAGCAAATCAGGATGTTCACTTCATATTTCCACTTCCTTTCAGAGAGCTCAATCTGATGAAGCACAAAAATATCAGTCTGATGGATCTTCTTCATCAGTTTTTCACAGATATAAAAGAATTGAGATCAACATTCCTTGATGACTACAAAGTCATTTTCATTTTTGATGGTCTGGATGAGTGTCGACTTCCTCTAGATTTCCAGAACAATGAAATTTTGTGTGATGTGACAGAATCAGCCTCAGTGGATGTGCTGCTTACCAACCTCATCAAGGGGAATCTGCTTCCTTCTGCTCTGCTCTGGATCACCTCTCGACCAGCAGCAGCCAATCAGATTCCCCCTGAGTGTGTTGACCAGCTCACAGATGTACAAGGCTTCAATGACCTTCAGAAGGACGAGTATTTCAGGAAGAGGATAAAAGATGAGCGTCTGGCCAAAAGAATCATCACACACATGAAATCATCAAGAAGCCTGTACATCATGTGTCACATACCAGTCTTCTGTTGGATTTCAGCCACTGTTCTCCAGAGACTGTTGAGTGAAGCAGAGAGTGCAGAGATCCCCAAGACTCTCACTCAAATGTTCACACACTTCCTGATCTTTCAGAGCAAACTGAAGAGCCAGAAGTATGATGGGAAATGTGAGGTGGATCTTCAGCAGGCTAGAAAGAGGATTCTGTCTCTGGGAAAACTGGCTTTTCAACAGCTGGAAAAAGGGAACCTGATATTCTATGAGGAAGACCTGAGAGAGTGTGGCATTGATGTCAGAGAAGCATCAGTGTACTCGGGAGTCTGTACCCAAATCTTCAGAGAGGAGTTTGGACTGCACCTGGGGAAGGTGTTCAGCTTTGTGCATCTGAGCATTCAGGAGTTTCTCGCTGCTCTGTCTGCTTTTCTTTACTTTTCTAAACAAACATCAGGTCTCTTCCGTAAGTTTCGGTCATCTATGAGTGATTTCCTGAAGAGTGAAGTGGACAAGGCCTTACAGAGTGAGAACGGACACCTGGACCTTTTCATTCGATTCCTTCTGGGTCTCTCACTGAAGTCCAATCAGACAATCTTACGAAATCTACTGACACAAAGAGGAAGCAGCTCTGACAGCAAAGAGGAAATAGTTGAGTACATTAAGATGAAGATCAGGGAGAATCCCTCTCCAGAGAAATCCATCAATCTGTTCCACTGTCTGAATGAACTCAATGATCATTCTCTAGTGCAGGAAGTACAAACATACGTGAACAGAAGAGATATCAATCGTCTCTCTAGAGTCCGTCTCTCTCCTGCTCAGTGGTCAGCTCTGGTGTTTGTGTTGCTGAACTCAGAAGAGGAGCTGGATCAGTTTAATCTGAGGAAATATGGTCCATCACATGAATGTCTTCTGAGGCTGCTGCCGGTAATCAAAGCATCCAGAAAAGCTGTGTGAGTAATTTATCTGTGTTTTAATCTCACTTTGTTGTAATTAAATAGCAGAGGTTCGATTTTAATGTATTTTGTTAGACTGAAAACAACCCCTTATACTATTTTGATGTTTGTTTGGTTTAATGTGTTATTTTTTTATCATTTTAACCTTCATTTTAAACAAACATTGTAGCCAAATAGATTCAAAATATTTAATGCAAAGTAAAAAAATCTCATTTAAATTAACAAAAGCATGTTTTCAACAGTTTTTTCCACTAAATAAATACAAAATGATACTTAATCCTAAAAAACATTTTTTGAATGCACATGATGTGCAAAAACCCAGTTAAATATGATGCAGTACTGAATTATTATTGGGGGACTCAGTCAAATTTATTATTATAATACTGAATAATTATTACTATTATTTAAGGATTTGATTTGTTTTATACTATATACATTTTTTGTCATATTGTAGCTTCCTTTATTCCTGCAATATGTATTTTGCACTGTTTTGATAATCCTTTAATGGATTTGACTAAAAACTATATTAAATGATGTTATACTGTAATATATAAAATTGCATTAAGATGTGAATAATATAGTGGTCAACATTTATTTAGATTGGTAATGAATTATTAGTTTAGATGGCTTTATGTCAAGTGATTATCTTTGTTGACTGATTTACTGAGGTTACATTATTGTTAAATTATAATTTGGGGAAAATTTGGTGGTAAATATTGTGTTATGATATGTAGGTAATGTTTTCTGTCACCATGATGTATGCCATTAAAGTACCACGAGAGGGTTTCGAGAGCAGCCAGCTGGCACAGCCAACACAGCTTATTATTTTTTTTTTATTATTAATGCTGAGAACAAGAACATACAGAAAATGAACATACAGCACAGAATATCAACAACAATAACACTAATCACATTAGTGATTAGAGATCACATTTAAATAATTTTCCATTTCTTTTAAGAAGACAGATAAGACAGGTTTACACTTTGTAAATGTGAATTCGTGAAGGTAAAATTTGCTTAGGAAAATTTTTTAATTAATAACAAAACAGATATTTTCTTTTGTGGGTCAAAATACCCAAATATAATGTTTCTCATATGTATTGAGAAGCCTGGCAAAGTCTTACTCTTGAAACATTTATGCATTTGGCAGACACTTTTGTCCAAAGCAACTTACAGAGAGCCCTTATTACAGGGACAACCTGGAGTTAAGTGCCTTGCTCAAGGACACAGTGGTGGTGGCTGTGGGGATCAAACTAGTCATGATTACCAGATTACCAGTCATGTACTTTACACCCCTCCGCTGAAAAAAACACCAATATAATTCCAAAGCTTCTGTGTAGTGACAAGACCAAAATAAGTGTACCACTTAATAAAGAGATTGGTTGCCAATTATCTATAAAGAGGGTATCTTTGTTGGGTTTAGGAATTAAAGTTATTAGCCCCTAACACAAAGTAGGAGGAAGCGTTGTTTTCTCAAAACTTTCCATAAATACTTTATGTAAGAAAGGTGCCAGACTTCCATTAAAAGCTGTTTAGATTTCGACAGATAACCCATCGGTACCTGGGAATTTGTTATTTTTTTAGGTTATTTATCTAATTAATTATTTATTCTAGATTAACAGGGTGTCACAATCCCCTGTCGTCTGCCTTGTGTTTCTCCTCCCGCAGAGAGATGACAGAGGAGAAACACAAGGCAGACGACAGGGGATTGTGACATAAAACAACAGAGCTTAAATACACAAGGAATGATGATTAAATTAGACACAGGTGAAGACAATGACAGACAGATGGCAGTGATGAAGGCAGGGAATTATGGGAACTGAAGTCCGGGAGAGATGACAGAGGAGAAACACAAGGCAGACGACAGGGGATTGTGACACAGGGGCATCACATAGGCTATAGTCTTCTTTACTAAGTTGTTTTGTGTACGACAATAAATCTAAGAATTCTGTGGTGGTTCGCTGCCAAAATTTAGAGGAAGACAAGTCACTTAGCATGACAGTCTGCAATGATCTTGAAGTCATTTGTGACATTCTCATCAATACATATTTGCCGAATGCATGAATCCCTAACCTGCTGTCAGATTTCTGCTCAAGCCATTTCCTACAAGATCTAAAAAAAGCACCTTCAGCCTTCCTTTTATATATATCCTCTAAACCAGAGGTCGGCAACCTTTATGACATGGAGTGCCATTTTTTATTTTCCTGGTCAATGGCTGTTTTTCAGAATACAATCACCGGCAGAATGTTCAGTCCCGTGAGACATCCATAAGTCTAACCCCCATTGTGACCCGTTTTCCACTCCTCCTCTGACTGCAACCGGAAAATCTTGCAGATCGGTAAGGCAAGCCACAGTCGAAGTCGAAAATAACTATTGAATGTTTTTGGGTGCATCTAAACCAGCTCTAGTTCACTAATCAGGGCACTGGTCAGGGAGTCCCAATCGCAAAACCATTCCAGTGCACTGAAACATTCGATTCCTAAAAATGCTCAAAGTGCACAATGAAAACCAGAGGGCATCATTGATCACTGTGTTCACTTACCAGAAATGTTGTCATGTCTTTTGAAATCTTTCAAATTATTGGAGGACGAGCACAAGTTATTTTCTCTTTAAAAGATTGGTAATGAGTAAATTGATTTGTCAGCTTAAGCCAAGTGTCTTACAGAGTGGCCTGAAAAAACAGGGCCACATTGTGAAAGAGAAGCACCTACATTGTTGCCATTGAAAGATCAGCAACCCAATTTATTTATTTTTGTAGCAAGTTGTTGCTGACGATGACATCACAGTGACATCATTTTGTTGTTTACATTTTGTTAAAACAGTAATTAGTATCTGGAATAGGCTTAAGTAACAGGTAATATGTCACAAAAATTCATATGTCTTTTATCACAGCCCATGTGTATCACCAGATGGCACCACATTACTTTGTGCAATTGATGCAAAAAAGTTCACATACTGTATGTTTTCAGGACAAAAAGTCATAGATTTTAGTCATAATATTTTGCAGGAGTTTGGACCCAAGTGCAGGAATGCTGAACAAAGAGCTTTTGTTAAAAAATAAAACAAAATACAAGCCAAAAACTCACAGTAAAAGGAACAGAATCAACATGAAACTAATAAATAATCTAACAAGACACCAACCAGAGACACAGATTAGGAATGACTAACTAGCCAAACTCTCAAAACGATCTGACAGACACAAGAGGGTAAAAGGCAGAATATGTAGAGGAGAGCACATAAGGAACAGGTGATAGCAATCAACACTACAATGACCAGATGAGGAGGTGTGGCAAGGGGGAAGGAGAGCACATGGCTGACACAAACACAAACAAAGCCACATGCTCAAAACAAATGCGCACATGGACCAAAACAGACAGAACTTCAGAACAAAACAAGTAAGGCAGTCCAGACCGGATCTTGACAGTGGAATTACATACAATTTTTTACAAATGCCTATGAGCAATCAAACATAGTGGCCCCATTTTTGGGGGGCCATATATATTTTCTTTGTACCCAACAGCTGTACTGAGAAGCCTTCAATAAAACTTAAAGATTAACACACTGTTATCTTGTCATTTCTCTCTCAGTCTGATGGGCTGTAATCTGACAGAGAAAAGTTGTTCAGCACTGGCCTCAGTTCTCAGTTCAAACTCCTCAAGTCTGAGAGAGCTGGACCTGAGTAACAATGACCTGCAGGATTCAGGAGTGAAGCTACTCTCTGATGCACTGAAGAGTCCTCACTGTACACTGGAAATACTGAGGTTTGTGTTTGCAGATTTGTTAGAGCATTGGAATATATATTATGAATATATTGTGGTCCATAGCTGTGGTTACTTTCTACTAGTAGTCGACCGATATGGGATTTTTAATGGCCGATATCGATATCCAGATTGCAGGGTGGCCAATAGACCGATACAAGGCTAACATATCACACAATTTATTATTGTAACAAACATAAAATTGCCACAACTAATAATAATAAACTCTTATTTAGCACTACATTTATTCAATTTCACATTTCACAGCGAGCGAGCGAGCGCCGTCTCTCGCTCCTCATCCAGATCTATTTGAGAACCCCATGATGAAAGAGTGGGCGCTGGCTCTTGGAAGTAAGTGAGTTGAGTGTGAAGCATTTTGAGGAGAGCATGCTCTTCCCCCAAAAACTGGTGTGTGTCCATTTCAGCCAGAGTGTTAACATGGGAACACACACCGGTTGCTCAGTCTTTCAGTCATAGTTTTTTTTTTTTCTTTTTTAGAGAAAGAAGAGGTTTTCTGCACACTGACTAAAATTCGAACTCCTAACAGAGGAAAGAAAATTTTGACAGGCTCATGAAGCACACACACACGCAGAGTGATCTGAAGACAAGAGATCTGACTATGCTCCTGTCAATTCCGGTCAATGTTCATTGAAATGTTGCGCACACATTCACAGCTCTATTTCAACGCAGCATCATAAGTGTAGCTTTTTGAAAGGGAACTGTGATGCTCACTTGTTTTTACGTCGAATTCTGGGATTTTTTGGGAGTGACCATTTCATTGCACTGGAACAATTTTGTTATTGGGACAATCCTAGAAATGGATGACTCCCTGACCAGTGTGCTGAATAATGAACTAGAGCTGATTGAGATGCACCATATGAGTTCAGTCTCAGTGTACTTTGCAGGTACCAGGGGCCTGATATATATTATATACACTCACCTAAAGGATTATTAGGAACGCCTGTTCAATATCTCATTAATGCAATTATCTAATCAACCAATCACATGGCAGTTTCTTCAATGCATTTAGTGGTGTGGTCCTGGTCAAGACAATCTCCTGAACTCCAAACTGAATGTCAGAATGGGAAAGAAAGGTGATTTAAGCAATTTTGAGCGTGGCATGGTTGTTGATGCCAGACGGGCCGGTCTGAGTATTTCACAATCTGCTCAGTTACTGGGATTTTCACGCACAACCATTTCTAGGGTTTACAACGAATGGTGTGAAAAGGGAAAAACATCCCGTATACGGCAGTCCTGTGGGCGAAAATGCCTTGTTGATGCTAGAGGTCAGAGGAGAATGGGCCGACTGATTCAAGCTGATAGAAAAGCAACTTTGACTGAAATAACCACTCGTTACAACCGAGGTATGCAGCAAAGCATTTGTGAAGCCACAACACGCACAACCTTGAGGCGGATGGGCTACAAAAGCAGAAGACCCCACCAGGTACCACTCATCTCCACTACAAATAGGAAAAAGAGGCTACAATTTGCAAGAGCTCACCAAAATTGGACAGTTGAAGACTGGAAAAATGTTGCCTGGTCTGATGAGTCTCGATTTCTGTTGAGTCATTCAGATGGTAGAGACAGAATTTGGCGTAAACAGAATGAGAACATGGATCCATCATGCCAAGTTACCACTGTGCAGGCTGGTGGTGGTGGTGTAATGGTGTGGGGGATGTTTTCTTGGCACACTTTAGGCCCCTTAGTGCCAATTGGGCATCGTTTAAATACCACGGCCTACCTGAGCATTGTTTCTGACCATGTCCATCCCTTTATGGCCACCATGTACCCATCCTCTGATGGCTACTTCCAGCAGGATAATGCACCATGTCACAAAGCTCGAATCATTTCAAATTGGTTTCTTGAACATGACAATGAGTTCACTGTACTAAAATGGCCCCCACAGTCACCAGATCTCAACCCAATAGAGCATCTTTGGGATGTGGTGGAACGGGAGCTTCGTGCCCTGGATGTGCATCCCACAAATCTCCATCAACTGCAAGATGCTATCCTATCAATATGGGCCAACATTTCTAAAGAATGCTTTCAGCACCTTGTTGAATCAATGCCACGTAGAATTAAGGCAGTTCTGAAGGCGAAAGGGGGTCAAACACAGTATTAGTATGGTGTTCCTAATAATCCTTTAGGTGAGTGTATATAATGTTACATACAAACAAAATTGGCTTTGAATTTTTGTATTTTTTATTTATTTATTTTTTATAATGTTATTAAAATTTTTTATTTTTCATATATAATTTTTTATATATGCATGCACCGTCTGGACACTCTTTGACTGTGCGCTCGCACTCTTATACTGGTGTGTGTGAATTCAAATTCAAACTCCAAATGGCCAAGTAATGAACTCATCAGACTGATTATTGCAGATGATACCCAGCTCTACATATCGTTCCAGCCTGATGATCCAACTGTCTCAACGCATATCTATTACATCCTAGGGCATATCTCTTTATGTTGTGTCTCCCTGTGTGTTGTTTTTGTTGGTTTTTTTTTCATTCAATTTATATAGCACTTTTCTGACACTAAACTCAAAGCACTTTACACAATGAACAGGGGACTCTCCTCAACCACCACTAGTGTACAGCATCCACCTGAATGATGTGACGGCAGATATAGTGCACCAGTATGCTCACCCCACACCAGCTATTGGTGGAGAGGAGAAAGAGTTATAGTCAATTAGTGGCTGGGGATTATTAGGAGGCCAAGATTGAGAAGGGCCAGTTGGGGGAATTTAGCCAGGACACTAGGGTTTACGAGACTCTTACCCTGCTCTTTACGAGAAAAAGAAAAATTCTGTTTACCCTACTCTTTACGAGAAATTATCTAGGATTTTTTTTAAATAACCACAGAGAGTCAGGACTTCATTTTAACGTCTCATCCGTAGAACGGTGCCTTTTTACAGTATAGTGTCCCCGTCACTATACTGGCACATTAGGACCCACACAGACCGAGCTCACCCTACTGGCCTCCCTAATACCTCTTCCAGGAGCAACCATAGTTTTCCCCAGGAGTTCTCCCATCCAGGTACTGACCAGGCTCAACCTTGCTTACCTTCAGTGGGCAACCAGTCTGAGCTACAGGGTGATATGGCTACTGGTAAATGTGAATGTCTGTTTGTAGATTATCTGACTGTTGTTTATGTGCGTTTGTAGATTATCTGGCTGTATGGTGACAGAGGAAGGCTGTTGTTCTGTGGCATCAGCTCTGAGATCAAATCTCTCACGCCTGAAAGAGCTGGATCTGAGCTATAATCACCCAGGAGAATCAGGAGTCAGGCTGCTCTCTGAAAGACTCAATGATCCAAACTGCACACTGGACAAACTTAAGTATGTTGAGCTGTAAAACCCTGTTTATACCCATATTAACCCCTTAAACCCTGACCCTAATTGGTCTTGAATTTATGGTCAGTGAATTCACTGTAATAGCATCTGTATTTATTCATTTTAAACTAATTAAATCCCTAAAAAATACACACAAAGACATATTTTTAGTGTTTTATTAGAATGAGGACATTTTTGTAATTATTAAATTTTATCAGAATATTATTTTTACTCATTTTAGGAAAAAATAACATCTTAACGACATCTATTTTACATTGTTTGCTCATCTGACAAATATTGTCTCAAATGTCAATAAGACAGTCAGCAGATGTCTGAGAAATTTATGATCTAGAATGTTGTAAATCTGATATTTAAGATGTTTAGTAGATGTTACTTTCTAGATGAAAAGATCTAAAACAGACATCAGAGATGTACGTATATTAAACCTGTAAACACACAGCCACAAACATTGGTACTCTTATCATTATGAGGACTCTCCATAGACACAATGATTTTTATTATATATATTCTATCCCCTAAACCTAACCCTCACAGAATCATTTGAGATTTTGACATTTAAAAAAAAATTGTATATATGTTTGAATTACAGGGACACAAGAGATGTCCTCATAAACCACATAGCATAATATCTTTGTAACTACTAGTGTATAACCTAATAAAACCAGCACACACACACACACACACACACGCAGTGTACAGACAGACCGTATTAATGATTTGACAATTTATATAGCTATGTATAAGAGGAAGTAAAACAAAGTACCCATTTGTTTATATGCTTAGTATTTACAGTATTTTTATATTTTTATCTATAAATGTTTTAAAATGACACATCAAGTATTCAGTATATTAGGCCTACTCGTCTACACTGTGAAAAGTCACGTGACCTCATTCTAACAGATTTAGCATTCTTTTGATATTTTGCGTGTGGACGTAACTCACTCTGGGGGGCATTCAAGGGAATTCAGAACCTACTCATGAAAAGGGAAAAACAAAATTATTAATGGTTTTGATTTTGAAAAAAACACTTGAGTGTATGATATTGCTGCATGAAGGTGTTATTGACTACATTTGTACAAAGTTTATAGCATTTTCTTTTTATCAATCAAACTTCATTGGCTTTGGAGCGCAGAGTCCCCCTTCATCTCTCTAAAGTGCTGTTTGGCCCATTTTGGCACAATTGAAAGTTTTTGCAAAAATGCACTACAATGAAAAATATTTAAGCAGTTAAACAAGACAAGAATACAAATATTTATTGTATCTAACCAGAGAAAATTTTGCAAAGCATTTTGCACATATTTAAACATTATTTCCATTATATTTGCTGTGTATTCTGCACACTTTCGTTGGTCTACATGTCAACAAAATATAAGACTCCGTTCCTATATTCGGTGGGGTCCTTTAACCCCTAAAGGACCCCACCCCACCTAAATCTTATTTAAGTGTTTGCAATTATTAAATTATAAACCCCAACAAATCACCCCCTATTAAGAACATTATTATTAGGGTTACTAATTACTAATTCCATCCATCTTCTAAAGAAAATTGTCCTATGCAGGGTCACATGTGCTGGAGCCTATCCCAGCTTTCTCGGGACATAATCACTAAATCATATACCCCAACTCATAGCCAAGATTCCCACCTGTCCTTTACAGTGCTTTTGGACTTTAGTTGTCCAAGCGATGACTTGAGGGCAGTCCCCTAAATACAGAAAAAGCAATTTTATTAAAGGTGCAGTATGTAAGATTCAGAAACCCTTGTTGTTAATGACACCTGTGGCTGTTAAGTGAACTGCAGTGGCTACCTGTTGCTCGTGATCACGCACACACTCCATAGGGACACAAGCAAGTGAGCATTTACCAAAACAATGACGTGACGTACAAAGAGACTGAACGGGACTCACCGGCATCATGCTGACAGATGAGGTAGCATCATTAAAATTACACAGTTATGATTGTTTTACTACAAACGTTGAGACGGTATATTATATTTGACTCTCCAGTGCTGGAACAGGGCTAAAATAAAGTGTGGATATCAGTCTGACTATGTGAGACTGTAGTTTGAATAATCACTTGTCCTTGCATGATACATTGACTGCATTTATATGAAGTGTTAGCTAGCTAGCCAGCTTTATCAATAGCTGTTAGCTAAATTAGGTGGATGATGACAGTAGCTCTTTATAAAATAGACTGTACATTTATAAATATGCTGACACAATTCAGTATTGATGTGATTCATCATAACTGACATTTTGATATATCGATGCGCTATTGTTTTAGAATAATAGATTATATATCTTCTGTATAACCAAGTTTTGTTACACTAATGAATGTGTCTTTTTGCATTATCTTAAACATTGTCTAGCATTAATTTCATGTGTTATTGTAGTTTAGCTAAAATGACACAGATCAATCCTTATGGCTCAATATTTCACATGCTTTACAGTTATGTAAGTTTACCTGTCCAATAAGAAAAACACCAATTCAGGGTCAGTTTTGTTCCCCAAAACTGAACGAATGTCCATCCAGGTATCAAATGCTCTGCCGATTTTCACTCTAGTTTTCGCTCAACCATGATCATGTTCCCGCTTAGCCAGACAGGATTCAGTAGATAAATGTTTTTTTTGGCACACTCAGAGTTTGTGTAGGAGTCAGTGTTGTGCTGGGAGCCGGACGTTTGCAGGATTCATCTCTGAGATAACGAAATCCAGTGTTGCAGTTTGTTGTCACTGTTGAATAGTGTAAGAGAAGCTATTATTCTCTCTCTAGGGACCAAAATATTGTTGAAATAGTTCACAGAGGCTCTCGGGAGCGCACATAAATGTTAAATTTTTGATTTTTGTGGCAAAGTGACCCGCTTCCTTCACATGAAAATCAGTCTACAGGCTGTATAATATAAATATGATATGTAATATGATATAAAATAATATGAATGTTTGGATTATATTTTAACTAGAGGTTATGCTGCCTCATTATCATCAACAAAGCTTGTGCTTGCAAATATGTGTTCAGGTTAAATGAGTAAAATGCACTTTTAAATATGCCTATATTAGAAAATCAGCATCTTATAATGATTTCTGAAGGATCATGTGACACTGAAGACTGCAGTAATGATGCGGAAAATTCAGCTTTGATCACAAATTGCATTTTACAATATATTTAAATAGAAAATTGTGTTCTTTTAAATTGTAAAAAGAGTTCAGAATATTAATGTTTCTGTATTTTGGATCATATAAATCCAGTCATGGTGAGCAGAAGAGACTTCTTTTAACTGTAGTGTAGGTCTAAAATTAAGTAAAGTCTTTATGTAAAGAAAATATATAGTCAGATTACTTTTAACTTAAAACTTGATTTGGATCATTAAGTCTCCTCGCATTCATTCTCTTTCTGTCACATTTCTCATTGATAGGCCAAGGGGAGGGGTCATTGTCTCAGGTGTGAATTGCAATCCATATTCATGATCATTCACACCTCCTCGCATATGACCTTTCAACACTAAAATTGTCTTACAAAAGTTAAATTACTATATTGTTTTGTTTGAATGAGTAATCAGGATGGTTTTCACATCATTTTGTAGCAAAAACTTTAGACTACAAGATCCAGTTCTCAAAAGTCTTGTGGACAAATGTTTAGTATGTGTTGTATGACCTTATTTCAGTTACTTAAAATTGTATTTATTTTTTCAAAAACCACGCATAAATGTTATTTTCTCAAATACAAACATGTACACACATGTTGCTCTCATATTATTGTATCCTAGTTTTTGCTGAATACAGTGTTATCCGACTTTAGCCATTAATATGTTTTTAAGCAACTGAAAAAAGCACAAATGTCAAGGCATGTCAAAACTTCTCCAGGGCCCAAAATACCCTCAGACTCCAGAGGGTTAATAGGCAAACTAGGAAGTCCGGGAAGGGCTCATTTTATAAGTTGCGTTACAAGCCGTTCACACATTGGCAAAAAAGGTGCTGCTTGCTTGATATAACCAAAATATTGTTGAAGTAGTTTTGCAGCATTTGGTTGAGTAAGGCTTTCCCTTTTTATTCGATGGGAAACACAGTGGACAGTGACAGTGATTCCAGGGAAAAGGTCTTTTAGCCTCTTTCTTCAGTTTTCTTGCCTTGACAGTAAAAATCAATTCTGCACCAAAACTGCTATTCAAATAAAAATAAAATGTTCAAATCTTACCAATCATAACAGAAGCAGCATCACTGGTAAATAATGCAAGAGTGGCTGCAGGTCTGCATTTTTCTGCTGTAATGATGTTGAGGATGGTTTCTGTAATAGTGGCAGCATCTCCAATAGGAATGTAATGATTTAACAGTTTCCCAGTTTAATAATAGATGGTTTTCACAACATAGATATTCTTATTCACAGTATTGCATGAATATAAAAATATAAAATGTCTGAACTTTTCTAAAAATCCAAATCAGTTTAATGATGACATCATCAGATATACTTGATTAAATTGTGATTTCCTCATTTTACATTGAATCGACACGGCATGGCACGGGCTCATCTCACCACAAAGACATGTCGGACCCTGAACCTTTATTTTACTGCTGAGATCTGCGGTGTGAGAGGATTTTGGGTATGGCAACATTAAAGGTTTACTTCAGGATTTAGCATTAAGCTTTGTATCAGTAGAAAACCAGTAGTATTTTCGAATTACTGTTACTGAGAATATGAAAATAAATTCAACAAATTCTCCTCCCGGCCCTGCACTGGGGGACGGAGTGGTCTTAACCATTTCCAGAGCTAACATCCTGGTCCCTCGGTCGAGCGTCTACGGAGACCTGGGAGCCTTACGGGTCCTCGAGGGGGTCCGTGAGATGGGGGGCGTCTGGTTCCTGCGGTGTGCTCGACACTGGGGCTGAGAGCTGAGAGACGCCGCTGTAACGCTCTCCGATGCAGCGGTGATGTCATCCAATTCTGAAGCAAGCGTGCCGGGGATGTGGGTGGTTCGAGGGGGTTTACCCGGCGTAACCCGTCATTACGCCCAAATCGCCTTCATCGCCCACAATGAAAAAAAAGCCACGACCGCAATGGTGTAACGGCCATGTTCTCGCACATGAACCATTGGAGAGAAATCCCCGTATATCCTGGGGCAGGGTATGCAAATACTGTCTGCCAACTTCTCATTGGCCTTTTTTCATAGATCAGAGGCATATTCGGTGCTCGAGAGACCCCTTGTGTCGCTTCTTCGACACAACGTCGAAGTGAGCGACAGACGGGTATCTACTGGTACTATTGGGATGAATAGGAGCCAGATAAAAACTTACTGGTGCACTTTTAAAAAGCGGCACAAACACTGCTCTGGAGCCGGTTTCATAACCCAGAATTAAAAGTGTTGCTAATCAACTTTCAGAGTTACAAGTGTGAAACGTTACTTTACTGGACGTTAAAAGCGGGGTTAAAAGACAATAACCCAGGGTTAAGTGCAGTGTGAAAGCACTTGCGTTTATTGTTGGTGGGATGTTGTGTGTATGTATTGCAGAGGTGTCAAACTCAGTTCCTGGACCCCTCACACCCCTCATTTGTTGTAAGACTGTCAGTGGATTGAAATATTGAATAATGATTAATCACATATTTGTTTTGTTGTTAGTGTTAACACATTCAGTTCCAGGAAAACTAAATAACAGTCCTGTGTGTCATTATTAGATTATTTTCTGACAGTTTCAACTAGTTGTAAAAGTTTGGTTTTACAGCCTCATTTTTTTATCATGCCAATAAAGCTAATAAATATAAATTAATAAAGATAAATCAATCAATAAAGAGCGAGAGAGAGAGAGAGAGAGAGAGAGAGAGAGAGAGAGAGAGAGATTCTCTGTGTGTTATTTCAGATAAAATCACTTGCAGCACTTTGAAGTAAGTTTCTGGTGAGCTGAATGTGATGTCATCATTTGTGTGTGTTTGTGTTTTTATAGTGTGGATCATGGAGGAGAGTTCAGGATTACAGCAGGACCACGCAAATGTAGGTCTACACAAACACACACACGTGCGCTGTTTTCCTCCCGGTTTCTGTCTTGCTTTCACTTTAACTTTCGTAGGTTTCACGTTCTGGTTGGTTTTCTCCACTGTCAATCATCCAGAGTAATGCGTGAATTTAGGTGAAAGGATTTATTTTATTTATTTTAGGGGTTAGGAAATTAGGTGTGAAGGTAGATAGGGTGGTGTAGGTAGTTTATTTGTAAATAGTGTCAATGGTCCAAAGGGAGATGGTGACGGTAATGCAACAATGGGTTTGTGAAACACCGAGAGCTCCTCATTCAGATATGTATCGTATGTTTAGATGCTCGCATTGATTACTTGTTCTCTTGTTAGTTTTGACTGTGATTTTGACTTCGTTTGTAATCTGTGAATTTAGAATTCATCTTGTTTTTTTTTTCTTTCTTTTGATTGATCAAACCGTTTGTAATGAAGGATTAAATTGTGTTGCTGGTTTGGAGTTATGATCACTGTGGGCATCTGTTAGAATGCACAAGTCTTTCGTTTTTCATCTACACTCTCTTTTATTCCAAACTTGCTTCTTTTTTGTTACAGGTGAATAAAGATGTGGTTAATTTCCTGCATGCACAATCCACCAAAAACAATATTAACTGTATAAACAACACTTAAATAACTGGTGTTCCTTCTGCCTGTCACTTCACAAACTAAACTGTCCTCCGCGTAAGAACGCGATAGTATTTCGGGCAGTCATATGATAAGGCAGTCCATTAGCACCCTCTGCTGGACTGTTTCACACAATCCTTTACAACAGCCACCCCCAAATTTGTCCCATAAATTTGCAGTTACTTTGGCAACCCTTTGTCCTCATTATCTGATATAGCGGTAAGACGGGTCTGACATAAGTTCGATCTTTCACTTTAACCTCTGCTGTACGTATCCGCCCATCAGCTCCTGGCAATACCTTGATGACCCGTCCGATTGGCCATAGGGCTCTGGGCATTTGAGGGTCCACTATGAGTACCACTGTGTCTGGTTGGAGTGGTCTGTGTTCGTTTGCCATTTCCCTCGGATCTGCAAGGTAGGTAAGTAGTTTCTCAGGAACTGTGACCAGAATCGGTCAGCGATGATTTGACAGGCCCTCCATTGCTGCCTGCTGAGTAACCTGGAATCATGATAGATGATTTGTGGCAATGAAGGGTCTAGCCGCCCCATCAGAAGGAGGTTGGGGATAATTGGGTCTGGGTCAGCCACATCAGAGGAGATGTAACCTAAGGGCTTGGAATTTAGAATACCCTCGATTTCGATCAGGATGGTGTTAAGCATTTCAGTCGCAGACTGGGCATTGAGGGAGGCATATAAAGCTGTCTTTATGGAATTTCTCTTTCCCATGAACCTCAAGTGCGGTGCACTAGGGGGATTAAAGATGAACTTAATCTGGTGCTCAGCCAGGTGAGTTTGCAAGGAAGGGTGCATGGCTTTGAAAGTGTCTTGGAGTTCTCGGTCACCCCTTTTGAAATTAGTCCCTTGGTCAGACTGTAATTCCGCAGGCTTGCCTCTTCGAGAAATGAACCTCCTCAGAACCATCAGAAAGGAGTCTGTATCTAGGCTTGTTAAGATCTCGATGTGTACTGCCCTAGTAGTTAAGCATTTGAATAAGATCCCCCATCTTTTTTTCATTACGGCGACCTATTTTGAATAAAAAGGGTCCAAAGCAGTCCACTCCAGTAGAGAAGAATGCCGGGCAATGCAAGCGGAGACGGGCAGGAGGTAGGTCTGCCATCTGAGGAAGCACTGGGTGGGCTGTCCATTTCTGACATTCCAAACAGGCACGTTGCTTCTTTTGAAAAGCTTCACGACCCTGAAGTATCCAGTACTTACGCCGTAGTTCCCCAAAAAGTCATTCAGAACCAGGGTGCTTTAAGTTGTGATCAACATGCCAAATGAGCATCCTAGTCACCGGGTGCTTTGGATCCAGAACGACTGTATGAACCATCTCTGGTTCCAACTGGTTGCATCCGTGTAGTCTGTCACAAACACAAATTTCGCACCTTTCTTTATCAAGTTCAGGTGCCAGCATTGCGGCTTGATGATGATACTGGTTTTATAGCAGTAATACACTGTGTCTCCTCAGGGAAACTCTCTCTCTGGGCAGCTCTGAGGATCTCTAATTCTGCTTTTTGGTAAGTTTCAGCTGTAGGCCCTTGAGAATCAGCTGGGGCCGCCCCCTGTAGATACTCTGCAGTTGCCTTAATTAAGTCTTTAAAACAGTGGAACTCTTTGGGGTCAGGAGAGGAGGGGCAGGCGTTTGTAACAGTGTTAAGGCAAATGTGGCATGGTGGAGGGCGGGACTGGGGAGTGATTACGCACGCCCGGTCCCATATTAGGCTAATTAAGCCATCAAGAGGGATAAAGGCCACTCGCAGACGGCGATCGGGGGAGAGAGCTCAATTACGGACATGTCCGGCATCTTATGTGTTTGTCTTTTGAGTTTTACATTAAACCTTTAAGTTATATGTCAAGCCGGTTTCTCGCCTCTTCCTTGTCCACAAACTTGATCTGTGTTACAGCAAGAAATAGGTTTCCGTAGTTCTTCGGAACCTTCCCCTCTAGGGAATGTCAAAATATTAGGCCAATGTTCAGCCACAGGAAGGGTGGTCCTTTTGGCCCATCG
This sequence comes from Moxostoma hubbsi, assembly GCA_032164185.1. NCBI lineage: Eukaryota > Metazoa > Chordata > Actinopteri > Cypriniformes > Catostomidae > Moxostoma > Moxostoma hubbsi. The sequence goes on from JAVLUX010000245.1 coordinate 3,693,681, forward strand.
ATTTTCACCTGCCAGCTCCAGTAGAGTCTTCCACCTTGTAATGTCATCAGCTGGGTTGTTCGAAGAGTCAACATAGCGCCAGTCTTTGTTATTTAGCTCCTGAATCTCAGTAATCTGTGTCCCTACAAACACCTTGAAGCCGCAGGAGTCAGACTGGATCCAGGTAAGAACAGTGGTTGAGTCTGTCCATAAGATAACTATGGTGATGTTCATAGTGAGTTCCTTCTGCAAAAGTGAGGGTGGCACACATCTCCAGCCTGGGCATTGAAAGCCATTTTTTAGGAGCTACACATGATCTGGCAGTCATGAAAGCTACCTTAACTTGCCTGTGTGGGTCCTCAGTACGCAGATACCCAACACTCCCATAAACCCGCTCTGAGGCATCACAAAAGATGTGGACCTCTTTGGTGCAGTTGGGGTTGTCGATGTCAGGACTTGCGTAACATTGAGGCAAACTGATTTTTTTCAGCTGGTAGAGTTCACTCTCCCATGCTTTCCAGGCTGCAAGAATATCACTAGGGAGCAGTGGGTCATCCCATTCTCTTTGTTCCACAACAGTTGAACAAGAATCTTGGCCCTTGTTGTGAATGGGGTGATGAACCCAAGTGGGTCATACTGGCTGGCCAGCACTCTGTAGATGTTCCTCATGGTTGGGGGACTTGCTTCCAGCAAGTGAGACTTGTATATCAGTGTGTCTGAGCTACACCTCCAGCGTAGTCCCAGAGCAGGTTCGTGTGGGTACATTTGGCTTTGGTTGAGCCACTGATCGCTATCTGTAGACTGTATTTCGGGGGGGAAAGTGACTTATGACTTCTGGGACGTTGCTTGCCCATTGTCTTAACTCAAAACCTCCACTAGCCAGTAAATCTCTCAACTTGTTAACCAATGCTTTGGCTGCTTCAGGGGAAGAGAAGCTCTGAAGCCAACTGTCTACATAAGTGTCTTTCAACAGCACCGCGGACATCTCTTTCTTGACTGTGATCAGTAATGTGCCTCTGAAGTGCACACGTTGCACAGCATGGGGAACAAGATGTCCCAAATGGCAGGGCCTGCCATTCGTACACACTAGGAATGATCTCTCTCTGCATATCACACCACAGGAAACATAAAAGTGGTCTGTCCTCAGGGAGGAGCCTCACCTGATGGAACATACATTTTATGTCACTGCTGACAGCTGTGGAATGTTCTCTGAATCGCACCAGGACACCTAGTAGGGAAGAACTCAAATTGGGAACAGGCAGGAGCAGTTCATTTAAATTTTCTCCTTGATATGTAAAGGAGCAGTTGAACAAAATTTGGTTCTTCTGGTTGTGAGTCACCATATGTTGCAGGATGAACCATGACTCTCTAGAGGTGTGCCAAACTTCTCAACTCACTTTCTTGGTATCAAAGGTGCCCAACCCCTCCTCCTCATTGGTTCAGACTATCCACATCTAATAACCTCTCTCCAGCCAGTAAAGTTAGGATGCCCTGGGGGGCCTGCTGCGGTTAAGACAAGACTTGGCTGGACACTTCAGGGCCCAACTAAGTGCTTATCACAACAGAATGTGTCTCCAGAGTATGATTGCCGTTACTGACCTTGAGAAGGACTTGACTGCATCCAGCCTTCCTGTCTAAATAGAGAATGTCGGTGGAGGAATTCACCAGTCCGCAAGTTGTTTCAGAGTTTTCCCCCTTTGGACTGTTGTTCTGTTTTAGTATTTATATCATGAAAAGCATTCAGATGCTTGCCTTTACAGGTGATACAGTTGACTCTCAGCCGACACTGTGAAGCTTGGTGACTGCGGCCACATCTCCAACAGCGATGGTTGTTTGTTGTTAAACACCCACTGTTTTTTCTGCTTTTTAGTGAGCTGAGAAAGGTTACAACAGTCACCTAGGTTGTGTAGGTTATTACAGCAGTAGGGACAGTACAGTCTGGACTTCTCAGTCCACTGTAATGTCCAATTTATTGCAGAAGGTGCCTCACAAGAAGTTTGGGTAGAACCTAACAGCACAGTCAATGGTCTGTTTCTTCCTTTACCATCTTTCTTGTACTCTCTCTGCCTTTTAGCGGCATCTTTGTTAGTCTCCATCCGATCAAATGTATCACCATCTTCCTGAATTTGTATCTCATACTCAAACCACTCTGCAAAGTCCAAGAGAGAAGGAACTCCTCTCTTTAAGGAGTGAAAGTATCACCTGAAGTTGGCTCTGAAGTCCTGTGGCAACTTACTTTTTAGTCTGGCCACATGTGAGCCACACTGAAGTTCAATGCGTCCTCCTTCCTTGAACTGTTCTAGCATTCCAACCAGAGCTCTAACCCTCAGTGCAAATTTACGAAATCCCATAGAATCTCCCGGTCGTATGGTGGGCCCATCCATCAACTCTGCAATTCTCCGCAAGGCCAGATGGTGAGGTTGACCCTAGTTCTGGATAAGAGAGGCCATGGTATCTGAATAAGGGCACAGAGAGTTACTGTACGAATCTGCAATTAAAAGTGCTTCAAATTTGAGATGGTCCAGCAGAATTTGATATTTAAACCTCTCTGTAGAATCAGGGGGGAGGATATTCTCCAGGGATATTCGAAGCCTTGCAAATTCTCTAGGGTCATCACAGGTGAAGTCTGGGATGGAAGGCTTCATACCCCTATATGATCTCTCTTGTCTACGTGGTTGTAAATCAGTGAAGCTGTAGTCTTTTTGCGGTGGCAATGGAGGGGCTCTATTATTTTCAGAGTTTGACCATGACTCTGACTCCTCTGTTGGCTGTTGATAATCTGGTGTGGATGGGTAAGATGACCGCTTCAGCTTTAGTTTATGAATGCATTCCTTTAATTCCTCCATAACATCTACAATACCTGGATTGGGCTGTTTCAGACTCTCATCTGATGTCATTGGGGGAGGTGGTGGTTCAGTCTTCGTCCTCAACAGCTGACTGATGGGCAAACTGTTTTGGTATATTAGCTACGGCTTGGTACTTCATTCTGACACTGGGAGGATGCTCTTGTAATAGCTGCATAGGAGGATGGGGTGGCAGGACGCTGCATATCCAAAACAGTTTGGTGTAACCTCCTGTTATCTTCCTGCAGCTGCTGAAGAACTAACATGGGCGGGGTATGCTGTGATGCGTCGGGGTACTTTCATATAGGGGAACATGAGCTGAGGCTGAGAGTATTCCTTCTATGCCTTCTATAGTACTGTGGGGAATGGGGTGCTGGAGGAGAGGTGTCATCTAGGCAGATCTCTCCATATATCTCCCTTTTTTTCATTCCTGAAGAATGTTGACTAGGTTGGTCAAATATTAATTGATGTGGGAGATCAACCTCATATTCCTTAAGCCAGACAGGAGGGTGCCTTTGCTAGTGTGAGCGAACATCATCTGGTCTTGGGTCTCTTTCTAATGGATCATGAGCCATCTTCATCCACAGTAATCACCTATCCGGCTCGAAGGAGCAATTTGTAATGAAGGATTAAATTGTGTTGCTGTTTTGGAGTTATAATCACTGTGGGCATCTGTTAGAATGCACAAGTCTTTCGTTTTTCATCTACACTCTTTTATTCCAAACTTGCTTATATGTTACAGGTGAAAAAAGATGTGGTTAATTTCCTGCACGCAAAATCTACCAAAAACTATATTAACCTTATAAACAACACTTAAATTACTGGTGTTCATTCTGCCTGTCGCTTCACAAACTAAACTGTCCTCCGCGTAAGAACGTGATAGTATTTCGGGCAGTCATATGATAAGGCAGTCCATTAGCACCCTCTGCTGGACTGTTTCACACAATCCTTTACAACACTGTTTATCTTTGCCAGTGTGTCGCTGTTACAGGACATTATCTCTCTGTCCGCTGTTTCATTCCTTCACATTTCTGAGTTATTGGATTATTTGGTTGAGTTTGTGCTGGCTGCAGGAAATGGGACAGGTAAATTATGTCACGTGACGTACATTGTGCACACTTAGAATATTCTGTTATAAACGCACTCGGCCAGGGGCAAGTGCCACCCACTGTCATTTTTGTTTGGTTAGATAGTGAAGTTTAGATATGATGTCACGGATGCTGAAGATTTTTGTTTCTACAATTTCTTTTGCCTTTGGGAGGTTTATTAGATTAAAAAGATTAGGAAGATTTGACGTTTGGTTTTATTCATGTCTTTGGCACTGTCCAATTCCTTTTCCTCCTCGTCTTCACTGTTGATACATGCTGTAAATATTATCTTGTAAATAACACGTATTGTTTGGACACCTTTGGGTCACAGTTGCAAATTGTAAATAAACCTGTTTAAATATTAATATAAATGTCAATATTTCACTACACTGCTGATTTACACACACACACACACACACACTGGTTTAGTGATTGTTGTGTTTTAAGTGTTTTTTCTCTTCTTGTGTTCAGATGTCTGTGATCTCACACTGGATTCAAACACAGTAAACACTGAACTCATTCTGTCTGAGGGGAACAGGAAGGTGACACGTGTGAGAGAGCGTCAGTCATATCCTGATCATCCAGAGAGATTTGATGTGTATCAGGTTCTGTGTAGAGAGAGTCTGACTGGACGCTGTTACTGGGAGACTCAATGGAGTGAAGATGGTGCTGTTATATCAGTGTCATATAAAGGAATCAGCAGGAAAGGAAAGATTGTTGACTGTGAGTTTGGATTCAATATAAACTCCTGGAGTCTGTGGTGCTCTAATAACAGATTCACTGTCTATCACAATAATAACAGAACTGTCATACGTCCCCCTTCACACGACTGTAAGAGAGTAGGAGTGTATGTGGACTGTCCGGCCGGCACTCTGTCCTTCTACAGTGTCTCTGACACACACACACTCACACACTTACACACACTCAGAACCACATTCACTCGACCCCTCTATGCTGGATTTAGAGTTTATCCTGATTCCTCAGTGTGTCTGTGTGAAATTGATCATCAGAGACACACACACACAACTGGATGAGTGAAATATACTCACTGTATCGCACATCAACACAACTCCAAACTGTTTCTAGAAATCATTTCATCAATTAATACAATGACAGTATTTTTGTGTCTCACTGTAATGTGATTGAAGTTATTTAGTATCAACTTAAATAATAATAGGGGGCGGTTATGGTTGTAGCACTTTTTGCTTCATCACCTTTAACTCAGTTCTCAATTTCAAATGTCACCAATTCAAACCTTTGAAAGAACATCACAGACCTCATGAGTTGATGTCAAATACACGGTGTTCCTTTGTTACAACCTTCCCCACTACCGGGAAACACATGCTGGGGTAAGTTGTGACAATTAGACAAAAGAAGCAAAAACAGAGGCCACACCAGGTGTGTGTGTGTAAATTAGTCTAGAATAATCTTTCTTTTATATGCTTAATGAACACTTCTTTACAATGTACCTGTGTAAAGAACAATGTCAATGTATGTGTGTATATTCTTAATCAGTCACAACAGATCTGACTGACTTGCCCCTTTTGTGACCTCATCAGATGCTTTTTTTTTTTTTAAACATTGATTCTCTCTCTCACACACAAAGTTAGCAGGGGAAATGTATCGCAATTTGCCAGAGAAACTAGAATTGAATCTAATAGAATTCATATGATTTTATCTGTAAAAGTATTCGTTGTAAACAAATATAGTCTTGGTCAAAAAATGTACTTTCCTCAAAATCAGTTTTTTCTCAATAAAATCAGCACATGCTGAAATGATCATCAGACTCCAAACTGGTGGTGTTACAACTCTCCCCGTCTCATGTCATATCAACATAGTTTCTACTTTAGTTTTATAATCCCAAATACTTCAAAATGAATAAAATTCTTCAAATATGTTCTGCTTTTTGGAGCTTCAAAAGGTCTGGCCACCATCCACTTGCATTGAAAGTCATTCACAACTGGGATGGATTGAGGGTGAGTAAATTAGAGCATTTTGATTTTTGGGTGAACTGTCCCTTTAAGCATCACTTTTCTTTTAACTCTAATTATTGATTTTTAGGATATACAATTGTGTAAATAAATACAATGGAAACTGCATTTAATAAGAGGTGCTTAACCAAGCACAGAAAGGAGCAGATGCCATCATAGCTGTGAAGCGAAGTTGCCTTCCAACCCACTGGGTGTATTGGTTGACCTTGAAAATGAGATGTGGACATTTGTCAAAACTTGGGTCAGTGACTGACATTTGGGGGTACTTTATGCCATTCTCATCAACTACCCAATGAATCCGACACTTTGTCATTCTTTTTATGAGGTCATACTGTAAATGGAGATGTATCTTGATGATGGCAATGTCTGTCCAAGATGAAAAGATCTTTTATATGTATAGTTTCATTTATAAATGCAAATTGTTTCTGGTGTTTTTGTTACAGTATTAGTTCAGAGAGTTACCTACATTTACATTTTAAGCATTTGGCAGATGCTTTTATCCAAAGTGACTTACAGTACACTTATTACAGGGACAATCCCCCCGGAGCAACCTGGAGTTAAGTGCCTTGCTCAAGGACCTTTAACTTCAGGGATTCTCTGCAACTGGATCAAGTTCTTTTCTCTTGCAGTTCAAGTTATATTTACATACATCTCATTTAGAAGAGAACAAGTGGACAGTCATCCAAATAAAAGTATATGTAACAACTCTTATGATACCTTTAAAAGCCTAGAAAACTTTTAGTATCCTGGGCAATACAGTATTTGAGAGGAGCAGTGAGTAAGATGAACACATTTCTGTGAAAATTATTGAAAATAGGGTCCCTGCAAATACTGAGGTCATGTGACTTTGTATTGAAACTCAGTTCACAATCTTATTTTAAGTAACATGGCAGCATTGTGAGAAACTCACTGACCTCATGGCAAATGTTTCGACCTTTTACATGTTTTTATGAAAGATACTAGATGCAAAATTGTCAATAAAAGCAGTATGTTGAAGAAAAAAATATGAAAATGCCATATTTGTGGCATAATATGATAGAAAATAGCAATAAATTAATTTGTGTTCATAAATTAATTGATCAGGTATTTTTATGTTCTTGCCCTTTTAAGGGTTAATTATCAGCAGGCTTATAAAATATTATATTAAATTATTATATATTATATTAAAATATTATTATGAAATATCAGCATTACAGTTTTTCTCAATTGCTAAAACACTAAACCCTATTGTCTGAACCAAATGCTCAGTTGCCTGAACCCACTGATTGAATCAATCACTCTTTTGGCAAAACCATAAGCACTTTTCACCTGTTTAGACACAACTTGCCAACACATTTTCATTGTGATTCACCCGTGCTGCATAATGGTGAGCACAGGTGACAAAAGTCAAACACAATTAAAGCACAGGTGTCACCACTTGAACACAACAACTCAAAATTGATCACACTTGTGGCTAATTATGTGAGGGAACATATACAGTAAGCCAGTTCAGAGAGCACTGGTTTGTGAGGCCCTACAATGGATAGAAATCTGAGAGGAAGAGTTTGTGTGAGAGGAGGTCGAGGTGGTCAGCGAAGACAAAGAACAGTAATATCTGATGAAATCAGAGCTACTGTGATTGACCATGTTGGTCCATGGTATGAGCATGAGGGAGGCTGGACAAAGGGTACAACCAAACATCAGTAGATTCACTGTGTCCACCATAATCCGAAGATTTAGAGAAGAGAACAGGTATTACCTTTTTTTGACATAGGCATGAAATACTATATACTGTACCACAGTATACTGTAAGTAAATATGTTTCAGTACATCACTGTACCAATGTACTGTAGTATTGTAATGGAGGGTTGGTCTAACTGTTTGTAGGCCTAGTATTCCATGTATATTTTTTTGTAACTCCATGTTCTCTTTTTGTAGACTTGAAAGACTGCCACATGGGGGTGGGAGGACAGGTATGTTCTCCCCACACCAAGAGATCTTAATTGTTGATATGGTCCGTGAGAACAATGCCATTACAGTAAACTGAGTGAAATTCAGCAGATGATCATTGAGGACCATGTAAATTTTGAGATGTGAGATGCTCTGTTAGGGCAGCAGGATGAGCATCCCATCTATGTTGTTTGGGAGAATGTGAGTTTTCACAGAACCCTCCAGGTTAGAGAGTGGTTCAATATGAACCAAGGTTTTATCAATCTTTGCCTTCCACCTTACTCCCCTTTCCTAAACCCCATTGAGGAATTCTTCTTCTCATGGCGGTGGAAGGTATATGTATGCCAACCTTACACCAGGGTAAATCTCCTGCAAGCCATGGGACTTGTGTAGCGGATATTAACTCACTTACTAATGGACCAGAAAACTAAAATCAGAAGACTGCTTGATACGTAAAAGGAGGTGGTGGTGATGCTGAGAAACAGGCAGAGACTGAAGGTAGGTTGAACCATAAGAGGTAACTTTGAGTATTTAGTGATTTTTTTTTTTTTTTCTTTTTAGTATTTTCCTTTTACCTCAATCATAAAATGACAAAACAAAATGACAGGAAAAAAAAATACAATAAGCAATATATTGCCTGGGTGCACCCTCTAAATAACTTTTCGTATATCAATAATCACAATCACATTCAATGTATCCAAGTGAACACAATGAAAAACAATAAAACAATCACCAGTGGTATTACATATTAACCACTGAAATAATTTCTTCCAGTTCAAAGGGAATATCAATTGGAATGTTGATCAGTGTTAAACTTTCCCAATTGTGCTCTTGGGATGTTTCAGTCCCAAGGGAAAAAAAATATCAGTCTCTGAAAATGTGTTCTCTTACTTATCTCAGTAGAAATAATGAAACGAAAAATTGTCCTTTCCTCTAAGTTCGTGATCCTTTCAGAATCGAAGTGGGAGGCTCGCCATCAATTAGGGAAATCCATCTTGAAAAAAAACATTCTCACAGAAAAAAAAACCTGGCCTGATCACAGACCAGAGTTTGCATTCAATATTGTATATCATTAATGATTTACAATTACATATATAACACAGGAACAAATAAAATGCATATATATGCAAACCATCATCCTAACAAATGATATTGTACTTAATTACCTGTCCATTCACTTTTTTCTCTTTTTTTTCTTCCACAGGCACGCGCAACCAAAATGGCGTCAGCAGTGAACACTTAATACACCATGCGGTCTGACACGACCACACTGCAAATGAACAATCCAACCCACACAACATCAGAATATAACACAATCTTGTCTCATATGCATAAAACAAAAACAGCTATTACATCCAATGTGTTGTCATTCGTTTTTTTTAAAGCCAATTATAACACTGGTAAACTCACCGAGTCAATGTAAACTCTGAAGTGCCCGATTGACAATCACACAAGATCATCCACTATCTTACCCTCTGATTTATTCAGTTTGTATAAACTTTGTTAAAAGTGAACTAATATAGTTCTTAAACTGTTCACTCTCGTCGTCAGATCAGATATCCCAGTCGCTCTGCATCTGTCGTCTAATTTGCGCAACGCTATATGTAAGCAAGAGGCGGAGCCAGCAACCAAACGCTCCGATTGGCTGATACTCGTCTCTTAACTCAATTCAGATATATATTTATATAAGTTTTTTTTTTTTTTTTAGAATTTCGCATTTATGAATAATCATAACATTCTATTCAAGCAACATAAAAATAAAATCTGTAAAACAATTATTTAACCAGGGTTACACTTGCCTGTGGTGACATAGGTGTGGAGGCATGCCAAGCCTGGATACGGCATGCCAGGGTTTTTTTTCCCCCGTTGCTTGGCCAGACAAAATGTGGCCTGTGATGTGGATGAAGTCCTGTGGCCTGACCCAGTACGGAGACATGATACTGTGGCTGAGTAATGCACCTATTTGTATATTTTTGTATTTTATTTTTACATGAGCTTACTGTACACAAGTAGCAAACGCATAAGATTTGTTTGTTTTTACAAGTGCTACGTGTAAATGCACAAGATTTCTGTTTTGTCTTTTTGTACAAGTGCTAAATGCACAGGTTTTTTTGTTTTGCAACATGCATTTAGCCTACAGTGAACAAACATTTATTTCTCCAGCTTCGTGTCCTGAGCATTGTTTTCTATTTTTCTACGTAGTGTTTAGTGACTGTTCAGTAGTGTTTTAATTTTGATTGACTCGGGGCACGATTTGACAACATAGTTCAGTTTTGAGCACAGATTGAACTGTTTTGAGGTGAAAGTTTGGTTTTGCAAGAAGAGTCTGAGGTTTTGTGAATGTAGCTTGAAAATTGGGTTTTGTGTTCACAGTTTAGAGAAAAAGAGAGCAGCTTTCAAGAAATGTGTTTTAGCAATCGAGAAAAACTGTAATCAATGGCTTTTAAGAGACTTGTCATTAAGAGGGACAGTTTTGGTTTCTAAAACAGATATCCCGGTTATCTTATACAGCTGTGGCTCTTCAGGTTGATAAGATATTGAAGGAGATTGATAAGATGCTTTTTGATTTTGTTTGGGAAAAATAGGATGCATTATAAGAAAAACAATCGTAATGAACTCATATGAAAATATGAGGTCTTAATTTCCTGAACTTCGCTACTTTAAATAATACATTTAAAATCAGTTGGATTAAACAAATAGTAAGTATCCAGTATCTATTTGGAATATTATTCCCCTCCATATTTTATCTAGTTTGGGTGGCATAAATTTCTTCCTTGTTTGCAAATTTGAAATTAACAAAATACCTGTGACACTTTCTGCATTTCATCGTCAAGCTTTTCTAGCATGGAGTTTAATTTACAAACACAACTTTTCACCTCACCAGTACTTTATCTGGAATAATAAGGACTTTCTTTTTAAACAAAAGTCTCTTTTCTTTGAAAACTGGTTTGGTGGACCAATTATTCAACACAGATGGCCTTCTTTTTACTTATAAGGAATTCATGGCGAAATATAATATTCCCATACCACCAAGGGAATTCGCAACTATCTTTGGTGCGATTTCTTCTAAAACATGCATGTTGTTTAAACAGCCAAACAGATTAGATTACCAGCAACTCCCACCCCTCTCACCAAATAACTTATTATAAAATATGTTTCTCCTGTCGTTACAATGATTATAACAGATCGATAAGAGCCCTTTTCCAGCAGGATGTTGTTTCGAAACCAGATGTAATTGCATATTGGAGTCAGTTTGTGAGTGATGTTGACTGGACAAAAGTCTGTCTTCTGCCCAATCGCTATCTCTTAACAAACAAGGTTAAAGAAGTGTCTTTTAAACTCCTTCACAGAATATACCCTGCTAAACATTATTTAAACAAGTTTAAAAAAGATATAGATGAAAGTTGTAGCTTTTGACAGCAGAAGCCAGAGACAGCTGTTCATTTATTTTGGCAATGCCCTTGTGTTAGTTATTATTGTAAACTCCAAAGATAAACAAACCCACACTTAATTTTATATATATATATTTTTATTTTAATGGCTAAACTTCAAATTCATAAATGTACATTTTCAGGAAGAAAACCTTTTTTATAGTATTTAAAAATGAAGTGAAGCATTATATTGAGTCAATATTGCCCTCGAAGAAACAAAAAGCTATTCGAGTTTTACAAGCATGTGCACTTTTTAAAATATTCTTATATTATTATTTATACCTCCCTCAGCATTTTAAATGTTGTATTTGTATTGTTTGTAATATTTTCTTCAATAATAATAAAAAAGAAACGACTGGAAGTGTTCATAAACGCCGAAGATGATGTTTATGAAAGTAGAAACAGCACGTGGGTGATGATCCAGAGGAATCTTTATGGTGAGTTTATTTGGTTTTTGATGATCATTGTTTATTCTTTGAGTCACACTTTTCCTAAATTAGTCGATATACGAAAAATAGATACACTACTACCTTTTCTTTGTAAGTTATCCACAGTCCTGCATGTTTAAATCTAGCTGTATTTTTAATCCTGTTATATCAAATAAATATGTTTTTGTCTTTTGTTGCGATGGATTTTGCTGCACAATTAAATTGCGTTTGGAAGTTGTGCATAGTTTTAAAAGGTAAGAGAATATTTATTGGCAGCAGTATCAAGTATCATGGACAATCCATTCACGTATATCATTTTATTTGTAGGCCTACTTCTGGAAAAAATGTATATACACTTTTCCTAACCAAAATAAAACACGATCATTTATTTATTTTTAAATAAATGCTTGACCACATAAAATGCCTGAGAGAAAAACATGCAATCTATACACAACAGTCAGCTTCTGTAGAAGACCAAAACTGCCTAAATTAAAAATAAATGAATACAAATATTTGAAAATATGTATGTACACAATTACCAAATGTATGTATTTCCTCATTATTTATTCACTTAATTTCAAAATATATTATTTTTGCATGTATATATTTCCAAATTTATCTCCACATTTATATATTTCCAATTTTCTTTCTGTATGCTAATAAGGGGCATGCTTTCTCCCTCAGACATAACAACTGAGTGCCACAGAGTGAAGCTTGGAGGGCACAGTGACATCTTGTGGTTGAAAAAAAGAAATGGGAGTCTACAGAATTTAAATATAGCGACCGATGGTATGGATGTAAATTGTAAAATAATTAAATAGAGTGTGTGTGTGTGTGTGTATATATATATATATATATATATATATATATATATATATATATATATAAACATAATAAATACTAGTCACATTTGAAAAGAAACATGTACACATTTTTTTACATTTATTTTGAAATTTATTTGTTTAATTTAGCAGGTTTTGCTCTTCCATAAAACTTCATCAGAGGTTGTGAAGCGCGTCTTTTAATTTTCTAGTTTTCAATTTCTAGTCTTTAACAACCACTTTAAAACCGGGTTCAAGCACCATGGGAACCCGCAGCTTTGCATATTGTGTAAGTCCAGCTTATCTGACACACCCAGATCAGGACATGGAGCATTTACTAACGATCAGGTGTGTTACATAAGGTTACATTAGACATGTGTGTTGTGTGTCCCCAAAAGCATGTTTGAAAACTACTGGTTTAAGGTTTACAGACTACTTTTACCTGTGCCCCCCTCCCCCCTCAGGGCATTTTATAGAAGATTAGACTCTAATCATTATCTGCGCGGGAATGCGGTCCATGAAAAGTTTGGGGAAATCTCTGGGCTGACAGACAGCAGCAGAAGTGGGAGGAAACATTGAGGGGGAAAGATCAGTGCCACTGATTATGAGACAGCAGGAATTCACGTTTCTCTCACTAGTTGTTGCAAGTTGCTCATGGTAAAAATGCACAGCAGAAGTTTTGTAACCTCATCGAGACGCGCGACTATCCCGGTTTTATCAACACTCTTGCGTCACTTGAGAGAAAACATGTACAAAAACTGAGATAAAACAAACAGTGGCCATTTGTTTAGTCTGGTAACGTTTGGTTTCAAACCGTTTCTGGAGCACATCTTATATTTTCTTTTTTACGGATTACAATTAACATGGTGTAAGAACTGAAATACCTCTTAACCAGCGCCCCTATTTTTGAGAATTTTCTGAAAACGACATACCCAAATACAAATCTCTGTAGCTCTTGAACCCTATGGTCCACATTCATAACTCTGATATTTTTATAAACTAGACACTTGAAACTTTGTTACCCAAGAGTCATAACTCAAAGTAGCATAGGAACAGAGTAAAACAAGGTAAAATATACATGAAATTGACTCACGATTTCTTTGAATAAACTTCATTTAGGGAAAAATGTATCAGAATTTTATGTTAAGGGCCTGAAAACACCATAAAGATAAAACTGAATGTCTGACCAAGTTTTGATTCAAATTTGAGGATGATACTCCCAAAAATGTAGTTCCTGTAAGCTTTTATTCAAGAAAAGTATAGGCGTCCTTTCCAAAAGGTCACTTGGAGACTCCAAATGGACACCTAGTTACCAAATGACACAAGGAGTAAACACTACATACATGTTTATCCATTCAGAACTATTCTGCCCATCAAACTATCATTATAATGCTCAACATTAAAAATGCTTTGTAATTATTATTTTTCTATGTATATAATTATATATATATATATATATATTATATCCTCACCTGACATCTTGTAATCCTTTCCTTCCATTATATTTATATTCAATGCACCATTCATTCATATAAACGTATCACTGTAATCTCATATCTTGCAAGTCATCTCCACTGTTATTTTATAATCAACTCATCTTCACCTGACTTCTTATGGTGGTGTATAATCCTTTCCTTCCATTATTGTTATATTCAATACACCATTCATTCATATAAACGTGTCACTGTAATCTCATATCTTGCTAGTCATCTCCACTGTTATTTTATAATCAACTCATCTTCACCTGACTTCTTATAATCCTTTCCTTCCATTATTGTTATATTCAATACACCATTCATTCATATAAACAGATCACTGTAATCTCATATCTTGCTAGTCATCTCCACTGTTATTTTATAATCAACACATCTTCTCCTGACTTCTTATAATCCTTTCCTTCCATTATTGTTATATTCAATACATCATAAATATAATGTGTGTAATATAAATATTTTCTCTTTATGTAATGTTATAATGTTATGCTGTTGTTTCTTGGATTCGTCCGAACTGATCTGAACCATACGAGATGAAAGATGAGCATAGCGGTTCATTTTGCTCATTTTCAAATGAGAAGTCCTTTTGCATTTAATTTAACCCTTTCCACTCTGGTGTATTGATTGCAAAAACAAGTTTAGAACATGATTCTTGAGTGTTTTACCTTTCAAATGATGCATGGTTTATGATAGTCAGTTGAATATTTGTTATAAAACAAAGCTTAAAAAAGGTAATAAAAGTATAGCCACTCCCTCGACGGGATAAGGGGTTAAAAGGTTTAAATAAAGTTAGATTGTAAGCGAGATATCGCGAGCGTAGGAGGGAGAGGTGAGAAGGCACGAGGTAATCGGGTGGAACGTGGTGGAGTGAAGGTTGCAGAAATGTTTAAATAAACCCTGAGTTTGAGCACAGAAGTCTTGGTCTGACTCCTCTATTCAGTGGCCATACTAACCAAGGAAAATAGCCAAGAACCCACGCATAATACTCGGTAAGCACGGACTCATCCAGACCTACAAAATCGAGTATTACACTGGTGGCAGCGGTGGTTGGCTATTTGTTTTCTGCATGGACATTTTCTGCTTGACTCCGAAAAAAAAATCGCCACATCAACCTGCAGGCACGGTTATATTGATGGACAAAGTGAGAATTGAGTGTGTAATCTGTGGTGAGAGACGAGCGACTGAAAGCATCCAACACACCTCAGACGGGGGAAACACAGAGAATTATTCCTTAGGAATAAATAACTTGTTATATCAAATATGAACAGAACATAAGAGATGCTTTGACTATTCGTAACATGTCCATGTCCGTTACAAAATCAAGTCTGAAATCGTATTAGAATTAATCCAAAAGCGTGAAAAAACGTTACAGAAGTCCACTCAGAAGTCATCTTTGACCAAATAGATCCGAGAAGCGCATACTCCAAACATAAACGCCAAAGAATCTCCGCCGCCGATACGAGCGTGATCATCTCCGCTGATCCGTAAATCGCTCGTTAATCCTCTTGTTAAAAAGAAAAATACTAAATTTCCAATTCAAAAACAGTGGTTATTTTACTAAGAATATAGAAGCAAAGTCGAAATTCACTTTCCTTGATGGTGCAAGAGAACGGGATCGTACACGTGAAACACATTAGGCCATTAGTCCGTGAACACATTCAAGTTTAATTGTCACAAGCACAAACATACAAAAACAAAAAAGAAAAGGCTTTAACTCACTGAAGTATGTATTCGTAACTCCTTAATACAACTACAGCTTATAAAGGGTGTCTTTCTAGCCAATCAAAGTTACCTTTTGTGCTTTACACGGTAAAATAACCGTTTCTCTTTCCGTAATGCTTGCACACATTTAACCTATTTGAAGACACTGCAACTTTCCATTCAACAGGCGTGGTCAGCAGAAACTGAAACCGAAACCAAAATACACATATAGACAAAAATATGAATGCCTGCATTATATAACAAAAAACACTAATCAATATACAGTTTAAACCCATAATACTAAAAGTAAAGAAAATTAACAACATGCAAATAATATTAATATACATCATTTACACAAATTATTGATTTGGCTCTTACAACAGTCTTCCTGTGAGTATCAGAACCGCCTCGACTATAGCCGATGTTAAAACTTACAACAGATCTGTTTGTGATCACTTTTAATCAGTGAGGTGATCGATCTGTGCGCTATAGGTGTAATGATGTGGATTGTTTATGTATTTTATTCAGTTTTATTTGACTATGTACAGCACATTGGTCAACAGCTGTTGTTTTAGTTGTGTTTTATAAATAAAGTGACATTGACATTATTCTGACAAAGTAATGAAGCCGACTGATACAGTATGTGGGCAAATTCGTTTTTTACAATCCAAAAACAATAAATCTATTCGTTCTTTGTTTTTAAAGGAGGTTGCATCAAGTCTTACACTATTGGGAAAGTGTTTGTTTGGTTATTGCCTCATAAGTGTTTTGTTACAAATAAAAGACATTTATTTTAGGATAATACACAAATTCTCCCTGTTGAACATTTTAAGAAAGACAATGATGTTAACTGCTCTTTTAGCTCTTTGCACTTGGAAACAGTGCCCCACATTTTCTGGCATTGTAGTTTTGTGAACAAGTTATGGAAAAATCTGTCTACGTTTATTAACGAAAATATACACTTTAATTTTGAAAATGTATTTTTTGGTTATTTAAAATCACAATCTTATTTAATCTGTTTATTTTATTTTAAATGAAATTTCACACTCATGAATGTAAGTTTTATAACAAAAAGCTCCTTTTTCAGTAGTTTTTAAATAAATTGAGAATTATATTTCTATTATTCAAAATAGTACAAATATAAAAGCTGTAAAAACTGTTCACCTGTGCTTTGTCTTTAAAATCTTTGTATAAATGAAGGGTCAAGTGTCTTTGTGAATGAATATACCTTTTTTCCCCCTGCACAAAAATGTATGTTGTATTGTGGTTGTGTTCTGCCGTTCAAAGCATAAAATAATAATAATAAAAACACAAATGCTAATTTTCTTCTGAAATGAATTTTGTCTGCATTTGGAAGTACATCAGCATATTGATGACCTTAAAAGAGAATAAATATAGACATGAAAATGACTTTAAGACACGGAGAGTCCTTTGATAATGTATAAATTTAGAGAAGGTTACATTATTGAAGTTAACTATTTATGCAGTTCTTGTTCTCAGGGAGTGAAAAACACATGCACTCGATCTCTAAAATTAATTAACATTTATATACAGTTCATGTCAAATGTGTAAGAATATTTTCCCATTAAAATTGGAAGTTTATTCACATAAACGTACTAAATGAGTGTAAGTTTCTTGCTGGCATGGTGTGGAGTACACTGCTAATATCAATGTTATAGTAACTTCATGTTAAATATGTATTTAAATTAATAGGTGATATTATTGTTGCTTTCATTAGGATACTATGAACATTGTTAATATTGTATTATTATTTTAACTAATAAACTAATTAATTATAAAAATTGTTAAATTAAACAATTTATAAAATACAATAAATCACTGAATGACACACCATCAAGCCCTGACCAGCAAACACCTCTCTGATGAGCTGAATGAAATGCTCAAGGCGACAACTTTATTAAAGCCTGTCCGGTGAACAAACAAATCTTTTTGGAGCTGTGTGAAGATGAGGAGCACCAGACACTCCTCCTTCATACCCAAGTGTGCTGCCTATCAAGGGGACAAGTGTTAGTTCATTTTATTGAACTGAAAGAAAAAATGAAGGAGTTCCTGAAGACTGAACAACCAGAAAATTTACCTGAATCCTTGAGAAAAGAGTTCTTCCTGCTACAGGAAGAGATGACGTCACGATTCTCGGATATTGATGAACATGTCGCCAAATGGATCCATTCACCGCAAAGGAGGAGGACGTGGAGTATTTAGAAGTGGAGGACGAGCTCTTGGATATTGAGACAAATTCTCTTCTGAAGAGATTCTTTACTGAACACGGGTACAAACGGTTCTGGCTCGTGAAAGGACCCGACTTCCCGCCTAATCTTGCGCACCATGCCACAAACAGACTCATCCTGCCGTTTGCCACAACATATCTGTCGGAGACTACTTTTAGCTCTCTGCTAACCATCAAAACGAAACCACACAACAAACTATACGTGCACAATGACTTTCATCTGACTGTCACGAAAATCACACCTGATATCCAATCTCTAGAACAAGAAATGCAGGACCAGAACTCGCATTAAATATCCACACTTAAAAACAAAGACACCATTACATCAGCAATACAAGAAATTACATGAATAAATATGAATATCATTTATATCATTTATAAAAATGCAATTAACATTTATTTGGTTATTGTTCTTAAATTATTGATGTATTTTTTTTAGGTTAATAATACAAAAAATGAGTTTGATAAGATGAGGTGATTTTTTTTATTACTTGATATTCACATTAACAGATTATAATTTGCTCCTGTTATTTTTTCATCAGTTTTATAAAATAAAAGTGGAGTCTGTTGTTGCAAAGAAAAATCTCTCCTTGTGAATCGTTGCATGTTGCAGCTGATTGTTTTCATTCTGCTGTTGTTGCATTTATTAAAAACTCCACAACTGATTATGTAATTCCTGTCAGTAAATGAAATGTGCCTGATCGGGTCCTTAAGGATTTTGGATGTTAAAATAGGGGTCTCCTGCAATAAAGGTTGTGAACCACTGGGTTCGAGTATGAACAAACACCGTGTGATGCTCCTCCATGGATATTTCCAATGTGGACTTGCAACTCGTAGATCAGACCCAGCAAGCAATAGCCGTCATTTCAACGTCTCGGTAAAATATAGACCCGATATAGTCCGGCTATGTGTAACCCACTTCTAGCCTAAATAACATTTAATCTGGTTACATGTAATTTTTTCCAAAATAACTTGCGAGATGTAAGATATTCTATCATGTTAGCAAAGTCAACTGTAATTACAAAGTGTTTGGCTTAATTTATTTGCCATGTTCTATGTGCCGGCTGCGCGTAGACACGATTTAGCTCGTAGTAAGACGGGCTATTTCCCCGCAAGCAATAGCCGTCATTTCACCGTCTCGGTTTTACCCGATATAGTCCGTAAGTAACCCACTAGCCAAAATAATCTTGAATTTGGATACATGTGGTTTTGTCAAAATAACTTAGGAGATGTATGATTCCATCATGTAAGCAAAGTCAACAGTGATTACAAGGTGTTTAGTTTAATTTCTTTCACGTTCTATGCATAGGCTGTGCATAGTCACGATTTAGCTCCTAGTCAGACAGTAGCACACTTTGAGTCAAAAGTCAAAAATTATTCATTTTAGTTTTAGGCCAGGTAGCGCAAAAGATGGTTGTTATCCCATGTTCGCAATGTCAATAATATGTACAACATGCCATTTCATGACATGGTCTTTCTTTAGCCACGATTTAGCTCTGAATTGGACGGGCTTTGTGTAGTCTGCTTTTAGCCCACACTTTTGTAAACATTTGAATTAGCATTGTCTTTGCTGTCACATAACATTCATAGTCATACACATTACATCATAGCTGCCAACTCTCACGCTTTCACCGTGTGACACACGGTTTTGCCTGTTTTCACAAGCACTCACGCCACACATCCAATTTCCGATCTTGAAAACTCCCCGACCGTAGATGGCGCTGATGAGCGCCACTGAACCCTATGCGCTGCACACCGAAGTTAGAGAAAGAAGAAAAGATACCGCGAAAGACAACGGGAGAAACTACCTCGAGAAGTCTGATGATGAGATCAGGTATGTAACAATGAAATGTCGTCCAGTTGATTCACTCTCTTAAACTTTAAATCTTGAAAGAAATTATTTGTTTGTGCTTCTGCGTGTGTCTGTGAACATGAGTGAATAAACTCAGCTGTTATGACAGTTTATTCATTCATGTTCACAGACACAACTGTTCACAGCACACAAGCAGCAGGAGAGCACCTTGTTAACCTTGTGGTATACAGGTAAAACTTGAAAATGTTTTATATCGTGGAAAAGTTCATTTATGATTATGGCTTACCTTTTCACAATATTCTAATTTTGAATTTGGGGTTTTCATATGCTGTAAGCCATAATCATCAAAATTATAACAAATAAAGGCTTGAAATATCTCACTTTGCATGTAATGAGTCTATATAATATTAAGTTTCACCTTTTAAGTTGAATTACTGAAATAAATGAACTTTTGCATGATATTCTAATTTTTCAATGTTCACCTGTACTGCATGCCCAAAACATCAGCTCATAGCATTGTTTATTTACTCACATGGCATTTATCTTTTTATTAACAGGCCAAAGATAAAGGACTCACTGTGGATGAAGACTTTCTGTAGGACCAAACAGCACTCCGAACAGGTAATATGTATTCAAAAGAATTTAACATAAATACGGGAACTTTGTGCATAGAAGTAGGCATGTTAAAACTGAAGCATATACTGTAATACTACCTGCCAAGTACTGACATTGGCATGTGTTGTTTAGGTGGCAAAGTTGTGCAAAATAGGAGGAAAAAACCTCAAAGACAGTGCCAGAAGAATGCTGGACAGGTAAAGCCTACAAAATGAGCAACATTAATCAAACATTCTGGTGTCAATACTGAATAAGTCTTTCATGTGGGCACAACTCAAATCAGAGATTTAAAAAAGACTTCCTTTTAACATAAATTTTGAAATGTCAGTCTTTAACCACAATTGTTAACCATCTTCATTTGTATTACATTTTAGTGTTTTAAAAAATTCCCTCATGTCGAAATTCAATATGAAGGGGGGTGGTCCATTGCAGAAGGAGGCTTTTGAAAACACTGCATTGTTCTCAGTCATTAGAGGTATGTGTATCTGTGTTTGTGTGCGCGAGCGTACACATTGACCAGAGAGCTTATCTCAGTTTTTAGGCTAAATAATAGTGATGCGCTATATATATAGTATATATAGGGAGGGGGGGGGGGGGGGGGGGGGTTATGGGAATAAAGGAAACAATTAATTGTTGTTTTATAAAATAACAGGTTATTTTTTTTTACTTTTTATTTGGTAATTCTTTTATATTTTTATTATCTTAAGTTGTTGTTTTCCTTTTTTTTCATCTTTATATTGTATTTGTAATATTTTATTTGCTCATTTTTATGTTTGGATATTTTTGTAAGTTGTCTAAGTTGTTAATGTTATTTTTCTAAATAAAACCTTTATATTTAATTTGTTTGGATGAATTATCATTTAGGAGAATCTGTTATATTTGAGTGAAAAGAATCATTTAGTCTCATTTTGTTGTCTAATTGATGACTAGTCTATTCTTGGGCTCTGGTTAGACGTCTATTAGATTTTCACTGACAGCCCAAA
Organism: Moxostoma hubbsi; assembly: GCA_032164185.1. Classification (NCBI taxonomy): domain Eukaryota; kingdom Metazoa; phylum Chordata; class Actinopteri; order Cypriniformes; family Catostomidae; genus Moxostoma; species Moxostoma hubbsi. The sequence continues at coordinate 3,715,044 of JAVLUX010000245.1, forward strand.
TTCAGCCTTGTTTTAGCCTAGACCCATATGCACTGTCTTTTAGATGTATATATGTAGTCGTTCAATAGCCGTCTATTTGATGACTAGTCTATTCTTGGGCTATGGTTAAACTTCCATTAGACGTATATATGTAGTCGTTCAATAGCCGTCTAATTGATGACTAGTCTATTCTTGGGCTCTGGTTAGACGTCTATTAGATTTTCACTGACAGCCCAAAATTAGCCTTGTTTTAGCCTAGACGTCTGGGCTATGTTTTGACGGCTATTAGACGTCTATTAGACGCAAAATTGCTTGCTGGGGAAGAGATAATGGACTGACAGGAATGCAGATAACACTGAATATTTGGTTCAAGATTATGAAAAGAAGAATTATAACTATATGCCAATATTTATTGATGATCTAAAGATCAAGCGTGTAGCTCTCTCCAATGACAGACATGAGGCTCGAGGTCATGGTTAAAAGACTGGGTTTAATCCATCCAAAACAACCCGTGAGAACTGGGTTAAAGGAAGGAATAATATAAATAAAAGCATGTGAATGTCCTTCGTCTACATTTGAAGCTCCAATACATCACAGTATCAGACATCATAAACGTTTCACAATATAACTTATATCTTGCCTTTAAAGCAATAATACGATTAGAAACGTTTTGTACTTAGAAACAATATACAGAAACAAAGCATATACAATTGATCACTTACAAAACATTTAATGCACTAAAGATTCCGTACAAACAGTGTGTAAAATTATGGCACTTAAACATGCCAAAAGAAATCACCAGAGTGATATAAAACTAATTTACCATTGCAACCTTCACCAAATAAACATAAACTTCAGTCAAAAACATACCTCGCTGCCTGTCTCTTATGAGGGGCTAAATCTTCCTGTATTTTTCTCCTCGTCTTCTTTCTTCTAAGTTTGTCTGCTAACATGTTTATTACTTTGCGTGGCTGTCGCTGATTTCATTTCTGTCTTCTTTTGGCGCTTCGCTCAGCAGGTGTTTTCTTAATTAGTTCCGGGCGGAACACTAGCGCCGCGATTAATAGTTCCGCCTCCAAACTACTATTACTATAGGTACCAAAAAACAGTAGGATAAACAGCTATAATTTAAACTCGCGATGGGAGGCAGTTACACAGAGTGTGCATACCTGAGTTTGATGTAGTCATATGCAAAATAATTAATGACAGATTATCTGTATTTACAGAAGAAATAGCAGCTATAATATTAGTGTTGCAATGGATAGAAGAAGTAAGGCCTGAGAGAGTTTCATTTGTTCTGACTCTATTGCAGGTCTTAATAGTTTCAGTTCAAAAGAAACAATAAGAGATGATTTATTGATGGAGATATTTATGATAATGCTGAGAATACAAAGAGTTGTAATTAATGTACAGTTTTGTTGGGTTGCTGCTGATGTTGGTGTGGAGGGTGATGAGATAGCAGATGGGATGCAAAGAGAGTGTTGAAATTAAAGGACAATGAAATAATGAAAGTTCCCTTTGGAAAAGATGAGGCCAAATGGAAGAACAGCAGGAGGGAATCGTAGCAGAACAAGTGGGACACAGATAGCAAACAGAAATCAATTAAGCTGAAGACTCGCAAAGGAAAATGCAGAAGAGAAGAAGTGATTCAAGATTAAGACTCGGCAAAATCAACCCTTTGTTTAATGGCAAAGTGTATATCAGATAAATGTGATGTTTGTAATGTTACTGAAAATGTTGAGCATGTCACAATGAGGTGTAATAAATATAATTCAGAGAGGAACATCCACTCACGTGAAGTCCACTCTTATACTTGCGAAGCGAAAGATGGAGAAATGTGTAACTCTGACCCAAACACACCAACAAAACATCCACAGAAAAAAGCCACGAACGATGATGGATGTGAACCGTCTCTAAGTGAAATGCAAGAAAACATCTTTCGTATCTTGACTGTGAAAGAGCGGATCAAACTGACATGGCAGTAAAATCTCTCTTTTTAATATATGGTTTGATAATAACATTGTATTAGTCAGTTAATGAACAGTGATGGAGGTTTGTTATCATACAAAGATTTGCTTAACAAGTTTAAAATCCCAATTAGACTTTTAGACAATTGTGATGGACGCTAAACACAAAAAGGTGTTTTATATCTTCTCAAGAATAACTGCAGCGAAAACCCTTTGATTATTTCATAAATAAACATAAACATCTTAATAGACAAAGTTTAAAATAATTGCATTAGAAATGTCATAAATCATGTTACATATCCCCCAGATAGATTTGTTTGGTCATCAATATTTGGAGATTTAAGACTTGGAGAACAGTTGATCAATTCTTTGTTAATAATAAAATAAAGGAAGTTTCATATAAAATAATGCATATAATTTATCCTGTGAAACATGTTTCAAACTGAATATTGATTACTCGTGTGAATTCTGAAAGAATGATAAAGAAACTTCATTTATTCTTTCATTGTATTTACACAAAGATGTTTTGGGTTGATGTTGAAAATGTCATTAAATGAAACTCAATATAGAAATAAACTGTGTGGGACTGATATAATGATAAATGACTGTGGGATGGAAAAGGATAAAGCAAATATCATTCAATTGTTTTATTGGGGAAGTTTCATAAAGTGCTCTGGTGAAAAAACACATTTTTATTTTATTTTATAAATGATTTTAAACAATACTGTAATCTTTTGTATAAGTGTAAAAATAAAAAAACTTCCAGGGCTTGTAATATTGTTTGCAAATTCAAAATTGATAAATAAATGCATCTTATCCCTTTGTTTATTTGTTTTGTTGTTTAATACTCTAGCATTATTATTTTTATTTGTTTAATTTTTCTGTATCTTATTATTTGAATAACTGTATCATTTTTACCTGAGATGGAAATTATACAATGTTGATTGTGTGGGATTTTCTCTTGATGTTTTTATGTTAATATGCAGTTTAAATAAAGAAATAAAGAAACATTCAGCGATAAACGGCGATAACTCTTAAACGACTTTCCAAAATAGTATTACTGTAAAACATGGAAAGATAATAATATTCTTCAAGCTTGTTTTCATCATTTTCACTCGATATTATGAGCATTTACCTGCAAAATCCGTCGCAATGTGAGTTTTTTTTTTTTTTTTTTTTAATTTACATTTATTTTTTAATAAGAAATATTTGGGTTTACAGATATTTCTAATTCAGAATATTATATTTCCATCCAATATTCTGCATGAAAATGTTATTCTTTATTATTATTATTATTATTTTGAGAAAAGTTATAATTCACCTTCTGTTGCAGCCTGAGCAACAGTTTGCCAGTTTAAATGATGGTGTAGAATGTGATGCAGTCCAAGTTTACATGAGGATGTGTGTCTTACCTGTATCTTTTTCACTTTTTCTTTTCCAGTCATTTCAGCATTGGACTCGTTTCCATCCTGTTTGGCCTCTCCTGCATTTGCTGTCATTGCTTGCATCTGATTCAGCAACTCTCATTCTACATTACTGTTTGCTTGCATTTTGAACCTTTAGCAATAATAAAAGTCTTAGAAGTTTTCGTTTGGGCTGTAGTCGTACATTCAAGTTTGTTTTTCCTTGATTTAATGTGCTTGTGTGGATATTTGCTATGACGACAAATATTTATTTCACAGTACATCATATATGGGAGCATCCAAAGACTCTGTATGAAGAAGAACCACTTATACACACTGTCATATTAATCCAAATAAATGTATCAGTATTGGCACTTTATATTGAATCAGTTAAAATATAACTTCACAATGGTGGATTCTTTAACTAATGCATGAATATTTGCACTGTGATTTAAATTATGAAGCCCACAATGGTGGGGGAAATTATGTCAGATATTTATATTATTTTAAATACAATATAATTATTATAGTACAACTATAAGCAGGTTAAGTGGGATATTTGTAATATAATAAGTAAAGGATCAATTTAAAGTTCATGTTTTACAGATTATTGAGTCGTTTATAAACTAATATTAAGGAAAATAATTTTTGTTCCATAGTAACTATTATTTTTATTAGTAAAACCATAGCAACCACAAAACCATCTTAATGTCAATCTGCAAAACAAAACAAGGTTTCTGCATAAAATCCATTATCATAATTAATTTAAGGGATGTTTTATGGAATATCGACGTTCCTTATAGTTAAATCCAATATGGGTTTTATATTTTAGTTTAATTTTTACTTTATCTGAGTTGCAAGGTGATGATAAAGGGAACACATGGCCGAAGAAATTTTTCAAGTGTTGTTGCGGAAATGTCAGATGAGGGACGGTCGCAATCTTTTTTGTTTGTCAATAAAATGAACAGGCTGTATCATAAACCTGTTGGTGGATGTTCCTGTTTTATGTTTTGTTGTAATATTGTATTTGTATATAATATAGTCGTGTGTTCAGTGTTCAGTAGTTTTCTAATTTTGCGCAGCTTAACAATTTTTCTTTTTAAATTAAAACTGTTTTAATAAAGTTTTAATGTTTTAACTGTTTTACTGTATTACTTTTTTGCTAACTGCACCGTTTAACATTTAGTGTTTAGTGTTTGTAGCCCGATATTGTTTAATATTATGATTAATGGCTGTAAAAAGCCCATGCTCAGTTCAAGTTCACCTCATTGTAAGCACCACACACAGAATAGATGAGTTACTGACTTGAGTTGGTGGGCGTGGCTTGGATGCGGTTTCTGCTGCTGTCCGTGGAGCAGTTCGGTATTTGATGACGTCTGAAAGAAAACTTACTGTCATTGTAATTCTGTATTAATATGAAGCGAAATAAGACAGAAAATAAGGTGAGAGAGTTTCACAGATGAATATATCAGGATTTTCTACCGAAATAGTAGGAAGAGAAACTTTCCTGTCAGACTTGCTAACCTCAATTATCCGCTAATTCTCACCGTCAGATCTCTCTCAGCTGCACATTCATCTCGTGAACTGAGGAGAAAACACAAACAAGCTATGAAAGACCACAAACATCCCACTGTTGCTTTCTTCACATGTGTTAGTGTGTGTCATTGAAGTTTGTACGTTCATTATGATTATTATATTGCTTGGGCAGAAAGATTGTTTGCTGTTCATCATTGCTAAAGTAAAGCTCTGTTTATGTTGACTGCTCAGTGATAGTATTATTTGATTTATGAGTGTGACCAACCTTTATTATATGAGGTATTATTGTAATATACTATGTTAACTATTGCTGCAGTAGTCACCTGTTATTAGACTGTTTGTATTCCAGCATTTTCAGTGTTGAATTATTATCATATAATTTGTGCAGTACACACAGTGTACACAATGTGCTTACACACACACACACACACACACACACACACACACACACACACACACACACAACATCCTTCATCTGCTGAATTGCATTGTGGTCTACAACACCTGCCTCCAACCTGCTTCATCATATGACTTACAATCATTTGTACCTTGTTTTATGCACATGTCTGTTGTAACTGCACACCTTCACTTTGTTTGTTATTTTGCATAGGCCTACACTCTTACATGTACATTTCCACTCAAGGCATACTCGTTCTTCATAACTATTTGAACATATTGTCATTTTATTGACCTACTTTGTTTTCACCTTGTAATCCAATATATTTTAAATAGATAAATGTGTTTTTCATTTCACTGCCTCTTAAGTCATAATTTCTTTATTCCCAATTGGGCATTTATTGTGGCAATTAGACCCTCTGAGGTGATTGATGCCAGAATAGAAACTAGTGCATTTTATTTCCTCTACACTATGACATTGTGAAGAGCCTGTGAATCGGTCTCCATCACGGATTTTACTGCGTTCAAAGGACTTATTCATGGTTTTACTCTCGCTTTTGTAATATATATTGTGGTTTAATAGTGCAAATGTTTTTATTCATCCTATTTATTGGTTTCATTTGAACTCATTCTTATGTATTTATTCAAATAGTTTGTATTTAAGAATGGAGTGGTGAGGGTTAATTTTATTTAAATAATGGTTTGTTCCAATTAGCAAAGGCGGGAAAATAGTGTATTTAAACCAGCCGCCACTAGAGGGAGGGGAGGATATGGATGATGAGTGTTTGAGCACATGGACAAGGTTGTAGCACTTGAGTGGAAATATACTCTAGCCTCCATTGTTTAGAGAGGGGAGTAGGTACTGCACTTAGTTCCAGAAACAGGGCTCGTTTTTAGGCTGTTTAATGTAACCTTGTTTTTAATGAATGCTTTTAAAACACTGTTTATTTGCACCTCTGCTGGATTAAACATCTTTTTTTGGATCGCTATACCTTCTCTCTGGTGTGATTTTACTTGTGACTGTTCCGGTCCCTATCACAGCCATCTTCTCTAAAGTAGGACAAGGGATAGATAAATGCTTATATGCAGATGATGGAGCACTATGGAAAAGAGGAAGGAATGTAATACATATATAACATTCAGAAAGCAGTAATGAAGTGGAAAAGCGGGCAAATAACTGGGGTTTCAGAGTATCAGTAGACAAAACTCAAGTCTTTTGTTTGTCAAAAACGAGAAGAACTCCACAAATAAGATTAAACTGTATGTACAAACATTAGAACAAGTCTCATTAATGAGGTTTTTGGGGGTATGGCTGGACTCAAAGCTCAGATTATCACATTAAGAAAATAATAGACAAATGTAAAATAGGAGTAAATATTTTAAGATGTCTGGCAGGGGTTGATTCGGCAATGATTAAAGAATATATTGTGCAATGGTTAGACCAGTAATAGACTATGGAAGCATAGTATATAGTTCTGCATCAGCATCAATATTAAGCAGAATTAATGTCATCCAATCGCAAGCTTTCAGAATAAGTTGTGGGGCATTCAGAACATCCTCTATTCCAGCAATACAGGTGGAAATGGTAGAGATGCATGTGGAAGTTCGGAGGCTAAAATGAAAAAAGACATACTGGAGTACATTAAAGGGATGTGCTGAAAAGCAGCTAAAAAGCTTCTAGATATTTGTTGTGAACATGAAAGCGCAATAAGAACATAAGAATAGACAACATTAATATCAGTTACACAGTGGCAGTGCCAATAATACCACCCTGACTTTTCCCAATGCCAGCTGCTGATCTTCAGTTGTTAGATAAGATGAAAAGGGAAGAAATATTTCAAAGTATATAGTTGTGAAACAGCATTTGGGACATGAATATTACATACTAAAACGTTAAAATGTCCCGATTATAACGTTATATAAAGGTTATAAAAATGTTTCTTACAAGGTTCTCCTAACTTTAATGTCACCCAAAATATAACGTTATTTGAGCATTTATTTTTAATCTTCTATTAACGTTAAAATGTCCAGTTTTCTTATTGTGATTAGAACATTATTTAAAGGTAACAAATAAAATAAGTTTTAAAAACATTTGTCAAACTTTATTTTCCCTCACAATATAACACTGTGTAAATGTTTATTTAAACATTATATTAACATTACAATTTTCTTGTTGTGCTTAGAATGTCATTGAAATTTAGAGTGATGTTTTTTACATATTGCTAACTTTATTTTCCCTGACAATATAACACTGTTTAAATGTTTATTTAAACATTATATTAACATTACAATTTTCTTGTTGTGCTTAGAATGTCATTGAAAGTTTATAGTGATGTTTTTTACATATTGCTAACTTTATTTTCCCTGACAATATATTTCTTTGTAATATTCCAAGTACATGAAAATGTCCAGCATGAATAGAACAGGATAGCATTCCTGCTAAAAAACAATCCTACAAACTGTATTCTTTATCATAAAGAAATCATGTAAAATTATGTTATATTAAACATTTATTAAAACGTTTCACAACAGATTTGAAATGTTCAAATAATTAAAAATAAATAAAAAAAACTGGTTTAATGGTATACAAAAACAAGGACAACAAATATAAATTTATATACATTAAAATGTTCATGCAAAATTATGAAGCGTGTGTGTGTGTGATCAGATTGCCTAAAGTTATTGTTTTTAATTGTTATTATATTATGGGATATCCTAAGACATTCACTTTCGCTACTTCATGCAACTGAACTTATTTGATAATATTTGCTCTAAAGCTGAAGTGTGTAATTTCCCACCAAGGAAAATTGCTAAAACGTCGATGTTTTTTTATACTAACTACAGAAGAGGCAGCCAAGCATGTTGGCCTGAATGTGTGCCTAAAACTCAAATGTTTTGATTGTGCTGCTGCCACAGTGCAAGTGTTAGACCTTCAGGTAACGTACAAAGAATAGATAAATATAGACCTTTAGGCCATGTGGCTTGGATACCACAGCATCTAATGCCATATTATATCTTTGTGTGAGGAACAGACAAATTATCTATTCATTGAAAATCTTGCTTGCATAGTCACTTCACCCACTTTACCCTAGAGTCTACATTCTGATATATGTATGCAAAATAACAGCTTGTATGCTGAACTCAATCCTTAAAACTGTGAGAAATCTTTCGATTGCAAATTGCATTAAAATTAAACATCTTTCAACCCATTTTAATTTTAAGAAAGACAGAAAAGAACAAGAATATTCTGAACAGATTAAGACTCATTTAAACAAACAGTTTCATAAAAATAAAACTTGTAGTAATTGTTGTAGGAGCCATTTATTTGTATTTTTGTGTATGTCTTTAGTTGTGTGCCCTCTGCAGGGAGGTGTTGCTTGTTGAGTGCTGGCCTGGGAGCACACACGGTCTTTAGACCTTCTTTGTTTGTTTAATATGTTGTTTGGCAAACACTGTATTTTTCTTTCAATTTAATTTGTTGCTTCAAGAAAATAATAAACCGCATGGAATTCAACATAAACCTTGTGGACAATGGATTATAAACAAAGGAAGAGTCTGAATCACTCAGCAGACCCAAGGAATGACCAAATGGACCATTTGTTTAAGGACGGTCATCATATTAGTCTAAAGACCTGCTCTTGAAACTCTCGGATTTGAATTATTTGGATTATCTTGGACTGAGTGCAAGAGAGAGGACTAAACGCTGACGATGTCGGAGCACACTGCATGCTGCGGTATGTAAAGTTTCATATTGAATCTCAAGCCATCAACAAGCTGAATGAAAAGGATTTGAAGGAAATCTTTTGAAGTGGGTTCAAACTTAATTTAGAAGCACAACTGGGATGATTTTGTCAAAAAAAAAACAAAAAAAAAAAAACACGCATAATTATTTTTACACACGCACACGCATAGAGTTTATTGAACAAACTGCCTCGGCCAGTATTAGCTTTTGATTTTACTACAAGTTTGAAGTTTTTTCCGACTTAAATACAAATGCCTGTTGAAACCACTGATAAAGAAGATCTGGAACGTCATGATTTGAGTAGCCTCGAAGACTCTCCACAAATCATGGAGGAAATTAATCAGATGCGTGCAAACAGAGATAAGATTAGCACAGCTAACACGTAGGACAAACATAATTAAAGAATTGTTGGAAGATGAAATGAACAGCCATGAAGTAGGACACAATTTGGCGAAATACAGAAGATTACTGGATGAATTCAAGGACGCGCATGAGTCTTTCCAGTGTTTGAGTGATGATGAGCTTAACAATGATAACGAAAAATGGTATCAGCCAAAAATGCACGCAATTCAAGATTTTCTGTCATGTGTAACCTCCTGGTTGTCGAAAGCCTCAGTAGCGAATGGTATTGAAGATGGTGTCACTCCGGCCGACAGTGTTTCTGCAATGTCTCGTAGATCACCCTAAGTGTGCGTCCCAAAGTGCCATTTTCCACAAAGGATTCAATGGTCCCAAAACGTAAGGATTCTCAAGGGGATATCAAGTCAGGGCCAGTAATTTTTCATCCAAGCTCACTCCCACCTAACAGGGAACGTTCCAACAACTTTGGCTAACATTATTTAAAGGTTTGGGGGGAAAAAAATTATATAAAATGTTAATGGAACATCCTTATAACGTTATTAACCTTAAAAAACGTTCTACTAATGTTAAGAAAACTGGACATTTTCATGTTCCCACAACCAAATACTAACGTTAGGAAAACGTTCTTAGAACATAAAATTGTTAGCTGGGCTCATGCCTGCACAAATGGAAACTCACACTGTCCGAGCAGACACACATAATCCAGTATACAGTTTTGAACAAGCATCTGAATCTGACATTATCATCCATCTCTTGGGAAAACTCACGCAAGAAAGGGAGAAAAAACCTCAGTGAAGCCAACACCTTTGCTAGACACAATATTAGTATAATATCCTACAATATGACATCACCTCTTTTCTTGTCAAACAAACATTTTTCTTGTCTTTGCCTCCTAAGGAAGTGAAAGTGTTTGATGGAGACCCATTGGAATTTAGAGCTTTTATGAGATCGTTTGAACATGTAATTAAATGCAAAATTGCCAATACTCAAGACAGACTGTATTTCCTAGAGCAGCACACCAGGGGGCAACCAAAAGAGCTGGTTGAAACTTGTCTTCATGTGGATCCTGTAAGGGGTTACCAAAGAGCCAAAACCCTTCTCAAAGAACATTTTGGTAATGAATTTTAGATCTTTAATGCTTACATAGAAAAGGCCTTGTCTTGGCCAGCCATCAAACCAGAAGATCCAAAGGCTTTGCAATCATTTGCTCTGTACCTTAGAGGATGCTGTAATGTCATGGAGGAGGTATCGTTCGTATAGTTGATCTTGCTTCCAATCTAAGGTTTCTGATATCCAAGTTGCCTTACAAGGTTGGAGAAAGATGGCGAACAGTCGTCTCCGACCTAGAGGACAGAGGACATTTCAAGGCCAGATTTTGTGACCTAGTCATGTTCAATGAAAAGGAAGTCAAATTATTGTTGCTAATTTATTTGAGTTAAGCGACAATAATCTGAAGTTTAGTTAATCAAGCCTAATTATTTAAGGTTGCTTGGGAAACCACGTGATGCAGAATGTGACTGAATTTTACACAAGCATATTTGGGGCTAACTGCCATTTTGGATGAGGAGAGCTTGTGGTTTACAACACAACGTTTGCCAAAAAGTGCAAAGGTAAATTACTCAGTAGAGAGAAAAAAAAGGTAGGAAACACATTTGGATGACATTATTCATATTTTTATAGCACTATTTTAACATATCCTCTGACATTCATATAAATGTGTGCATTTAGTACAGTGGTTGAGTAGCTGTGTGCTTCAAATGAAAATCCTCATCATTTACTCACCCTCATGCTGTCCCAGATGTGTGTGACTTTCTTCTGCTGAACACAAACAAAGATTTCTAGAAGAATATTTCAGCTCTGTAGGTCCTCACAATACAAGTGAATGGTGACCAGAACTTTGAAGGTACAAAAAGCACATAAAGATATGATCACGACTCCAGTGGTTTAATCCATGTCTTCAGAAGTGAAATTATAAATGTGGGTGAGAAACAGATCAATATTTAAGACATTTATAATATGAATTTTCCTCCTTGCACAGTAGGTGGTGAAATGCACAAAGACATTGTTTCTGAAGACATGGATTAAACCACTGGAGTCTTATAGATTACTTTTATGCTGCCTTTATGTGATTTTTGGCCACCATTCACTTGCACTGAATGTACCAACAGAGCTGAGATATTCTTCTAAAACTCTTTGTGTTCAACAGAAGAAAGTCCTTCACATCTGGGATGGCATGAGGGTGAGTAAATGAGATCATTTTTATTTTTAGGTGAACTGTCCCTTTAAGCATCACTTTTCTTTTTACTCTGTAATTATTGATTTTGAGGATATTTAATTGTGCAAATATATACAATGAAAACTGTTAATATACATTTTGACAAGGATTATTTCTTTGCATTTAGGAAGAGGAGCTTGAGCAAGCACAGAAAGGAGCAGATGCCATCAATGCTTTGGAGCAGGAAGAGTGAAAGTTGACTTTTAACTCACTGGAAATGAGCTGGGGACATTTGTCAAAACTTGGGTCAGTGACTGACTTTTTGGGCTATACTTTCTGCCCTTCACATCAGATACCCAAAGAAGCTGACACTTTTTCTTTCTTTATTGAGGTCATACTGTAAATGGTGTTGCATCTTGATAATGGCAATGTCTGGCCAAGTATAAAAGATCGTTTGAATGAATAGTTTCATTTATAAATACAAACTGTTTCTGCTGTTTTTGTTGCAGTATTAGTTCAGAGAGTTTTATATTTCTGCAGTCTGTTAAAATGCATTTTAAATTGTTGAATTAGATTTACTGAAAGTATTTAAGTCATTGCATAGTCCACTTGTTTTTATGTTTTTTGTGTATTGTCATGATTTTTTGCTATTTTTGTGTTTGTATTTCGGTTCTAGGAGAGCATGAATATCTATGTGAGATTGTAAATATGTAAACAACAATAAAAACCTTCGACATTCACCAGTTGTCTTTTATTTATTCAGGTCATTTTATTTTAAAGTTCATTGAAAATAAATGAACAGAATCTAAAATGTGAAGCTGCTAATAGCACTTAAAATTGAGCTAAATGAGCTTAAAATGTAGAGTTGGGTGAACAGAGACTCTTAAGGTTAAAATACATTAAATATATTAGCTGGTGTGACACAGTATTTTAAGAAACAGTTTTGAATGGAAGTTCATTCATTTGGTCATAGACAGATACATTTTATTTTAGGTGAAGTTGCTTAAAATTTCTAGTGGAATTTGCTTAAAAAGTGGGATGCAGAAATTATGCACAATATTTTTAAGCAAATCCAGCACATCATTATTTCATTGTCGCCAACAAAACCCTGCTGTATCAAACCCTCTGAATATTCTCACTCTGAAACTTATTCATGAAAATAAAATTGATCTCCAATTACAAATCTAAACTTATTGTTAAAGAAATTGACAAAAACCTAAAACATGATCAAGATGAAACATTAAAAACTGAATTTGACCTCCACAACAAACTTCAGCGCTATTCGGTCCTAAACAGAACTACCAAATGTGCAAATGATGATCAATGAAACAGTTTAAAGAAAGAATGATTGTGTCTAATTATAGACTAAGTGACCATGATCTAGAGAGAGAGCGAGGAAGACATCACAGGTCCTTGTTGCCGAGAGAGCAATAGAAACATCTTTGTAATGCTTTGGCAATACTGTTATAAAACTGTCATGTCAATAATGCTGAACTGAAACTGAGAGAGAAACTGAAACAGATCGCGTTTGAGATTATCTGTTCTTTTAATTCTTTCAAATAAATCATATAAAATCAAATAACTTCATTATGTCTCACTGAGATTTCTGCACATAGAAATGTCTTTATCTTTGGCCTTCTTACACACATATGGTGGAACCACCTTCCACAGGCATCACAGGATATCTGTAGTGCAAGAAACTTTTAATAATTGTGTTATAATGTAAACATCAATGTTAAATCCTCCACCAATATTAGCTTGAGGAATAATAGTGTTTTTTAAGCCAGTTCTTCAGCGCTTGCCACATGGGGACTATTTAGGGTACAAGAGTGATATCCCCAAGTGTACTGAAGGTCCCAAGGTTAAATTAAGATGCCAGTACAGAAACTGTTGTGTCAATAGCAGATACAAAGTACATACAGTAAGTAAATGTAACACTTTAGTTATTTGTAACTGGTATTTTAAGTCTTGCACGTTTCGAGGACAACAACACCGCTCTCACAGAGAGAGCACTAGCGGCCGATACTACAGATGATGGTTCACTCTCCGTCTCTGTTGCGGATGTAACCCGATCCTTTCGACGGGTGAACATCCGTAAGGCCGCGGGTCCAGACGGCATTCCGGGCCGCGTCATCAGAGCATGCGCGAACCAACTGGCTGGTGTTTTTACGGACATTTTCAACTTGTCCCTATCCCTGTCTGTAGTCCCCACATGCTTCAAAACATCAACCATTGTGCCTGTACCGAAGCAAACAAAAATCACTTGCTTAAATGACTGGCGACATGTTGCCCTCACCCCCATCATCAGCAAATGCTTTGAGAGGTTGATCAGAGATCACATCTGCTCTGTTCTGCCCACCTCTTTGGACCCATTGCAGTTTGCCTACCGTAACAACCGCTCCACTGATGATGCCATTGCATCTACAATACACACTGCTCTTTCCCACCTGGAAAAAAGGAACACATATGTGAGAATGCTGTTTGTAGACTACAGCTCAGCATTCAACACCATAGTGCCCTCCAAGCTTGATGAGAAACTCCGGGCTCTGGGCTTAAACAGCTCGCTGTGCAGCTGGATCCTGGATTTCCTGTCAGGCAGACGTCAGGTGGTTAGATTGGGCAGCAACATCTCCTCATCACTGACCCTCAACACTGGAGCCCCGCAGGGCTGTGTTCTCAGCCCACTCCTGTATTCCCTTTACACACATGACTGTGTGGCAACACATAGCTCCAATGCCATCATTAAGTTTGCTGACGATACGACGGTTGTAGGTCTGATCACTGACAATGATGAAACGGCCTACAGAGAGGAGGTGCACACTCTGACACGCTGGTGTCAGGAGCACAACCTCTTCCTCAACGTCAGTAAAACCAAGGAGCTTGTGGTGGACTTCAGGAAGAAAGACAGAGAACACAGCCCATCACCATTAATGGAGCACCGGTGGAGAGAGTCAGCAGCTTCAAGTTCCTCGGTGTCCACATTACTGAGGAACTCACATGGTCCATCCACACTGAGGCCGTTGTGAAGAAGGCTCACCAGCGCCTCTTCTTCCTGAGACGGCTGAGGAAGTTTGGAATGAACCAACACATCCTCACACGGTTCTACACCAGCACCGTAGAGAGCATCCTGACTGGCTGCATCACCGCCTGGTACGGCAATAGCACCGCCCACAACCGCAAAGACCTGCAAAGGGTGGTGCGAACGGCCAGAAACATCATCAGAGGTGAGCTTCCCTCCCTCCAGGATATATATAACAGACGGTGTGTGAATAAAGCTCGGAGGATCATCAGAGACTCCAGTCACCCGAGTCATGGGCTGCTTTCACTGCTTCCATCAGGCAGGCGGTATCGCAGCATCAGGACCCGCACCACCCGACTACATGACAGCTTCTTCCCACAAGCAATAAGACTTTTGAACACATGATCTCTCACGATCAACAATCAGCACTGCACTTTATTAATCATCACTCTGTCAATATATTCTCCCAATTCAATTAGTGTTTATATATATTTATACCCGTATCTAGTGTATGTGTATTCTACATTGTGTGTATTGTGTACATTTGTTATGTAAATTGTTGTGTAAGTATGTGTACATTTGTTATGTAAATTGTTTTGTGTAAATATGTTGTTTATTGTAAAGTGGTTTATGTCTCGTCACTGTCATGACTGCTATGTTACTCGGAACTGCACACAAGAATTTCACCTACTGTTGCACTCGTGTACACAGTAGTGTGACAATAAAGTGATTTGATTTGATTTGATTTGAAGAGTCGATTACTGACCTTAGGAATGCACGACTGATGATCATTTTGATTGAAATGCACAATTAGTAGCTTCATCTTATCTCTTAATTCAACTCACAAGCACTTACCAAAAAAACCTTCAGTACTTTACAATATCTGCTGGTGTTAAAACTGAACCAAATATTTAAAGAAAACTTGGAAAGGATTTTGGCAAAACATGTTTTGCTCCCCATGATGGGAAGGGTTTGGAAATATCCTAAAGTATTAACAGTAAACAAATATAAACATGTCTCTGAAGAACTTGTTCTATGACATGATCCCAACACACTTGTGATAGTTGGAGAAATCTTAATGGGAAATTAAATACTGGCACTTACATGAGTAAATGGGTAAAACAGACATTATTACATCATTTAAAATGACATTGGGAATGTATCCACCAATAGCATTACAGGTATTACAATTTATTTAATGTTATCAGTAATGAGAATCTAAATGTTGGGTTATTTTTTCTACCCATTCGCTGGGTTTAGTATTTTATTTTGCTGGGTTATATTCCCAGTAAACTAGTTTATTTTTGTAGTTCAGTTTAGTGACACTAGTGGTACAGAAATTTACATTTACATTTATGCATTTGGCAGACACTTTTATCCAAAGCATCTTACAGAGCTTTTATTACAGGGAGCAACCAGGAGTTAAATGCTCAAGGACACAATGGGGATTGAACCAGTGACCTTCTGGTTACCAGATTACCAGTTATGTGCTTTAGACCACTACACCACCACCACTCCTTAATAATGATACACTTGAACTGAAGTTTCTTACCTGAAGTAAATGTAGTGTTTCATCAGCTGTTCAGATATCCTCAAGTGTTGCATTGTAAATTCAAGACGCACCGCAGTCAGAGATCCAGTCACAAACACTTGATTGCAGTTTTGTTCAGATCTTTAGGTCTGACACTGAAATTACTGAGAAAAAAAGTGCTGAATTTACACATCTCACACATTATCACTGCACTGTATAAGCTTTAAAGGGATAGTTCAGTGAAAGTGAACAGTTTGTCATCATTTACTCACCCTCATGTTGTACCAAACCCATTTAACATGTGGAACACAAAATGAGATGTTAGACCTCAGTCACTGAATCTTTATCCCCATTAATGAAAGTGAATGTTGAATAAGATCATTTGTGCTCCACTGAAGAAAGACATATGGGTTTAGAACAAAATGAGGCTGAGAAAATTATGACAGATTTGCAATTTGTAACTATCCCTTTAAGAGCATGAAACACCTGCTGCACCTTTCAATGTTGTTTGTCTTTTTCAGACTCCTCCTCCTCAGGTGAACGTGAAACTAATAAAACAGGATCCATTTCAAGAGCAGGAAATTTCATGACGAGAGAAACAGAGAAAAAGTTTGACAGTTTTTGTTCCACTGAATTGTCTGAAACAATCAATAAATTCATTGTGAAGTATTTTGTTGGTGATATTCTAGTCAGTAAAGAGGAAGTGAACATCAACAGTTCTTGACAGGTGAGTACTGAACTGCTGCTAAACAAACCAAAACTCACAAGACAACAATAATAAACCTTTCAAACTATCAGCTACAGTAAGACATCTAACAGATATCTAAGTATTAATCACAGCAGGACAAACAGATACTGAGACTTTTGCTCTTTTATCTGAATTGTCAGTATGTGTTCAGTTTCTTTGGCACTGAAATGTTATTTCTTCTACTGACTTGAAACGTTGCTTTGTTTTCTTCTGTTGAGTCTTCTGATGTTTTCTCTTTATGCTGGTGTTTAACATGTCAAAAAAGCTGACAGTCTGCAATTGAACCTCATTGATTCATTTCTAATGGAATATTCTAGAGTACAAATAAAAACAAATATGTGTCAGTATTGAACAAATAAACACGTCACAAATATAGATGATGTCCCGTTTCTTGACAGGTGTTCAGTGGACTGTTCAGATGATGTCATGGACTCCACAAAGGATCTCAGTGGACAGACAGACACAGGGAAGGTCAAGAGGTCAGAGGATTTCAATGCTTTAATAAAATACACTGATAGATATTTCTAATATGCTGCACAACACTACAGTATAAAAACACTGAGGAGAAATGAGAACAGACTGGATTATCTCAAGTATAAACATGTGAAAACAGCTTTAGGGTAAAGTGAGATCTACAGTAAGATGACCGTGAGACCGGTTTGATTTAGTCACAGACATAACTGGAAAAACCTGAACAGTCAGTCGGATGTAGAAGCTGAAAATCAAATGTGTTTCTCTGAACATTTTTAGACACAAACTGTACGAAATGTCCACAAATGGTGGTAAAACTGTAGAGTTTTTTTTGCTATTTAAATGTTCAATAAGATCAAACAATGTATGAATACAATCATAAAGACTAGTACAGGTGAAGGAAAAAATAAACAACTTTCTAAACATCAAACTTAACCTGAAATAACATCATCAATATCAAACATAAGATGAAGATAAACATCTCATAAACACTTTGATACTTACAGACAAACTTCTCTAAAAGATTGAAAAGATGATTGATAGATTTAAGACAGCTGTCATCAGCAGATATCAGCATCAACTGAGTAAAACCAGATGCAGCACCAAGTGACACAGAAATAAACTCAAAATATATCTTCATCAAATAAGCAGAAGTGAAATTGCTGAATGTTGAACTAGGACTGTGCATTAAACATGACCAAACACTGGAAAAGAACATGTTACCTCCCTTGAAGGAGAGAAATATTGGGAAGAGTAAAACTGAGAAACTGATGAGAGGAAAAGAGTGTTTGTGAGAGTTTGTAGTTTTTAAAACAGTGTTTAATTGCTGTTGTGTTTTAGTGTCATTCATGGAGAATCTCCTGAATCCAGCTGTGTGTCCATGAAGAGTGACCGGTCAATGGTGCATCCACCTAAATTCAGTTCAGGAGCCCCTTGTGCTGATGTGAGGTGAGGACTCTCATGTTGACTGACAGTATGAACGTGTACACCACAGTCTGAGGGACGATTAGAAAGAATCCAGTGTAAAAAATACAAATCTAAAAGGAAATATGCAATTATAATAAAAATAATGAGTCCTTCTACAACTGATTGCTTTACTGTAACAGTTTCATTGGCATCTATTCACAAGAGCTCAACTTTATACTGTACAGTAATATCATGTGAACATGGAAAAACTTCCAATGATCTTGTAATCAGACATCGAGAGGGCCCCCATACCGGTAGGAAAGCTCATCAAAAAGCGCTTGGGTACTCACGTGAACACTCCATTGTCAGCGCTGGACGAACAAAAGTAAATAACAAAAGTAAATAAGACAGAAATATAATACTAATATATAAATCCTCAAAGTAATAATAATAATAATAATAATACTGTTTCATGTTATAATGACAAACTGGACAACAATAAATGCTGTAATTGATGGGATATAATATTAAAAAATACCAACTAAATTCCAAAATGTTACTGGGTGAAGTAGTAGATTCTTGCACATCCTGTTCACAAAAAACAACAACTGGAAAACCTGCATTCATTATAATTAACTAAATTTTTATTTCATTAAACATTTTGAATGTACTTGGCTACAACGGCTTATAGGATGAATTTAAAATCAATTTAACGTAATTTAAGCAACTATTTTCAAAATGGGGCCCCGGGTTGGTCGGTTGCTCGGAGCCTCAGAAATCGTAATCCTGCCCCTGCTTGTAATGTCCCGTTATGTCGTGTTTTGAAGCTCATTGTGTTCTGAATGATCAAATAAAACACACATCCTCACTGCAGCTTCAGGATTTCTCAGTTCACTTAAAAATGAAAATTGTGTCATAATTCACTCACCCTCATGCAGAAGACACAAAAGCAGATGTTTTAATGAATATGGTGAGTGGTCTTGTTAATACAATGTCAGTGGAGAGTGCCTCACTTTAAAACTTAAAATAAAAGTATAAATGTGTAATTTTTCACTGTAAATCTTGACGTCTGTTGTGCATTCATGAGTGCTGTGAGAGATGTTTGTTCACAGTGGCTCGAGTGTTTATGTGAGAACTTATGTTGATGTTTGTGCTAAACATTGCAAGTTCTCTGTGACATATAATATATAAGACACATCATTAAATGTGTTTCATTGAACTGGATGTTGAAATTATGTTTTACAGATTACTAATAAAAAACACATGAACTAAACTCTATTTAATTGCTGTTTTAGTGTCATTCATGGAGAATCTCCTGAACCCAGCTGTGTGTCCATGAAGAGTGACCAGTCAATGGGTCAACCAATTACCTTCAGTTCAGGAGAGTCATTGATCAACTACAGAAACAAACAGGATGAATCAGAGTCAGCTGCTGGGAAACTGCCACTGGAATCCATTTTTGAGGTGTGTGTGTGTGTGTGTGTGTGTGTGTGTGTGTGTGTGAACGATACCACACACTGTCATGTCTCTCTCATACACACCACTTTGAGACCCTTAGCATAATAGCTTCACCCTCATCTTAATAACACACACACACACACACACTGATGAATTCAAGACAACTAAAGCACAATGTGGCAGCGGGGGCGTGGTCAAGCGCCCGTCCGGGGAGGGAAAGCGGTAAGGGCGCTTGCACCTGAGCTAAATTATGTCTAACACCTGTCTCTAATTTCAGTGAGCACGGGGAGAGCGACATAAGAGAGCCACAGCACTACCAGTGAGAGAGAGAATGCCAGTCCAGTGTTGGCCTATGAGAGAGAGCCCTTTCTGAATAGCTATTGTTTTTTACACGGTTTCCCCAATTATTAAAGTCTTACCTTTTGAGTTACGCCCCTGCCTCTGTGTCCTCCCTCCACGTCAGTCTTGTGAACCGCGTTATACTGGTGCCGAAACCCGGGAATTAATTCCAACGATGGAGAAGGATCACCCCGTAGAGTCCTCCCAGCTGGCCGAAGTCCTCCAGTCCCTCGCTAACCTCCATCAGAGCCACCAACAGTCCCTGCTTGAGCTCAGGCAGAACCAAGATCAGCGGTTCTTCGAGATCATGCGGGCTCAAGCAGAGGATCGCCAAGTCATCCGGAGCCTGCTCAGCCAGGAGGCCACACCAGCCATAGCTGCGACCCCGGACGCCCGTGCCACGCTGCCGCCACCCACGTTACAGAAGATGGGGGCGGCTGATGATGCAGAAGCCTTTATAGATTTGTTCCAGAGAACGGCGGAAATCTGGGGCTGGCCGCAAGACCAATGGGCAGCCCGCCTCATTCCTCTTCTGTCCGGGGAAGCCCAACTCGTGGTGCAACAACTGCCAGCAACAAGCCTCCTGGCCTACGCTGACTTGAATAAAGCCATCTTGCAACGGGTAGGTCGGAGCCCCGAGGAAAACCGACAGCGCTTCCGGGGCATGAAGCTAGAGCAGTCCGACCGCCCGTTTGCTTTTGCCCAGCGACTCCGTGATGCCTGCTGGAGGTGGCTGTTAGTGGGGGACCGCGACGTCGAGGGTCTTCTCGATCAGGTGGTGCTGGAACAGTTCATCCAACGCTTGCCCCGGAGAATGGCGGAGTGGGTCCAGTGCCACTGCCCGGCGTCGCTGGAAGCTGCCGTCCAGTTAGCGGAGGACCATATCGCAGCGATCCCAAGGGCAGACGAGCCCTCTCTCTCTCTCTTTCTCTTTCTCCCTCTCTTCCCCCTCCTGTGTTTACTTCCGCTCTTCCCCACTCCCCCCAACCCTCTCGCTCTGTCCTCTCTCCAGGTCCCGTTGCTGCCCCACACAGGCGAGGAGCCTGGTTGAGACCAACACCTCAACCGACAGCATCAGCCCATCCCTCCTCCACCACCTACAGCTGCTCTCCCCCTTAGGTGGGTACCGTCGAAGCAGGTACGGGTGTGATGTCTGGGCCGGCCTGTCGGAGGTCCGGGGACCCGAGCCACTTCCGCGAGCGGTGTCCGTTGATGAAGGTGGGGGCAGTGGTCCGGGTCGCCAGACCTCCGACAGGCCGGCCCAGACATCACACCCGTACCTGCTTCGACGGACGCCCCCACCTGAGGGGGAGAGCGGCTGTAGGTGGTGGAGGAGGGATGGGCTGATGCTGTCGGTTGAGGTGTTGGTCTCAACGAGGCTCCTCGCCTGCGTGGGGCAGCAACGGGACCTGGAGAGAGGACAGAGCGAGAGGGTTGGGGGGAGTGGGGAAGAGCGGAAGAAAGAGAAAGAGAGAGAAAGGGCTCTCTCTCATAGGCCAACACTGGACTGGCATTCTCTCTCTCACTGGTAGTGCTGTGGCTCTCTTATGCCGCTCTCCCCATGCTCACTGAAATTAGAGACAGGTGTTAGACATAATTTAGCTCAGGTGCAAGCGCCCTTACCGCTTTCCCTCCCCGGACGGGCGCTTGACCATGCCCCCACTGCCACACACAAATAAAATGAGTGGTTATTCTTGTCCACTGATCCTTCAGTTCCTCTCTGTTACTGAATGGAGATTTGAGGTTTGAATGTTCACTGATTTCAGGAACTTGAGCACAAAATCATCTCTCTGATGAAGAAAGAGCTGAAGAGTTTCAAGAGACTACTGATCTCAGATTACCCAGCATGCTCTGAGAGAGAGGAGGAGGAGGATGATGAAGGTCAGATCAGAGTCAGAGAGGGGTTTCTGAAGATCACACTGCACGTCCTGAAGAAGATGAAGCTGACAGACCTTGCTAACACACTTCAAACCAGTAAGAGCTCACACTCACATCACTATTATATCACGTCACCTTCAGAGGAAACACACAGTGTCTGGATTCACTCAATATTAGTGAAAGAAAATAAACTTCATGACTAATGACCATTAAACATTAACATCAATTATAATTCCCATTTATTTTCCTCTTCACATCAGAACTGATTTCTGTGCATCAACAAAAACTCAAAACAAAACTAAAAGAGAAATTCCAGAGAATTACTGAAGGAATGTCAAATCAAAGCAGCTCAACACTTGTGAATGAGATCTACACAGAGCTGTACATCATAGAGGGAGGGAGTGCAGAGATCAATAATGAACATGAGGTGAGACAGATTGAGAAAGCATCCAGGAGAGCAGAGACACAGGAAACACCAATCAAATGCAATGACATCTTTAAAGCCTTACCTGGACAAGACAAAGCCATCAGAACTGTGCTGACTAAAGGAGTCGCTGGAATTGGGAAAACTGTCTCTGTGCAGAAGTTCATTGTAGACTGGACTGAAGGAAAAGCAAATCAGGATGTTCACTTCATATTTCCACTTCCTTTCAGAGAGCTCAATCTGATGAAGCACAAAAATATCAGTTTGATGGATCTTCTTCATCAGTTTTTCACAGATACAAAAGAACTGAGAGAATTGAAAACATTCCTTGATGTCTACAAAGTCATTTTCATTTTTGATGGTCTGGATGAATGTCGACTTCCTCTAGATTTCCAGAACAATGATATTTTGTGGGATGTGACAGAACCGGCCTCAGTGGATGTGCTGCTGACCAACCTCATCAAGGGGAATCTGCTTCCTTCTGCTCTGCTCTGGATCACCTCTCGACCAGCAGCAGCCAATCAGATTCCTCCTGAGTGTGTTGACCAGCTCACAGATGTACGAGGCTTCAATGACCTTCAGAAGGACGAGTATTTCAGGAAGAGAATAAAAGATGAGTGTCTGGCCAACAGAATCATCACACATATGATATCATCAAGAAGCCTGTACATCATGTGTCACATACCAGTCTTCTGTTGGATTTCAGCCTCTGTTCTCCAGAGACTGTTGAGTGAAGCAGAGAGTGCAGAGATCCCCAAGACTCTCACTCAAATGTTCACACACTTCCTGATCTTTCAGTGCACACTGAAGAGCCAGAAGTATGATGGGAAATGTGAGGTGGATCTTCAGCAGGCTAGAGAGAGGATTCTGTCTCTGGGAAAACTGGCATTTCAACAGCTGGAAAAAGGGAACCTGATCTTTTATGAGGAGGACCTGAGAGAGTGTGGCATTGATGTCAGAGAAGCGTCAGTGTACTCAGGAGTTTGTACCCAAATCTTCAGAGAGGAGTTTGGACTGCACCTGGGGAAGGTGTTCAGCTTTGTGCATCTGAGCATTCAGGAGTTTCTCGCTGCTCTGTATGCTTTTCTTTCCCTTTCTAAACAAACATCAGGTCTCTTCGGTAAGTTTAGGTCATCTATGAGTGATTTCCTGAAGAATGAAGTGGACAAGGCCTTAAAGAGTGAGAACGGACACCTGGACCTTTTCATTCGATTCCTTCTGGGTCTCTCACTGGAGTCCAATCAGAAAATCTTACGAGACCTACTGACACAGACAGGAAGCAGCTCTGACAGCAAACAGGAAATAGTTGAGTACATTAAGATGAAGATCAGGAAGATTCCCTCTTCAGAGAAATCCATCAATCTGTTCCACTGTCTGAATGAACTCAATGATCATTCTCTAGTGCAGGAAGTACAAACATACGTGAACAGAAGAGATATCAATCGTCTCTCTGGAGTCCGTCTCTCTCCTGCTCAGTGGTCAGCTCTGGTGTTTGTGCTGCTGAACTCAGAAGAGGAGCTGGATCAGTTTAATCTGAGGAAATATGATCCATCACATGAATGTCTTCTGAGGCTGCTGCCGGTGATCAAAGCATCCAGAAAAGCTGAGTGAGTAATTTAGTGTTTTAATCTTACTTTATTATAATTAAATAGCAGAGGTTAGATTATAATGTATTTTGTTAGACTAAAAACAACCCCTTATAATATTTTGATGATTGTTTGGTTTAATGTTTTATTTTGTATCGTTTTTTACCTTCATTTTAAACAGACATTGTAGCCAAATAGATTCAAAATGTTAAATGCAAAGTAAAACAAATCTCATTTAAAATAACAAAAGCATGTTTTCCACTAAATAAATACAAAACAATACTTAATAATAATTTTCTTTATGCTTCCACATACAATAATTCACATCTGACTAATAAATAAATACTAATTTAGCTGCATATATTTTTACTAGAACATTTCTTTAATGAACATGATGTGCAAAAACCCAGTTAAATATGATACAATACTGAATTATTATTGGGGGACTCAGTCAAGTTTGTTATTATAATATAATACTGAATAATTATTACTATTATTTTAAGGATTTGATTTGTTTTATACTTTAGTAATTTATTTGTCATATTGTGGCTTCCTTTAATCCTGCAATGTTTATTTTTCTCTGTTTTGATAATCCTTTAATGGATTTGACTAAAAACTATATTAAATGATGTAATACTGTAATATATAAAATTGCATTAAGATGTGAATAATATAGCGATCAACATTTATTTAGATTGGTAATGAATTATTAGTTTAGACGGCTTTATGTCAAGTGTTTATCTTTGTTGACTGATTTACTGAGGTGACATTATTGTTAAATTAGAAGATTGTACACAGAAGAAAAGAGAATTTGGTGGTAAATAATGTGTTATCATCTGTAGGTAATGTTTTAATCTAAGTGTAATCAATAGATGTTTGACTTCATGCAGCACGTGATCAGATCCGATCAGAGTTTGACTTGAAGCAGTGCATGTCGGTTAGAAATGTTGTGTGACTTAAGAGGGCGTCAGCGCCGCGTAACCGTGACGTATGCCATTAAAGAACCACGAGAGCAATTCAAGAGCAGCCAGCTGTTAGAATTGGGACAACATATTCACAAATATATTCTATAGAAAATGGAACTCCCCAAGGTAGCGTATGTAGTCCAATATTTTTTAACGTTATGATTAATGATATTTATACACAAATTGACACAGGAATAGGGAGGTCACTGTATGCAGATGATGGCGCAATATGGAAGAGGGGAAGAAATGAAATATTTGTAGTTAAAAGTCTGCAGGGGGCAGTAAATAAGGTAGAAAACTGGGCAAATGAGTGGGGTTTCTGGTTCTCAATTGCAAAAACTAAGGTAATTTGTTTCACAAAAAGGAGGAAAAACATTAAAGTAAGTATAAAAATGTATGGTCAGGAATTGGAACAAGTTAAAATGGTAAGATTTTTAGGTATGTGGATGGGACTCTAAATTAACATTTGGTATTCACATTCAAAAGCTTGTAGACAAATGTAAAAAAGGAATTAATGTAATGAGGTGCTTGGCTGGGGTTGAGTGGGGAGCAAGTAGACAGTCTTTAAGAAGAATATATAGCTCATTAATAAGACGGCAATAGATTATGGTAGTATGATATACTGTTCTGCATCAGAAACATGGCTCAAATAGATTGAGGTAATTCACACTCAAGCTGTAAGGATCAGCTGTGGAGCATTTAGAACATCTTCAGTACCATCAATTCAAGTAGAAATGGGAGAAATGCCACTAGAAGTTCGCAGGAGAAAGTTAAGAATGAGATACTGGATTAATATAAAAGGACATGATGAAAGACATCCAGTTAAAAAGGTACTGGAAAACTGTTAAACTAAATAGTTCTGGCTAGGTAGCAAATAAGGAGGCACATGAAATGGGTATAACCGAGATAGAAGTAGCAGCTCCTGTCATAATTCCCTCTATACCCCCTTGGTTATATCCAATGCCAGAAATAGATTTATTCATACACAATGAGATACACAAGAATGAACATAATTTGCCATTAAAAGTAATCATTCATCAATACATAAATCAAACATACAACAACATGATGCAAATATTCACAGATGGATCAAAAGATCCAAAAACAGGTAGAGCAGCTGCTGCAATATATATTCCTCAGTACAATATTAAAATGTCAAAAAGAGTAACAGATCATATATTTGTTTTTACAACAGAACTGATAGCCATATCATTAGCCTTACAATGGATAGAAGGAAAGCAGCCTAATAGTAGTGTGATATGTACAGACTTACTATCAGCTTTGCAAAGTTTAGAAAGTGGAACATCTTTAGCAAGACAAGATATTTTAAATGAAATATTACAGGAATTATATAGCATAAAGCACTTAGGCGTAAGGGTGAGTTTTTTGTGGGTGCCAGCCCATGTCAGAGTAAAGGGAAATGAGGAAGTAGATGAACTGGCAAAGAAGTCATTGAAAGATCCTGAGATTAACATTAGAGTAAAGATGAGTAGAAGTGTAAGTTAAGGGGCCGATTGGGACTGAAGTAAAAAAGAGGTGGCAGAGGATATGGGACAATGAAACAAGAGGAAGACATCTGTATAGTATACAAAGAAATGTGGGGGTGGAAAGAACAACTGTTAATAATAGGAAAAAGGATATGATAATGACAAGACTACGTATTGGACATACAGCATTAAATCAAAGCTTACATAAAATAGGTAAACACGAAAGTGGTAATTGCAATAAATGTGGATATCCAGAAACAGTAAATCATATATTACTAGAATGTTTAGCATACAATAGAGAAAGACTTGAATTAATCCAGTCACTAAAGGATAGGGGTATTAAAAATTTTAAATGATACAGAACTGGTAAAAAAGATATAATTGTTATTTTTTTTATTTTATTTTTTTTAAACCAAGTATATTCAACCAAGTAGTGCTCCATACTCCAATCCAGCAGGTGGCGGACAATGCACCTTTAAGTTGGTTTGCCAACCACCATTTAAACAACAGAAGAAGAAGAAGAACAACAGCCAGCTGGCAGGACTTCCGGCAAGATGGCGAGCTAGGAGCACATGTTTTGCTGAGCGCTGGCAGAACTATTTAAATTACTACTTTTTATTGCTACCTTCTCATAAACCAGTCTCAGAAACTTAAGTGACCAATTAAACATGTTACTATTGCATTCATCTGTTTTTTGATGCGCTTTACATTGAAAGAGTAAACTTTGACGGGAACATGGCCCATTCAGCAAACGGAGCCCAAAGTGTACCCATGGAAATGGATCACAATTACGGACGAGAGACCCCAAAGGAAAGACGACGGGATGCTTCTCACATTACTCCAACCAAAACTCCTCAAAAAAAGGTAAAACCAGACGAGTGTGAAATCTCCAATGCAGCTTTACTGCAGGCGATTAACTCCTTAACGGTAAGATTCGACTCTCAAGATAGAACGCTGGAGGACATCGCAGATAAAATAAGACAAAACAGCATCATGATTGTGAAAATCTCTAAATCAGTAGAGTTTAATGCAGCGGAGATTAAGGAATGCAAGCAAAAATATGTCGTCTTGGAAAAGAAAACCGCAGTTCTCGAGAAGTTTAATGAGGATTTAAGGTTGAAAACGTCCGAGCTTGAGCGTTATAAGCAAAGTTGGAATCTTCGTATTAAAGGGATGAAAGAGCTTGCTGACGAGGATGCACGGAACGAGGTGACTGAACTCGTGGGTACCATAGCCCCACATCTGGCACAGAAGCTGGAAGATGTCGTTGACTCGGTTCACCGGGTTGGAAAAAAGGAGAGTGGAAGACATCGTCAAATGATTGTTCAGTTCACCATGCGTAAATATAGAGACGAATTCTGGAAGATTACAAAGATCTCGCAGCTGTGCACTGAACGTGGAATCAGGTTCGTGGAGGATCTGTCAGCTGAGGACCGGAGTGCTCATGCAGCTCTTTGGCCGCTCATCCAGGAAGCCAGAAGCGCTGGAAAGAAGGCGTACTATCGCGTACTATAACTACAAATCAAAGTGCGGGCTGATTACTACCATGAAACAATGAAGAGGCTGTAAGTTGTGAGAACTGAATATGAAACTTATCTGCCAGAGCATCAGTTCATATTATTTTGTTTGACTTTGTGTTGAATCCTAATAACCAGAGTTATTCTATCCCCGATAGGGTTTGTTAATAGTGTTTTGTTAATAGTTTTTTGTTTTTTCTTGTTCTATGCTTAAACTTAATAGCTGCATTTTCTTTTCTTTCACTAAATGTTAGGGGTCTAAGAGACAGTACAAAAAGAAAAGCAATGTGAAGCAAAAAGAAAATGTGTTCTTTTGCAGGAAACTCATTCTAGTGGCAGTGATCGTACTTTTTGGTCTAATCAGTGGTGTGAATCAGTTTTATTTGCTCATGGCAAAACTCGCTCAGGAGGTGTTGCTTTTCTGTTTAACAATTTCCCTGGGAAATTTGTTGAGTCAAGATCTAGCTTGGATGGACATTGGTTATTTTGTATTCAAAATTGTTTCTAAATATAAGTCTCTATGTGTTAGTGAGTGGCTTGAAAAGGGTATTTGGTCAGTTCTTCATTTAATAGATGAAGATGGGAGATTGTTAACTTTTAAGGACTTTTGTGCTAAATGTAATTTACAATGTGAACGCAAACATTTTGAGCGTGTCTTAAATGCCATCCCAAGAAGCTTTATAAATCTTGTACAAAACACTTATGTCAACATACCTGATGGATCTTGTGAGCTTCCATCTCTTCTTTTCAATGGTAATGACCTCAGGGCAATGCTTCCCAACAAACTTATTGTTGTAATATAGTAATTTGCCAATAGGTGTCACTGTTGTATCAAGTGTGTCACTACAGTTCTGTTAATCATTCTTCTTCGTTGTTTTTCTTTCTTCTCGTTGGATATAAATAAAACAGCACGTGAAACTTCAATAGGTTATGGGCCCAGATCTTCCCTAAAGCAAAGAAGAGGTACTTTTACACAGTTTTTTTTTGTGTGTGAAATAGACAGTGTTCTGGAACTCACAATGGAGGATAAACTGTTTATTGAAAAGCTGAGTGGGCCAGAGAACTGGGCAACGTGGAAATTTCAAATGGAACATTTGCTGAAAGCTAAAGGACTATGGGGCATGGTGATGGAGACTGACAACGTGGCAGAAGGAGCAAATGCACAGGCAAGAGCAGAATTTGAAAAACGGAAAGAACAAGCGTTTTCTGTGTTAGTGCTGAATGTGAGTACGCCTCAGTTGTACCTGATAACAAGCTGTAAGACCCCTAAGGAAGCGTGGAACACACTAAAAGGACATTTTGAGAGAGACACTCTTGCAAACAAGCTGTTTCTGAAGAAACAATACTTCAGATGTGAAATGAAGGAAGGAGAAAACATAACTGAACATTTGAAACGAATGAAGGAGTTAACTGACCAGCTAAGGGCAATAGGTGCAGTGATTGAAGAGGAGGACCAGATTGTAACACTGCTGGGTAGCTTGCCACCAAGCTATGCTACAATTGTCACTGCACTGGAAACTAAGTTGGACAGTTTAACGCTGCAGTTTGTTCAGCAAGCATTAATAAATGAAGAACAAAAGCGAGTGTCTGCTGATGTTAACTATAGCGGTGCTATGTCCAGTGGTGCTTTGTCCGGTGGCGCGTCAGCTATGTCAACACAAGTTCGTAGTGATTTGCAGGCTAACTCCAAGGCAGTGAGAGCTGACAGACCTGCCTCGTGGAGATGTTACAAGTGTGGGAAAGAAGGACAAATCAAGCGTGACTGTCCAAGTAAGAAAAAAACAGACTAAAACTCACAAAGCTAAAAATGTAACGTGACCATGATGAAGATTCATCTGAGAGTGCCTTCATCACCAGAGAGGCAAATCATAAGGAGAGAGGCAGATAAGATGACACAACAGGTCGAGTGGTTGATCGACTCTGGAGCCTCAAAGCACATGACGTGTTATGAAGAAATTCACCAAGACTACCAGCAATTTCCAAAAACACAGTCTGTGAAACTTGGTGATAGAAGAGTGGTTGACGCTCTAGGAGTTGGTAATGTTAAACTGAGAATGACATTAAAAATCAGTGGTGTAAAAAAATGTCACAATGTTTGATGTGCTGTATGGTCCCAAGTTATCCGGGAATCTCTTCTCAGTGGGAGCTGCTGTCAAAAAAGGAAATACGGTGCAGTTCAAGAAGTCTCGCTGTTACATCCGTAATAAAAATGGAAATCTCAGAGGAATGGGAACACAAAGATCTGATGGTTTGTATCAGCTGGATGTAGAGGGAGGTTTGCCCGCCTGTCACTGTGCGTCTAGTGCATTAATAGCAACCAGCTTGTGGCACCAGCGACTGGGTCACACCACTAAGTTGAAGGAACTAAAAAAACTGGTGAATG
Source organism: Moxostoma hubbsi (assembly GCA_032164185.1). NCBI lineage: Eukaryota > Metazoa > Chordata > Actinopteri > Cypriniformes > Catostomidae > Moxostoma > Moxostoma hubbsi. The sequence continues at coordinate 3,745,354 of JAVLUX010000245.1, forward strand.
GAGTGGACTTTCCTGAAGAGAAAGAAGTTCCTTTCTGTGAAGCATGTGTGGAAGGCAAGCTGTCTAGGAAGCCACATAAGCCAGTAGGAGAAATCCGTTCCAAACGTAAACTACATTTGGTTCATATTGACGTCTGTGGTCCCATGCAGACTGAATCTATAGGTGGATCAAAGTACTTTGTGACTTTTATTGATGATTATTCTAGATGTTGCAAGATATACTTTATGAAACAGAAGAGTGAAGTTCTTTCCAAATTCAAGGAATTTGAGAAAACATTATCCAATGAGTGCGGACAGAAAATAGCAAGACTAAGAACGGATAATGGTGGGGAATACACATCCAAAGAATTTCAAGAATACTTGAAGGCTCAAGGTATCCACCATGAGACAACTGTACCTCACACACCTCAGCAAAATGGTGTTGCAGAAAGAAAAAAAAGGACATTAATTGAAGCAGCGAGAACCATGCTCTCTCACGCTATATTAACAAAGTCGTACTGGGCAGAGGCTGTAGCAACTGCAGCTTACATACAGAACAGACTCCCCACATCTGTTCTGAAACAAGTGACGCCCTACCAGAGATGGTGCGACAAACAGCCAAATGTAAGTCACATGAAAGTGTTTGGTTGTGTAGCTTATGCACATGTCCCAGACACAGAAAGAAGAAAACTGGACAAGAAGGCTGTGATGCTTCGTTTCGTGGGATATGCCAACAATGCCAAGGGCTATCGCTTGTACGACGAAGAAAAAAGGAGGATTCTTATTCATCGGGATGTGATCTTCAACGAGTCAGACTTTGACTTGAAACAAGAAGTGGACATTTCTTGTTCGGAGAACGAAGTTGTCATGAAAACTGACGAGAGAACACCAATTGATGCTACTGTCGATGAAACTGCTAGAGAAAGTGGCAGAATCAGAAAACCACCTAAGAGATATGGTTATGATGAGTTTGCCGACCTGGTGACTGTTGATCATTATGCTAGTGTTTGTTGTGTTGCAGAACCAAGCACACTGAAAGAGGCAATGATGAGTCCTAATGCAAAGGAATGGCAGAAGGCGGCTGACTTGGAGTATGAATCACTGCTTGAAAATAAGACATGGGATTTTGTGAAATTACCAAAGGATCGGAAGGCCATAGGATCTAGATGGGTGTTTAAAGTTAAGCATCATAGTGACGGACGAGTGGAGAGATACAAGTGCAGACTTGTAAGGGTTACTCACAGAAGTATGGTGCCGACTATGATGAAACTTTTTCACCTGTGGTACGTTTTAGCTCAATTCGTACATTGTTGTCCTTCGCTGTCCAGAATAACATGCATGTGCATCAGATGGATGTGGTAACCGCATTTCTAAATGGACACCTGGATGAGGAGATCTATATGGAGCAACCAGAGTGATACATCAGACCAGGGGAGGAAAATTTGGTGTGCAAGCTGAAGAAGTCAATATATGGACCGAAACAGTCCCCTCGCTGCTGGAGCAAAACTTTCACAGAGTTCATGAAGAACATTGGTTTCAAACAGAGTACATCAGACCCGTGTGTGTTTGTGAGATCACGACAGGAGCTGGAGATATTAGCTGTGTATGTTGATGATCTAATTCTGATCACAGAGTCGATGGAAAGCATGAAAGAGCTGAAACTCGCTCTTAATAAGCGCTACAAGATGAAGGACATGAGAGAACTGTCCTATATCTTGGGAATCTCTGTCATCCACGACAAAGAAAAAAACTGTGTGTTCCTTCATCAGAAGCATTACATTGAAGCCATTCTTCAAAAGTATGGTATGCATGATGCAAATCCCGTTGCAACTCCAGCTGATGCAAATGTAAAGCTAAAAAGGAATGATGGTGTCAACAAGCCTGTGAACTCAAGTACTTACCAGTCTATGGTAGGTAGCCTACTGTATGCTGCGATGGCCACACGACCTGACATAGCACAAGCAGTGAGCGTTGTATCAAAGTTCAATGCAAATCCAAGTGTTTCACATCTGACTGCGGTGAAGAGAGTTCTACGATACTTGAAGGGAACACTGAATCTCGCACTCAAGTATAAGTGGTCAGAGTCTGGAGCTTTGGTCGGTTTCTCAGATGCTGACTGGGCTGGAGATCAGGACGATCGTCGCTCTACAACCGGTAATGTGTTCTTACTGGGTGGAGGAGCGGTGAGTTGGCTCAGCAAGAAACAGTCAACTGTTGCTCTTTCAACAGCTGAGGCTGAGTATGTTGCACTTAGCGAAGCAGCTCAGGAATGTGTCTGGCTTAGATGACTTCTGAGTGATCTTGGAATGGATGCTACTCCTGTGGTGATCCTGGAGGACAACCAAGGATCCATTGCAATCGCAAAGAATCCAGTTGCTCATTCAAGAACCAAGAACATTGACATTCGCTACCATTACATTCGTGAATGTGTGCAGAATGGACAAATACAACTGCAATATTGTCCCACAGATGACATGAAGGCAGATATCTTTACCAAGCCATTGGTGAGACAGAAGTTTGAGTATTTCAGGAGTGAGATTGGACTTTGTTTCATTTAATTCTGTTTAGTCTGATCTTAAATGTGCTAGACTGTTAACTATGTTACAGTGTCAAAATTATTAACATGAAAAAAGGACTACGATTTTTTGTTTTTTGTTAATATAATTTACTAAGAAATGGCTTAGTCCCATTGTAAAATTAAGTGGGAGTGTTGTAATATAGTAATTTGCCAATAGGTGTCACTGTTGTATCAAGTGTGTCACTACAGTTCTGTTAATCATTCTTCTTCGTTGTTTTTCTTTCTTCTCGTTGGATATAAATAGAACAGCACGTGAAACTTAAATACTTATCCGCTCTTGTTTCAATTATATATTATATCCGACACTTCTGTATAATAACCGTGTTTTGCAATCATATGATAAACCATCTATTAAAAAATTGCGAACACAGTATATTCAATTGGGTATACCCGTCAAGTGAATTTTTAAGACAACGGTTTAATTTTGAAGAAAATACCTGTACTTTTTGTCAAGCTGACATAGAGACAACTGATCATCTTTTTTTTTACTTGTATTTCTTCAAATACTTTTTGGGAAAATATGTCTTATTGGTTGGAATCAAAGATTCATTCACTGCCCACTTTCGCTAGGAAACACATTATGTTTGGAATGTTGTTGGACGAGAAAAGAAATGATTTTCTTGTTAATGTTGATTTTGGGCAAATTTTTCATTCATAAGTGCAGGTGTATGAAGACCAAACCTTATTTTTCTGTATTTAAAAGGGAATTGATTTGCATTTTCTTGCCAGCGTTGGAATGTTGCCAGCTGGCACTGCCAATGCGGCTTTTCCGGAGTGGTTGCAAGAGCTCTGATGATGTCACAGCTTATTCGCGATTGGCCAGAATCACAGATGACAATGACGTGTGTTTCATGGGATGCAACACATACTACTTTTACTACTTCTGCTGTCAGTGTGTGGCAGAAATAAGAGCAGTATGATGTTATGCAATTAACAAGGTGTTTATTATAACATCTCCAGTGCCATTAAACTCTCACTAATTAATGTCTTTATAACAGTACATTGTTTATCTCATATTATAATATGTTTATCATAGTAATATCATGTTTATTCATAAAAACAAATTTGGTATCAAAATAATTACATTTTTATTGGACTTTCTCTTGTATACACAGCAGGTGCTGTATTAAGAATAACTCAATCTTTTCAAATATTTACATTTCAAACCTGAGTTCTGATTAACACTTCATCTGTAATAAACAAAACAATCATTGTGGGATCTTCCGTGACTAAAGTGGGTTCAGCACACGTCGTGAAGCAGAATGTGTCCGGCTTGACGGCTCCGTTTTCATCCCCTCACACGACTGATACCGGTAAATCATAAAGATCGGCAGGAAGACAAGCTGCAGTTGAAGTTGAACACACCTAATGAATATTATTGTGTGATCTCAATCAGCTCTCTTGTTCACTAATCAGAGCATTGATCAGGGATCATTTTTAGGGATGACCCAATCGCAAAATCATTCCAGTGCACTGAAACTTTCTCTCTCTAAAACTTCTCTAAATGCACCATAAAAACCAGAGAGCATCGTTGATCACTGTGTTCACTTACCATAAATGTTGTCATGTCTTCTGAAATCTCTCATGTCATTATAGGAGGAGTGCAAGTATAAATACATGATGTCAAAGCCTTATTTTCTCTCTAAAAGATTGATAGAGTAAATTGACTTGTCAGCTTAATGCCAAGTGTTTTACATGGTGTCCTGAAAAACGGGGACACATTGTGAAAGAGAAGCACTTACATTTGCTGCCATTGAAAACAGCTAAACAATGTACTTATATTATTATTTTTTTTAAGCAAGTTGTTGCTTACGATGACATCACAGTGACATCATATTGTTGTTTACATTTAGCTAAAACAGTAAATTCCCTAATTAGTGTCTGGATTAGGCTTAAAGAGGCCCTATTATGCTTTTTGGAATTTTACCTTTCCTTTAGTGTGTAATGTAGCTGTTTGTGCATGTTAAAGGTCTACAAAGTTACAAAGCACAAATTCCACGCCAAACTGGAGTTAATCGCTCCCACAGAAAACACTGCTCCTGAACTGCCTGAAACACCTGGTTTGAAGTCCAGCCATTACTTCCGTGAAATAGCTACGTCATTATGTGGCACATTTGCATAATGCCTGCCTCAGGAATACACTGCTCATGGCTACCGTCCATTTAAAAATTGTTTCCCCTTGCAAACTTCACTCCGTCTCATGGACTTGGATTTACGTCACTGCTTACGTTGCGCGAGTGTCCACTACTGGTGGAAAACATGAAATGGGTTTAACTGGAACACCCTAAACCCTTGATTACTTGGAGCGTGTTGAAGTCTAATGTCAATTTGTGGAATTATTTAGTGATTTTTGCACCTGAGAAAATAACAATATTTTCGGAGATTGATTTCAGAGGCTTATGTATAAATCTTGTATGTTTAATTTTCGTTCATTAGAATTAATTGTTAGAAAGAAATAATCAGGACTTGCACAATTGAAAATGTTAACATAATAATGAACACAGAGGCTATAACTGTGTTATTAACAGTTTAAGGTAGCTACAAGTATTATGCTGTTAAATCTCAATATAACTTTTCTAAACTGCTTAATAGACGGTGGGCCGAGGGCCCGTATCTGCTTTACTTTTCGAAATGGATGATCCCCATGGAGGGAGAACCTGAATTTGTAAAGTTGGGACGGTTGTTTTATTCTCAACGATATGAAAAGTGTTGCCACTCCCATTTATTGCACATTTTCCCCCGAAATTATAATGCACGACCGTAAATATGCAGGCAAACGCGGTTGCCTACTATATCAGTCAAGCCAATAGCGTGGCAAGATACTGACATAGGATTATTATTAACCAATCAGATGTAGCTTATTTAGAACAGCTGTTACACGGATGATTCAGCTGTCAGACACGAGCAGCATCTGCGGCGGCAGCACAGTGACTGTCGCCAAGGACATTGTTTTTGTGATTGTAAGTATTCATTTAATTAGAATACTATGAAAAATATTTGTTTTGTACACTGTGTTGTTCAAACGTATGTAAGCGTCTCGTTAGTGTCGTTTTAAGTAGGGTAGTTTCAGCTGGCTAACTAGCAGTAGCTAGCATGTCTAACGTTAGGTCACAGCTCTGAACCAAAACTACGACATTACTAATAGATTAATGCATCCTTCATTTTAATTCTAAAATCTAAACCAAGCTAATCTCATATATATATAGGCCTATAGCTATATTCATTTTAATTCCAAAATCTAAACCAAGCTAATCTCCTGCATACGATCGCAAGAGATCGTATGATATATATTTGAGAATAGCTTGGTTTAGATTTTGGAATTAAAATGAATGTAAGCGTCTCGTTAGTGTCGTTTTAAGTAGGGTAGTTTCAGCTGGCTAACTAGCAGTAACTAGCATCATGCGATTACATATTTGATTTGGTGTAAAGTTTAAGTACTTAATTCTAACGGTAACACTTCGTCCAACTCACATAGGCTACAGCTCCACTGTATGTCCGCGGATAATTACCTCAGACTGTTTTGCAAACGTTCGCCAAAAACTCAAGGTAAACATGAACCTCTTGATGTTTAAGAAATATTTAATTATCAGTTACATCTGACATAACATTAAAGGGTCAGCAAGCAGCCAATATTATAACCGGAGAGCTAAGAGCTCAAGAAGAATGGCATGTAATATAAATAAGATTATACTATCAAAGAACATAGGCTATCAAACAGAGCAGAGTTATAATGTACATAAATATCGTACAGATTTACTTCTGCAGGAGTAGCCAACACACACACCTCCCCACATGTGTATGTACATAACCACATGTGCCCTAGTCATATTCAAGTGACTTATTGTCACAGTTTACACACTGACAGAGGTTTGTACATGGCAGCTCATGCAGTTTACATGTGCATCTACCCTTAACACAATTAGTTTTTTTACATGAGCAGTGCACAAGTTCCAGTATGGCCTCTGGAGCTGGCGGAAGGTCTGCATTCAAGGTCTTTCCACAGAAACACAGATTTAATAAATTTCTCCCAACTTATGTCTGTGAAGGGAATGGTGGGTCCATTTCCCTCACATATATGCATGCAGCACTTCATGATTTTGCCATTTCTTCCACAGTAAAAATGTGCGGGAAAAAGAGTATTGTCTGGCTCGTTTTTATCATAGACATAATAAATACATAGACGCCCAATTGCCCGCTGCTTGGAGCTGTACAAATCGCCACACAATTGAAAACAGGTCTCGAGGAATTACCTTTCACAAGCAAGACTGAACATTTGTTTCTGGTTGTATTTGGCCATTATATAATTAGAAATTTCAAAATGCTACTGTTGTACTGTTGTCACGAAATGTAGTTTTAATAGTTTTCAGTCGACAATGTAGTTGTCTAAAGCTCAAATCTATGGTTTATTCATAAAGATAGAGCCTTTTTGAAAAATTTGATCTGACGTTTTCGGAGTGAGAGATCCAGGCGATCACCGGGCGCTCAGATGATGTTGTGTTTCCAAGCAATACCATGGATCAAATGTGTGAAATCGGAACGGTATTGTTGAGTTATATGTTCACAGTACCAATATGTTATGTTGTTTATTATTATTATTATTATTTATTTTTTAGATTATGCTACTGACTGTTGTATGCCAAAAATGTGCAAGAGTTCATTGTGCGCATGTGTGAACAAAACGGGACTTTTATTTTGACTCAAGTTTTGTGATATAAAAGATGTTGTACACAGCACGAGTTACTTCCACACGGGCACTGATGTTATACCAGTGCATTAAGATGTAAACCAAAGAATAAATGATACTAAGAAGTTATATCTGGATTATTCTTTAATGAATGGATGATAACAACATATTGCACATAGACATGACGGATAGAAATGAAAACGTAACAGGTTATGGGCCCAGGCGCGCCAATGCTAATGTTACAGGAGGAAGATGGCAGAGGCTGGTCTTCGACGGAGACGAAAATAACTACGAACTATGGGAAGTAAAATTTCTTGGTCATCTGAGAATAATGGGTTTAAAAGAAACAATACTGTCTACAGGGGATATAGAAGAGGAAAAGAATGAGGAATGCTACGCTGAACTAATCCAGTTTCTCGACGACAAAAGCTTGTCACTGGTGATGCGAGAGGCGACTGATGACGGCAGGAAAGCTCTGAAAATACTTCGAAGTCACTAAGCCAGTCAGGGTAAGCCTAGAATTAAAGCCCTATATACTGAACTAACTTCGTTAAGAAGGAATCTGACAAGACGATAACAGACTACATTATCCGAGCAGAGAAAGCGGTGACTTCCCTAAGAAACGCAAAAGAAGTAATAAGTGACGGACTGATAATAGCTATGATCCTAAAGGGCCTGCCAGATTCCTACAAACTTTTCGCTATCCATACTACACAGAGTAGTGAAGAATTGACTTTCACCCAGTTCAAAAGCAAACTAAGAAGCTATGAAGAGACAGAAAAATTTGATGATAAAACCAAATCTGACAATGTGATGAAAGTGCACATAGCACCCGTGACCTGCTACAGATGTGGAAACCGCGGTCATATTGCGCACGATTGCCGCCAAAAAGGCGTACCTAAGTGGTGCAGCTACCATAGAAGTTCAACACACAGTGATGAGACATGCCGCCGGAAAAAGGACGGGCACAAAGATGAATGCAAAACCGGCTGCAGGAAAAACAAGAGGAGCATGATAAAGAACAAACATTTGTGTTCAAAGTCAGTCAAACATTTCTTCCAGACAATATTACGAGAATTGGACTAATGGTAGACTGTGGAGCAACATCCCACATCTTAACAGAGAAGAACGATTTCACGAAATTTGATGAGAGTTTCGACCCAAAGTCACACTACATGGAGCTGGCGGATGGAACCAGGATGAACAACGTGGCATTAAAGCGGGGCGACGCACAGGTGTTACTGCGGGACGTGGAAGGGAAATGCGTCAGGATCACCCTAAAGGAAGCCTTGTTCATACCATCATACCCACAGAGAATCATCTCCGTTCAAGCTGCTACAACAGATGGGGCCAGGGTGATCTTCCAGGAAGGACAGAATGAGCTGATAAGCAAGGTTGGAACTGTGTTCCACATAGAAGAGCATGAGAGACTGTACTATCTGAAAACGGTAAATAACAACAAACAATGTGTTGATGAATCAGTTACTGATATGATGTCCAGGGACAAAGTGAGTCTAACTTGTGATGTTAAAACATGGCATGAGATCATGGGACATTGTAATGTTAGTGATGTGTTGAAATTACCTGAAGTGGTAGAGGGTATGGAAATCACAGGTAATACCAAACTAGACTGTAATGTTTGTACTGAGGGAAAGTTCATCAACAGCAGAAATAGGAAAACTGACACAAAAGCTGGTGGGGCCCTAGAATTGGTACACACTGACTTAGCAGGTCCCATTGAACCAACTTCTCAAGATGGATATAAGTATGCAATTTCATTCACAGATGATTTTTCAGGGGCAGTATCTGTTTACTTCCTTAAGAACAAGAGTGACACTACTCTAGCGACAGAGAAGTTCTTTGCAGATAGTGCACCATACGGTAGAGTCAAATGCATAAGATCAGACAATGGCACAGAATACACAGGCAATGCATTTCAGTCACTTTTACGAGAAAAGGGTATAAGACATGATACATCATCTCCATAATCCCCTCATCAAAATGGTACAGCTGAGAGACAATGGCGAACCATCTTTGAAATGGGAAGGTGTCTGCTAATAGAGAAGGGATTACCAAAGGTTCTGTGGCCTTATGCTGTCCAAACTGCAACTCGCATCCGAAACAGATGCTATAATGACAGAATTAAGAATACTCCATACTTCATGTTGACAGGGAGAAAGCCAGACCTTTCTAAAATGTGGGTTTTTGGATCAGAATGCTATGTGTACAAACACAATCATAAGAAATTGGATCCTAGATGTGAGAAGGGAATATTTGTGGGGTATAGTAAAAATACCCCAGCTTATCTGGTATACAATCCACAGACAGGGAAGGTGTCAAAACATAGATTGGTGAAATTCATTAGGAAGAGCAGTGCTGAACAGCAGATACAAACCGATGAAGATTACTTAGAAATCCAAGGCTACAGAGACAGGACACAGGATAGTGAGAACAGTGGTGATGCCCCACAAAGTGAGGAAAGCACAGAGGATCAAGTCCTAGATGGAAAGATGGAGAGTATTGATACAGACAATACAGAGGTGTCAGAACATGATGGAACTATGGAAAAAGTAGACACAGAAGACAACAAAAACAGTACAGGTCCAACAGTCACGGCTAGTCAAAAACATTACCTCTCGAAAAGAGAAAAGAGAGCCCCAAAGTATTTACAAGATTACCTGACATACTCCAAAGATGATGTAACAAATGTGAGTGATGATTATTGTTACAGGGCAGTGTGTGGAGTTCCCCAAACCTATAGAGCGGCCCTTATGTCACCTGAGGCTCCCGGATGGGAACATGCTATGAAGGAAGAGATGGACTCACTTAAAGAAAATGACACATTTGAATTGACAACTCTACCAGAGGGCAGAAAGACAGTAGGGGGAAGATGGGTATATGCCCTTAAAGAAAATGCAGAAACAGGAAAAATCTTAAAGGCTAGGTATGTTGCAAAAGGATACAACCAAACTGAAGGCATAGACTACCATGAGACATTTGCTCCTACAGCAAATCTCACCTCAGTACGGGCATTAATGCAGATAGCTGCTCAGAACAACTTCTTAGTTCATCAGATGGATGTCAAAACAGCATATTTACATGCTCCAATAGAGGAAGACATATACTTAGAACAACCAGAGGGTTTTGAAGAGACATCTGAAATAGGAGACAAGTTAGTATGGAAGTTGAGGAAATCTCTGTATGGTCTAAAACAGTCTGGAAGAAACTGGTACAAACTTTTAAATGATCATTTGGAACAAAACAACTTTGAGAGAAATCAGTCTGATCACTGTGTGTATAGAAAGCAGATTGAAAATGAGACAATCATAGTGATCATCTGGGTAGATGATTTGATAATTGCAGCAAGCAGTTAGGATCAGCTAAACAGTTTTAAAGAAATAATGAAGTCCAAATTTAACATGAAGGATCTAGGAAAAATATCTTATTTTTTGGGGATTCAGTTTGAGCAAAAAGATGGAGAAATTAAAATGAATCAGAAAAGGTACATTCTCAAAATGCTTGAAAGGTTTGGAATGTAAAACTGTAAACCAAAAGCTACCCCAAGTGAGTTAAAAGTGGAGTGTAATAGGAATGAGGAAGAAAACAACAATGAGATTGAGAACCCCAAAGAATACCGTGAACTTGTTGGAAGCTTGACAGAACAAGGACCTGCTATTTCATGGAAGTCTAAGAAACAGCCAACAGTGGCACTGTCGACCTGCGAAGCTGAATACATTGGTCTAGCAAACACTACTCAGGAAAGCATGTACCTAACTCAACTGCTAAATGGCATGGACAGTAGTGTTTACACTTGCACCACGATGAATGGTGATAATCAGGGCGCCATTGCACTGAGTAGAAATCCAGTGAATAGATCTAGATCTAAACACATTGATGTGAAATATCACTTTATCCGTGATGCTGTCAGTGAGGGAAGAATAAATATTGTGTACTGCACAACAGAAGACATGGTGGCAGACATTTTGACAAAATCTGTATCAAAAATTAAAATTCTAAAGTTCAAAGGTTTTCTGTTTGGGAACTAAATACTTGTGATGACATTGTACATGGCTTAAGATGATGAGAACAAGTGGGGGTGTTGAGTTATATGTTCTCAGTACCAATATATTATGTTTTTTATTATTATTATTATTATTATTATTATTATTTATTTTTTAGATTATGCTACTGACTGTTGTATGCCAAAAAATGTGCAAGAGTTCATTGTGCGCATGTGTGAACAAAACGGGACTTTTATTTTGACTCAAGTTTTGTGATATAAAAAATGTTGTACACAGCATGAGTTACTTCCCCACGGGCACTGATGTTATACCAGTGCATTAAGATGTAAACCAAAGAATAAATGATACTAAGAAGTTATATCTGGATTATTCATTAATGAATGGATGATAACAACATATTGCACATAGACATGACGGATAGAAATGAAAACGTAACAGGTATATTTATTAAAGATTACAACGAAATGACAGGACATCGTTTGACAAAAGATGGTTACATAAAATAAAAACAGTGAGAATGCATAATGTTACCTCTACATTCACATTTTGTGTCAAACTGAAAATGTAGCATAAGTGGGCAAAATGAGTTAACAAGTTCAATCTTTCCTGGGCTAAAATCACTTCTCGAAAAGATGTGGACAGACAGCAACTTCATATCAGCTCGCCAGTGTGTTGACAAACGCGTCACCGACACTTTCCCCACGCACGCTATTGGATGAAGGCAACAAATACGTCATGCATGTCGGACCCCACACGTAGCTGCCTGCTCTATTCGCCAGGAAAATAACCTGGAGAAAGTTACCGATATTATAGTAATGTGCAAAGTATGTGAGTGGCAACAATTTTTATTTGCTTTGTTGAAAAGTGTAGTGGTTATATATAAAAAACTGGGTTATCCATCCCCACAGATCGTCTGAAAACACAAAATCTCCCCTCGGCCCACCGTCTATAACTGACCTAACTTCACTTGCATCATACATTAGAGTTGTGTTGGGGAAGTTTGCATGTGTTTTTGGGACAGTAATTCATAGATGTCAGGATATTTTGCAGGAATTTGTACCCAAGTGCTGGTATGCTAAATAAAGAGCTTTTATTAAAATAAGAAAAATAGAAAATAAACAAGACACCAACTGGAGAAACAGACTAGGAATGACTGACTAACCAAACTCATAATACAATCTGACAGACACAAAAGGGTAGAAGGCACAAAATGTAGAGGGAGAGCACATGAGGAACAGGTGATGACAATCAACACAACAAGGATCAGATGAGGAGTGGCAAGGGGGAATGAGGAGGCGGTGTAAGGATAGCACCTGGCTGACACAAACACAAAGACATGTGCTCAAAACAAACGAACACAAGGACCAAAACAGACAAAACTCCATAACAAAACAAGTAGGGCAGTCCAGACCAGGTATTGACAGTAGAAGAACTTCAAAAAATTGGCAAAGGCCTATGAGCAATCAAACACAGTGGCCATATATTTTTTATTTGTACCCAACAGTTGTAATGAGAAGCCTTCACTAAAACTTATAGATTAACACACTGCTATCTTGTCATTTGTCTCAGTCTGATGTGCTGCAACCTGAAAGAGAAAAGTTGTTCAGCACTGGCCTCAGTTCTCAGCTCAAACTCCTCAAGTCTGAGAGAGCTGGACCTGAGTAACAATGGCCTGAATGATTCAGGAGTGAAGCTGCTCTCTGATGCACTTAAGAGTCTTAACTGTACACCGGAAATACTGAGGTCAGTGATTTTCGTTAGAAATAATCAGACATTGAAACAATAAATGGCTCAATGACTGTCACAACCCTTCTTCTCAAACTGTGGAGCATTCACTCTGGAATTATCATTTATTTTATAAAACTGCTTTCAAATCATTGTTTCTTTATTTGTTTTAGATTTGCAGCTTGTGGATTCACCGGTCAGTGCTGTGAAAGTTTGTCTTCAGTTTTACAATCATCAAAATCCCTGAGAGAGCTGGACCTGAGTAACAATGACCTGCAGGATTCAGGAGTGAAGCTGCTCTCTGATACACTGAAGAGTCCTCACTGTACACTGGAAATACTGAGGTTTGTGTTTGCTGATTCATTAATGTATTGGAATACAATAGTTTGATTGATATTTGCCTTTTTGGCATTAGACAAGCCAGCCAAATGTTACAGGGAACTGTTGAGGAGAGAGGGGGAGAATGAAACAGGCGAGCACTTTAACATGAATATGATATGCGGACTGTTTAAATGACACTATGTTGCCCACTGGTCTATTACTGTAGTAACATGATGGCATGTAACAACAAAACAAACTGTGACAGGTCGTTTATGTCTCAGACGCTTCACATGCAAGCAGGTGATTTTTCGACGCCTGCTACAAAAACAAAACAAAAAACGGTTAAACAGGGAAATTTATCAGCCGGGGCTGATCATTAAAAATGTTAATCGGCCTCAGCAATATATCGGTTGACCACTACTGTGTACTTGTGGATGGGCTCCCTCTGCTGAATCTGGTTCCTCTCAAGTGAATCAAGTTATTCTTATTGTGACATCACAGTTCAAAATGATCACAACATACATTTTTGACCAGCTCTTTTGGACAATCTTCTTAAAATGTTCAGATGAGGAAGAAACTTGCTGCAGTTATACAGTAGAATTTGTTTTGATACCACATACAAACATAAACAATACACTGAAACAACATGAAATATGATATAATAATAGTAGAGTCAGTGAGACAGCAGGTAGGTGATATCAGTGGTTGCGTTAGACTCTCTCATCGTCCGTCATTTTGTCGGACACGGTCGTAAAAATTCAGTCATAATCTATTATTACCCGTTATTTTAATTTTCAAATTTTAATAAGACATTTAATAGATTTTATTTTCATTCACATTTTCCTTTGTAATCATGCACTTACAGGATGAGCATATAGCAGATTATGCATTTATTTAGTTAGAAGAGAACAGATGAACAACAGAGACACGAAGTAGATGAATGTTTTTCCCCGCAGTGACAGTAGAGGCCACTAAAACACAACACATGAACAATGCAATATTACAAAAAACAAATATGATTAAAATATGAACAAAACATGTTAAAAATAACTGCAGAACCCAATCGACAACTCAAACCTTTCTCCTGGTCCGCATCGACTTAAACTCGCCTGTGCGTAATCAAGCGCATCAAGGGAGACTGATGCTGAGGCAATTGTCATTAGATTTTGTGTCTTTGCCTCGGACAGATGACTTCTCATGGCAGTTTTAATTTGGTTCTGGAGGCTGAACCCATGCTCTGCTGCAACACTGGAGACTGGACTTATCAGCGCTACTTCAGCCAAAATTTTTAAGTCGGGAATCATTTCTCCCAGGGAAACGATCAAAAGTTTGCAGGACTCTCTGAATGTGGGATTTCCAGATCCTGCAAGCACTCGCTTCACCGGGAGGAAATCCTGCAGCATGCACTCCTTCTGCACCAGTGGCACAGCCAAACCTCTCTGGACCAGTGGTCACAGACGTGCTCCAAATCATTCTGCTCATAGCTCTTCAATGCGTCAGCACCCGGATAGCGAGATGCATTCAGTACAGTGTCTAGGTCATCAATGAGGCTCAAATGCTCCGAAGATAATCTTTTTCTGATAGATTTGGTGACCTCCACGATGTGCACTCGCCACCAACTGGACAGGGGCTGGAATTACAGTTACAAGTTACAATAGATCACCCTCTGTGTAATCTGTCAAAAAGGCACCTGGTGGTCCCATCGCAACGAGACACTTGACATTAATTCGCTTTCTCTGTCCCCGGTGTTGGAATGAGCTTTCAACCACCTGCCGTTCTGCTGAAACCATTTCAACATTCAAGAAAAAGCTGAAAACACATTTTCTGTGAGCACTTAACCTGTCCTACATAATGGCACTTACTATTTAAGACATCTTTAAAAAAATCCTAATCTGTCTCTTGCTTCAGTACTATTATAGCAACACTTAGAACTTGGCAGTGTGATCCTGCAGGTACAGTTTACTTTTATATGACAAAGTGTTTATGTTCCTCATTTGTTAGTGTTTGGATAAAAGGGTCTGCTTAGTGACTAAATGTAAATGTAGTTTATCTGACTTTTTATGTGTGTTTGTGGATTTTCTTACTGTTGATGTGTGTGTTTTTAGATTATCTGACTGTTGAATGAACCGTAAATTTATGTAGCGCTTTTCTGACAATATAATCAAAGTGCTTTACACAGTGAACAGGGGACTCTCCTCAACCAACACTAGTGTGCAGCATCCACATGGATGATGTGATGGCAGATATAGTGCACCAGTATGCTCACCCCACACTAGCTATTGGTGGAGAGGAGAGAGTTATAGAGCCAATTAGTGGCTGGGGATTATTAGGAGGCCATGATTGAGAAGGGCCAATGGGGGGAATTTAGCCAGGACACTAGGCCTGTCTAATATCTCTTCCCGTTGCAAACTTAGTTTTCCCCTTGGAGGTCTCCCATCCAGGTACTGACAAGGCTAAACCCTGCTTAGTTTCAGTGGTAACCAGTCTTGAGCTACATGTTAAGATGGCTGCTGGTAAATGCTGCTGTGCGTTTGTAGATTATTTGACTGGTTATATGCATGTTATTAGATTATCTGACTGTTATGTATGTGTGTTTGTAGATTATCTGGCTGTATGGTGACAGAGGAAGGCTGTTGTTCTGTGGCATCAGCTCTGAGATCAAATCTCTCACGCCTGAAAGAGCTGGATCTGAGCTACAATCACCCAGGAGAATCAGGAGTCAAGCTGCTCTCTGAAAGACTCAATGATCCAAACTGCACACTGGACAAACTTAAGTATGTTGAGCTGTAAAACCCTGTTTATACCCATATTAACCCCTTAAACCCAGGCACTAATTGGTCTTGAATTTATTGAATGGTCAATGAATTCACTGAAATAGCACCTGTATTTATTCCTTTAAAAAAAATAAAATCCTTAACAAATACACACGGAAGACATATATTTTTAATGTTTCATTAGAATGAGGACATTTTTGTAATCATTGCATTTTATATAGAATATTATTTTTACTCATTTTAGGAAAACAATTCAAAAGAACAATCTTTAAGCATCTGTCACTTAACCCTTTCACACATACTGCTGCATATTTGTGATGGTTTATGACTGGCCCCCTTAGAGTAGCGTCACACATTTGTGTTGCTGCAGCAGTCAGTGCTGTCAGATTCAAATCGGTTTTCATGCCAGCACTAAACTGCACTGCCCAAGTGCCTGTAATTCATATTCACACAAACTGATACTCATACAGTTTTTTTTAAATCACATGGTATAATTATTTAATGACATAGACATACAAATGGTCACAAAATTACTACTATAAAAGTTTACAGCTCGTATACAAAGAGTCAACACAAAATTGGGATCACTGATCCTCGCAGCCATGTCTGTTTACATTAGGTGGTCATTCCGTTGTCAATCATAAGTAACTCAAACAGCAACTCAATAATCTTTTCAAGCACACAGTACGCTCATTGAAACAGACAGCCAAATTGTCACAAAACATCACGATAAAGGACAAAAGCTCACCTATATGCAGTCAACACATCAGGGAAATGTGATCAGTCCAGCCATCTTTGTTTACATTAGGTGACAATGTGTTTGTTACACACACACACACACATATATATATTATGATAGGAGTACCAACACACGCACACATATATATATATATATATATATATATATATATATATATATATATATGTATGTGTGTGTGTGTTGGTACTCCTATCATAATGAGGACTCTCCATAGACATAATTATTTTTATACTATACAAACTATCCCTGATAGCACACGTACATCAACCAGACGTCTATTTGATGTGTGTTTACATCTTAACAACATCTATTGTACATTGTTTGCTCATCTGCAACATGTCTATAAGATGACAAATATTGTCTTGAATGTCAATAAGAGAGTCAGTAGATGTCTTTGAGACATTTATGATCTAGAAAGTTGTAAATCTGATATTTAAGATGTTTAGTAGATGTTGCTTTCCAGATGAAAAGATCTAAAACAGACATCAGAGATGTACGTATATTAAACCTGTAAACACACACAGCCACAAACATTGGTACTCCTATCACTCTCTACATAGACAATGATTTTTATAATATATATTCTATCACCTAAACCTAACCCTCACAGAAACATTTGGGATATTTACATTTTAATATATCACTGATTCTTGAGACTTGGGACAAAACACGTCCAGCAATTGTAACTTCTATTAGGTTTAAAAATGAAAATATTTTAAATCATATATGTTATGAGTGATTAATAATAGAATGTATTTAACACAATTTTCCCCTTCAATATCATTTAATTATTAGAATATCAAACCTTTGCAGCTTATTGTCTTCTCAATACCTCTAAAACAGTGTGTCCACAGGGAAGGGTTCAATCATTCATATGCAATAAAATGGATTAAAAAAAATTAATGATTAAAAAGAGCTTTTTTTTTCATCAAAAGCAACACTTAATAATATCTCATATCAGAGCAAGGTTGTTTTTCTACATCACATGCGTGTATCTTGAGGTTTCAAAGTTGTGTCCCCACTTTTTGTCAACACCGTCAAACATTCATTAAAATGTAATAAAATCAGGCAATATCAGGGGCAGCTGTCACTCTGAAAGACCCCTTGCCACCTTCCACCTCTGCAGAGTGCATCAATGTCAGACAGGCTCTGGTAAGCTTTATAGTTTAAGAATATTTTAAATCTTAATGTTAATATTCCCTGTGTCACAACCATGATATGTCAACACCCTCTTCCATTTTCTGAGGAAATTATTTGAAATGCTTGGATCATTTTATTTTCCTGAAGTAGGATCAATTAGCATCTTGCATCAACAGAAAAAAACAAAATGGCTATTACACAACTCAGTTTGTTTTGTGAAAGAAATGCCTTATGTGTCAACACCGTCAGATGTCAACTCTGTCAGATTTTCTGTCTGATGGTGGTGACGGGCTAATGACGGAGTTGACATTCAATGTGAAGTCATAATTTTTTTGTGGTTTTCAAGTAAATTTTAATTATATGAAATATAGAAATAGTGTGTAGTTTTTCTAATAATGTATAAATACTAAATATGTGGCGTGACAGCATATATTGCTTTTTTGGATTGATAGTCATCAACTCTAGCTGAGTTAGGGTTGAGGGAACATAAGATTCAGGGAACATAAGGCTGAGGGAACATAGACACAATCCCCCTCTATTATAGTATAGGCAAATATGATTAAATATATTCAGAGTGCTTTTGTGTGTTTCAGTCCAGCATGGCTAGGCAGCATCTCTCATTGGAGGAGCGTAGAAGGAGGAACAGAGAGTATCAAAAAAAGCGAAAAGAGAAAATCAGTACACAGCCAGAATTAAAAGAGGAATATCTAAGACAGGAGAGACAAAGGTGGAAACAGAGAGTTGAGGAAGGTAAAATAAAGCAAATCAAGGATTTGAGTGAAAGAGAACAGAGGAAAAGGAGAAAGAACTGGAAGCATAGCCAGAGAAAATCAAGAGAGCAAAGACAGACAGACACTCAACCATTGGAAACACCCCCAGATAGTCCATCAAATTACTTGAATGAGACACCACAGACGAGCAGACAGGCTGCAGCAGGGAAAAGAGAAAGAGTCAAAATAAGGCAGAGATGTTCTAGAGAAATTAAAATAATAAAGACCAAATTCAGAAAGGCCCAAAAAGAGAATAGAAAATTAAGAAAGCAAATATGGCGCATAAAACAGAAAACAACACACAAGAGCACCTCATGTGAATCACCAAGAACCACCACAGAGGGAATGATGCGCGGTAGAAATCCCCGCTCCCCTTCAGTAAAGAAAACTCTCCTGTTCCACAATGTTCTAATGAAAGAATTCAACGAAGGAAAACAGAGTGCAGAGCCACTTCAGAGGTCTTATGCAAAATCTAAGCACCTTCTCTTGTCAGGGAGGATTCTTAAAAAATACCGGCTGCTATACAAAATGAGGCAATTTGGTCTGACGTACAAAACGCTAAGGCCAAAGAAATCCAAAGTCAGAAGGCCCACTTACCTTCAAACAATCACACAAACAGTCCAAAACTTCTTTTGTAATTCCGCACGTATGACCACTGACAAACAAGACACAATTACACAAAAGAAGAAAAAGCATCAAAGAATGGTCCTCTCAGACACAATGATTAACCTCCACAAAGAGTTTACCAAGCAACGCCCAGACGTTAGTCTGAGTTATTCATCTTTCTGCACTCTTCGCCCCTTCTATGTCACAGCACCCAAGCCATCTGATCGAAATACCTGTCAGTGCCAATACCATGAAAATGCAAAGATGATGCTTGAGGTCTTGAGAGAACATGGGGTTACTCAGAGTAGCAAGCTTGAGGATAGTTTTGACCTTATTTGTTGCTCTCCCCCAAGTGAAGCATGTCTCCTGCATGTTTGTACTCGCTGTCTTCACAAAAGCACACCTATTGAAGCACAGCAAGAGCTGATCAATGTTGAGTGGCAACAGTGGGAACGGGTAAAGGACCAAGTGGCAGGCGAATCTCACTACAACACTGTACTTGTGAAGCATACTGGGATCTTAGCAGAACTCATACGGCTGTATGAACACCTGTTGCACAATGAGACAACAACACATGTGTGTTTAGTTAAAAATCAGTCCAGAGAATACAGGAAGATGATAGACAATTGTGATGAAAACAGTGTTATCATGCATGTTGACTTTGCAGAAGCATGGAAATGCAAATATAGCTCTGAGGTACAGTCATGTCATTTTGGCCAAAACCTCCCTCAACTCAATCTGCACACTGGCATGTACTACACAAAAGATGAAAAGGTTGGCTTTTGCACTGTGTCTGAATCCAAGCGTCAGGATGCTGCCTCCATTTGGGCATACATGGATCCTGTCCTCAAAACAATAAGAGACAAGTTTCCTGGTGCTCACACCATCCACTTTTGGTCTGATGGCCCTAGCAAACAATATAAAAACAAGAAAAATTTCTCTCTTCTATGTGATGTCCCTTCAAGGTTCGGTTTCCAAAGAGCAACTTGGAACTTCTTTGCAACTTCTCACGGCAAGGGAGCACCAGACGGCATCGGAGGGACGGTCAAAAGAACTGCAGATAGTCTCCTTCTGCAAGGGAATGATATTGCAAGTGGGAAAACATTCTATGACATGGTGGGGAAAAGTCTTACCAACATCCAACTCTTCTATGTCAAAGATGAAGAAATGACGTGCTATGATGAACTCATTCAACCCATGAAACCTGTTCACGGAACACGAAAAGTTCATCAGGTTATTCCTGAGGGGAAGAAGATCTCTTGCAGATCATTGTCCTGCTTTTGCTGTGAACCAAAGATTTGTCAGTGTTTCACTCCAGCCATGTTTGATCTCAATGAGCATGTAAAAGTGATGAATTCGAAAAGGCATGCTAAGATCACAGGTGGTAGCAGTTCTACTGCTCAAACCATACAAAAAGGTCCTGTTGCCATGCTAATGGAGGAAATGGAGCAGGACAGCGACAAAGTTCCAGAAGGAGTTCACACAAAGATAGCAGCAGATCACATTAACTGTGGAGACTGGCTTGCTGTGATATACGACAAGAACTGGTGGTTGGCAAAAGTCATCACTGTGGATACACATCACCAAGATGTTAAGGTGGAATTCTTCCATCCTAATGGGCCAAGCACTCAGTTTCATCCAAAACGAGGAGCAAAGGATGTGTGCTTCATTCCATTCAAAAAGATCCTGATGAAGCTGACTGAGCCATTGTCTCCGAGTCGTGCAAGCAGCACTAGAGATATATTTCACCTCTCACCTGAGGTGATGGACTATATAGAGAGGGAGCACATTCAGTTTCTGATATTTCCGTAGTCAAAGGTTACAGATAAGCAGCATGATATCAAAGCACATGAGACAATTTCAAATACACCTTCTTGTCTTGTTATGCACAATGTAGAATAACACCAAATTGTATTCATTTTTTTCATTCAGTTGTTTAAAAAGTTTAATATTACTTTGTTAGCATAGCAAACACACTGCAGACACATTATTCTGAGATAAGATAAAACCTATATCTACGTACATAATACAGTTTGTTTGTTTTTGGATCATTTGTTAGGATTCTGAGATGAGATTAAATTTATATGAATGGAAATTTACACCTAATTGTTTTGTTATTTTTATACAACTGTTTTTAAGTTACTTTGTTACCATAGCAGATGCACTGCAGACATACAGATCTGAGATGAGATAAAACATCTATAGATCATTTGTGTTCCAATGATAAATATCAAAAAACTTAAATGTGAATCTTGATTAAAAGGTTTATAAACAATAAAATACTCAATGTTGTGTTTGTTTTAATGAAGTATTTGATTGATTCAATGTATTTGATAGTTAAAATATCTACAAATTCAGGTTTTCGTCACCACCGTCAGATATGTGTCAACTCTGTCAGGCCTATGTCACCTCTGTCAGATGAATATTTTGATAATATTTAATTATGATATTTCATATTTGTTGAGGAATTTTTGGTCATATGTGAAAATGTAATCTGTCTCCTAACTTGAGAATGTGTTTTCAAAACTTAAAAACATCTTGATTGCTGTTAAAGGTAAAGTTAAAATTATATTACATAGCCCAATTAAAAAAACACAGATGGAAATCTATATAATATATATATATTTATATATTGAAAGTAATTTTTTTGTGGCCTCTGTCAGCCTTGGTGAAAATGAATGTTTACTTAAAGACTTAAAGGTCTAGCATAATGTGAGAATAAATTAATTTGTGTTTTTGGTGTCTGATGGTGTTGACACAAAATAAGTGATGGCAAATTAAAAAGCACATTTTGACAAAAAAGAGAAAAGTTGGGAGGTTGTATCAAAGCGTAGCTCAGTAGCTTAGTACATGTTAGATACATACATGTAGTTTAATTTTTCTGAGCACAAGGTTTTATTTTTTTAAAATTTCACCCTGTTTTGTCCCATGTCTCAAGAATCAGTGATATATATATATATTTATATATATATATATATACACACACACACTCTCACCTAAAGGATTATTAGGAACACCTGTTCAATTTCTCATTAATGCAATTATCTAATCAACTAATCACATGGCAGTTGCTTCAATGCATTTAGGGGTGTGGTCCTGGTCAAGACAATCTCCTGAACTCCAAACTGAATGTCAGAATGGGAAAGAAAGGTGATTAAAGCAATTTTGAGCGTGGCATGGTTGTTGGTGCCAGACGGGCCGGTCTGAGTATTTCACAATCTGCTCAGTTACTGGGATTTTCACGCACAACCATTTCTAGGGTTTACAAAGAATGGTGTGAAAAGGGAAAAACATCCAGTATGCGGCAGTCCTGTGGGCGAAAATGCCTTGTTGATGCTAGAGGTCAGAGGAGAATGGGCCGACTGATTCAAGCTGCTAGAAGAGCAACTTTGACTGAAATAACCACTCGTTACAACTGAGGTATGCAGCAAAGCATTTGTGAAGCCACAACACGCACAACCTTGAGGCGGATGGGCTACAACAGCAGAAGACCCCACCGGGTACCACTCATCTCCACTACAAATAGGAAAAAGAGGCTACAATTTGCAAGAGCTCACCAAAATTGGACAGTTGAAGACTGGAAAAATGTTGCCTGGTCTGATGAGTCTCGATTTCTGTTGAGACATTCAGATGGTAGAGTCAGAATTTGGCGTAAACAGAATGAGAACATGGATCCATCATGCCTTGTTACCACTGTGCAGGCTGGTGGTGGTGGTGGTGTAATGGTGTGGGGGATGTTTTCTTGGCACACTTTAGGTCCCTTAGTGCCAATTGGGCATTGTTTAAATGCCACGGCCTACCTGAGCATTGTTTCTGACCATGTCCATCCCATTATGGCCACCATGTACCCATCCTCTGATGGCTACTTCCAGCAGGATAATGCACCATGTCACAAAGCTCGAATCATTTCAAACTGGTTTCTTGAACATGACAATGAGTTCACTGTACTAAAATGGCCCCCACAGTCACCAGATCTCAACCCAATAGAGCATCTTTGGGATGTGGTGGAACGGGAGCTTCGTGCCCTGGATGTGCATCCCACAAATCTCCATCAACTGCAAGATGCTATCCTATCAATATGGGCCAACATTTCTAAAGAATGCTTTCAGCACCTTGTTGAATCAATGCCACATAGAATTAAGGCAGTTCTGAATGCGAAAGGGGGTCAAATACAGTAGTAGTATGGTGTTCCTAATAATCCTTTAGGTGAGTGTGTGTGTGTATATATATATATATATATATATATATATATATATATATATATATATATATATATATATATACATTATGTACGTTTGAATTACAAGGACACTAGAGATGTCCTCATAAACCACATTTATAGCATAAAACCTTCGTATCTACTAGTGTATAACCTAATAAAACCACCAAACACACACACACACACACACACTCACACACACACACAGTGTACAGACAGGCCGTATTGATGATTTCTGACTATTTTTACAGCTATGTATAAAAGAGGAAGTGAAACAAATACAGTACAGTAGAAAAAACACATTTGTTTATATGTTTGGCAGATGCTTTTATCCAAAGTGACTTACAGTGCACTTATTACAGGGACAATCCCCCCGGAGCAACCTGGAGTTAAGTGCCTTGCTCAATAAGTTTAGTGCCTTGCTGTATATGTTTAGTATATACAGTATTTTTAAATCTATTTTTATCTATAAATGTTTTAAAATGTCAAATCAAGATTTCAGATTTATATTACTCGTCTACGCTGTGAAGTGTCACTTGACCTCATTCTAACAGATTTTGCATTATTTTGATATTTTGCATGTGGACATAACTCACTCTGGGGGGCATTCAAGGGAATTCAGAGCCTACTCATGAAAAGGGAAAAACTAAATAATTCATGGTTTTGATTTAGAAAAAACACTTGAGTCTCTGATATTGTTGCATGAAGGTGTTTTTTTTGAGTTTTGTACATATTTAAACATTATTTCAATTATATTTGCAGTGTATTCTGCACATTTTGTTGGTCTGCATGTCAACAGAATATGAGACTCAGTTCCTAGATTAGTGTCATGTAAGACACAAAAGTTTGAACTTTTTTGGGGGGCGGGTACAATCCCTGAAGGACACCACCCCACCTGAATCTTATTTAAAAGTGTTCGCAATCATAAAATTATAAACCCCAACAAATCACCCCCTATTAAGAACATTATTATTAGGGTTACTAATCACTAAATCCATCCATCTTCTAAAGCCAACTGTCCTATGAAGGGTCACATGTGCTGGAGACTGTCCCAGCTGTCTCGGGACATAATCACTAAATCATCAACCCCAACTCATAGCCAAGATTCCCACCTGTCCTTTACAGTGCTTTTGGACTTTAGTTGTACAAGAGATGACTTGAGGGAGTCCCCTAAATAAAGAAAAGGTGACAAAGGGCAAATTTTATTAAAGGTGCAGTATGTAAGAATCAGAAACCCTTGTTATTAATGACACCTGTGGTCGTGCAGTGAACTGCAGCAGCGACCTGTTGCTCGTGATCGTGCACACACTCCATAGAGATGTGAGCGAGCATTTACCAAAACAATGATGTAACCTACAAAGAGACTGAACGTGATTCACCGGCATCATGCTGACAGATGAGGTAGCATCATTAAAATTACACAGTTACGATTGTTTTACTACAAACTTTTGAGACTGTATATTATATTTGACTCTCCAGTGCTGGAACAGGGCTAAAACAAAGTGTGGATATCGGTCTGACTATGTGAGACTGTAGTTTGAATAATCACTTTTCTTTGCATGATACATTGACTGCATTTATACGATAGCTTATGTCATCGTTAGCTAGCTAGCCAGCTTTATCAATAGCTGTTAGCTAAATTTGGTGGATGATGACAGTAGCGGTTTATAAAATAGACTGTACATTATAAATATGTTGACACAATTCAGTATTGATGTGATTCATTTTGATATATCGATGCACTATTGTTTTATAATAATAGATGATATATATTTTCTGTATAACCAAGTAATGTTTCGCTAATGAATGTGTCTTTTTGCATTATCTTGAACATTGTGTAGCATTAATTTAATGTGTTATTGTAGTTTAGCTAAAATGACACAGATCAATCCTTATGGCACAATATTTCACATGAAATATAAGCAGAAATTTGTGGAGGATAATATATTTAGATGCAAACGGATTGTGTTTATATGAAATGTTACGATGAGCTTATTTTAATTTTATAATATTTATTATTTGCTTAAATGCAGCACAACAGCAAGACTACAATATGTTTAATACTACTAATAATATGTTTTATTTGTAAAGTACTAAATAGGGTTTATAAAGTGCATTAGCATACAGGAAATGAACAGTGATACTGTAGCACATTTGGTTGTGTTGAGCTCCACTCTGCCACTGTATTAAACTCATTTAAAAAGTGTTACAAATGAACACAACAGCACACAAATATGTTTAAAATGATGTACACTCACATTAGATGATGACTCCAGTCAGATACTGACCTCAATAAAAGCTGTTTAATTTTACATTGAGCAGGACGCCCCTCATGGATGCTGCCATGTTGACCGCACATAACAAACTGTCTTGCAGTTGATCAGTTACTACCACTAATAATATCAATAATGATCACAGATAAACGGTGTGACAAGCACCAAGAGCGAGCACACAACGGTCTCATCAGCCGCCAGAGAGATTACGAGTCGCAGCAGTCCATTTTACAGACATGTTTGTGTGGTGCAGCAGCAGTTAACAGGGGCGGTGCAGGATTATTCACAGGGGGGGGCGGGCAGTGATCAGTCTGTGGTGTCAGTATAAAGTCCAAAACCACTGGTACTATTGGGACGAATAAGAGCCAGATAAAAACTTACTGGTGCACTTTTAAAAGTGGCGCTAACACTGATCTGGAGCCGGTTTCATAACCCAGGATTAAAAGTGTTGCTAATCACCTTTCAGAGTTACAAGTGTGAAACGTTACTTTACTGGAGGTTAAAAGCGGGGTTAAAAGACAATAACCCAGGGTTAAGTGCAGTGTGAAAGCACTTGAGTTTATTGTTGGTGGGATGTTGTGTGTGTGTGTATTACAGGGGTGTCATACTCAGTTCCTGGACCCCTCACACCCCCCTCATGTGTTGTAAGACTGTCAGTGGATTGAAATATTGAATCACGATTAATCACATATTTGTTTTGTTGTTAGTGTTAACACATTCAGTTCCAGGAAAACTAAACAACAGTCCTGTGTCATTATTAGATTCTTTTCTGAAAGTTTCAGCTAGTTGTAAAAGTTTGATGGTTTTACAAACGCATTTTTTATCATGCCAATAAAGGCATAAATATAATAAATATTAATTAAGAGAGAGAGAGAGAGAGAGAGAGAGAGTGAGAGAGAGTGAGATTCTCTGTGTTTTATTTCAGATAAAATCACTTTGAAGTAAGTTTCAGGTGAACTGAATGTGATGTCATCATTTGTGTGTGTTTGTGTTTTTATAGTGTGGATCATGGAGGAGAGTTCAGGATTACAGCAGGACTACACAAATGTAGGTCAACACACACACACACACACTCTCACACACGCACACAATCTCACTCACTCACACACACAAAAACTCACACTCTCACACACACACACACTCACACAAACACACACTCACTCTCTCACACACAGACACACACACACACACACACACTCTCTCTCACACACACACACACACACATACACTCACACACTCTCTCACTCACACATTCTCACACACACACACACACACTCTCTCACACAGACACACACACTCTCTCACACAGACACACACACACACACACTCTCACTCACTCACACTCACACAGACACACATGCACGCACACACACTCACACAAACACACACTCTCTCACACACACACACACACTCTCTCTCTCTCTCTCACACACACACACACACACTCACAGACACACAGACAATCTCTCACACACACACAAACTCACACAAACACACATCCACTCACTCACTCACAGACACATGCGCACACACACACTCACTCACTCACAGACTCACTCTCACACACATTCACACACACTCTCACACACACAAACTCTCACACACTCACTCAATCACACTCACACACACACACACACTCTCACTCACTCACACTCACACAAACACACACACTCACACTCACGCACACACACAGGTAGGCATATGTGGTTTATGAGACCAATGTGTTTTTTCAGTGGTTTACGGGGACCCACCTTTCCCATCATCCTGTCAACTTAACAGTCATGTCAAAAAATTGTATTTGATCTACAGAAGAGGGTATGGCTACGCTAACATTTATGCACAATCCAGTGATCGGTTCTTGTACTCAAACCTGAATAACAAGAACACAAATGCGCCAGGACCTACATTTATTTTCCCGTGTAAGGCAAACCCATCGTGGCTGGATTGTGTGATTGCAGACATTATCCTTTCCAAGACATGGAGTGTACCAAATATTTATTTCTAGAAAAAAAAATAGAATTTCTACTAATTTAAAGGGTTCTTGTTCTAAAACAACCACGAGTTTATATTTATTCTATGTATTTAATTAATAACAAGCCTCTTTATTTGACATACGGAATTAGGTGAAAATTTCAGTATAAAACAAATGGTTAATAACTAATCAAAATAAAGTTGATGAAAATGCAAATTATTGTTAAAATTTCAGTGTTGACATAATATATTTTTCCATTTAACTCTAGGGCATAAACTCTGTCAATACTTCAAAAAACAGTTTGGAAACACTTTTTGTAGAGAAAATTGGCATTAACGCAAAAATGTAGTGTCACATAACGTTTACCCCAATCGTTAGCATGCGTTAATAATGACGACGGTCATTATTAACGGTCCTGATACTAAGACTGAAATTTCCCCCACTATTTTTTAGGATGCCAGCTTGAACAGGGCCATATTTTGTTACAATGTGATGTTTAATGTCATTTAATATCTTTATTGAGATGTAAGAAGTCTTCAGATATTTGCACTGATTTTATCTTGCCTTGTTGTAGCGATCAGTTGTGTTTTAATGTCTTCATTTAGAGGGGAAGATTGAATAGTAACAGTTACGTTACGACCTTTGTGATGTGAGTGACTTGAGTAAAGAAGCATGCAACTGAAATCAACTCGTGAGACTTGTTATTTACTGAAAAACTAACAAGAGGGAGAATAAAAAAAATGGTCATATAGAGAAATTTGGTCCATTGGAATAAACATCTACACTACCGTTCAAAAGTTTAGGGTCACTTACTCATTCTTTTTTTTTTTTTTTTCACATTTTACAATAATAGTAATGTCATCAAAACTATAGAATAATGGAAATGGAAATTTGGGAATTATGCTGTGAAAAAAAATAAATAAAATAACTAAACACTATATTATATTTTAGCTTCTTCAAAGTGGCCACACTTTGCCTAGATTTTACAGAAATGTACTCTTGGCATTTACTCAACCAGCTTCTTGAGGTATCACCCTGGGATGCTTTTTAAACAGTATTGAAGGAGTTCCCATCTATATGTTGGGCACATAGTGGCTGCTTTTAATTATTCGGTCCAAGTCATCCATTTTTCCAAAAACATTTTTTTTTTTAAATAACATTTTATTTTTTGTAATTAAATTAATATGTTGGCACAATTATGTTTTTGTCTACAAAAAGAATTTCAAACATTTAAGCGTACGCCTTCAGATCAAAAGGTTTTTAAGATAATGAGAAACATTTCAGGCAAGTGACCCCAAACTTTTGAACGGTAGTGTACATTAAAATCTTCAACAGCATCATTCAGAGAGTAAAACATGTTTTGAAAGAAAGGTACAAAACACTGTCACTCAGTGATGGAAATAAAAACAAAACTACTAAAAAAAGACCATCACAATAAAATCACAAGTGAAAACGTGACAGAGATTTAGTCCCTTGGACTAAAATGTTTTAGTTAAAATCACAAATCAATTTAGTTCAACTGACGTTTAAATGGTTCGAACAAAATCTCTGATATTTTGGCATGTCCTGTTTTGTAGAGCTGGATGCTCACACTTTTTGCACACCTCACATTCCCTCTTAGATACCAAGTGAGCTTTCATGATATGAGATTTGAAGTGTCACATCACAACGTTGTCCTCAGCTTTCATCCATGGTGTTCTTGCAGATGTGCATTTACCTCTATCCACTGAAAACAAACAAGATGATAAAATTGTTTGTTAGTATTTCTGACAACAATTTTTAAGTCAAGTGCCTTGCAGGACACCTCAGGATGAACAAATGCAGTTCAGGCAGGACACTTTCGGCAGATTTAACCATTATTACAGAATTACGTACATTTGTGTTTGCCGGTGACTCTACTCGAGTGATGCTCTGAAACAATCTGAGCAAACATGAAACAGACCGTCCCTGAGATCATAAACTCCCTGGCAGATCCTGATACAACAGTTGAAAGGATTAACTCAATATGAACAAAGAAACTGATTTTGCTAATGCTGGTGGGGTCTAGGGAGGTGATGGAGATGAGTTGCATATCTGTGGTAGGCCAATGTAGGAGTGATGTGGTGAGCACAGAGCAGCAGAATGAAGTAACACTGCCTCAGTTTTATAGCACACTGTTGGGGTGGGACAATCTGAAGCTGTGAACAAGTGGACAGAAAGAGATTTGTGACCAGAACTGACTCTGTGCCTAAACTATCACAAAGCTCCATTAAAACTGTTCAACAGTATTGTGAACTAGGAACTAGAAATATGTGTTAAAATGTTTTTAATTTTTTTTTTTATTGAACATTTTAGAATAATAGTAAAGTCATCACAACTATGGAATAATAGTAATAGAAATGGAAATATGAGAATTATGTAAAATATATTTTAGCATCGTCTGGATATTACAGGTGCTGGTCATATAATTAGAATATCATCAAAAAGTTTATTTATTTCAGTAATTCCATTCAAAAAGTGAAACTTGTATAATGTATTCATTCATTCCACACTGACTGATATATTTCAAGTGTTCATTCCTTTTAATTTTGATGATTTTAACTGACAACTAATGAAAACCCCAAAATCAGTACCTCAGAGAGAAGAGCAGATCATGATTACGAGATCGTTACACTCGTGTGAAAGTGCAGATGAGAACTCTTTATCTGTTTGCGAGATTATCATTAAATCTGCCTCGGCAGTCCTAAATATTCGATCACATGGGAGAACCATGGCATTGTTCTTTCCCTGCTGTCCACGACCTTGTCCGAATAAACCAGTTCAGAAACACTGCTTTAACTCACACTAATGTCAGATCCCCTCGCCTCACTTCTCTCTGACATTATCTCTGCTGCGTGTGTGTGTGTGTGTGGCGCAAGTTGACGAGTCTGACAGACAGTCGAGAAGGAAAGAAGATGCGAATGTGAGATTCTCCGTCCGGTTGCATTTTTTCTCAATACTGTAGATAAGCAAATGCACATGGTATGATAACCGCCCATTTTCAAACCGTGAAACCGGTATACCGCTGCAACCCTAATAACTACTAGTTAGTTTGTAAATAAGTCGGTGCTTAATTTGGTTGCACCACCTGTTCTTAAGGCAAGACTTAACTAGTAGGTTGTAAGCTCTCCGTAAAGTGATGTGTAGTCTCATAATATGACGTTTACCTGCATTTATCCAATAGGCAGTCTTCACATTTGTATACAGAAGTATTAAAAAGCCATGAACTTCAATTTGATTTTATTACGGTTGATGTTCAAACCTTGTTTGTTCACGTAACTGTCAGCTGTAATAAATGATATCGATACATAATAAAAGTAGATTTAATAAATAGTATATTTGCCCTGTGTAAACAACAATATATAGGAACTGTATAATAAATAAATAAGTGCTGATAAATAAATACTATTACAACAGGCTTGAAACATTTGAATTTCTTATATATTTTGAAACTTCACACCGGTGATGCATCCTGAAAACTGCACCGTTAGAGCGGTTTCATGCTTAAGAGCCGTTTAAAAATACGTTTGTTTCTCTCTCACGTAAATGTAAATGAGTGTAAACACCATCATATATGTCGAAAGGGCTGATGCCTGTCAATCAAAACATGAGCTCATTGATGTCATTAAGTGAGTCTGCTTTTTTATTTCATCCGTTACTCCTGCACAGAGTCTGCTGTAAATATTTAGGTTATATGTAGGGTTACGTCATACCTTAGTTTAAAGGAGCAACGCTCAAATATTTCGTAGTGCATAAATTGTGACTTAATGGCCATTTACACCACAACTAGGCTAAGTTTGAACTTCCGCACAGCTGGTGCAACCGGCCCCAGTAATCATTACTCTGTATGAAGATGTATGTGTATTCATTTAATGCTGTACCAACATTATTGGAGTCTGATTCCTTAAACAAGATTCCTCTGGATTCAGGAATGAATGAACCTTCCAAATAAAGCCTTTTGCAAATACACCTCACCCTATTAAAACAAATACAACAGTTAATGCAGTAATGGAAAACAAGCAGTATAACAAACTCTGAAATTACATTGTGTGCCAAGTCAATATGAGTTTAAAATAAAACACCATAAGCAATGGGAATCTGTTAATCAAAACAGTTTGTCTAATAATAAATTGTATTATTTGATACAGTTTTTACATTTTATGATTACTAATTTAGAAATCATAAATGTTAGCATTTGTACTGTACCACATAAATAATATAAACGCAATCGTATAAAAGTACATTTTCTAATGAGATTGGAAAAGTCCAAAGGAAAAATCAAATAACTAATAAAAAACATTTAGATA
>JAVLUX010000245.1:3782500-3872500 GCA_032164185.1 Moxostoma hubbsi
TATAGTTTATCCTGATTCCTCAGTGTGTGTGTGTGAAATTGATCATCAGAGACACACACACACACAACTGGATGAGTGAAATATACTCACTGTATCTCACATCAACACAACTCCAAACTCTTTCTAGAAATCATTTCATCATTTAAACTGATTGAATTCAATACAATGACAGTACTTTGTGTCTCACTGTAATGTGATTGAAGTTATTTACTATCAAATTAAATAATAATACAAATAAACAGTTTGAAAATGTTTTTAAAATCTTAAATTCTTCAACATGAATAAATCAGTTTATATATGAACTCTTTATTAAACACATTCAGATACTCATTGTTTTATTTATATAAAATAAACATTTACAAATACAGAATTCTTGTGATTTTTCTACAGTTTATAAATCTTAATACTTAACAGACAATTATAGAAAAAACACCTTCACACTTTTGCATTCATTAATGGATCTATAATAACTAATTACAGGATCATTTAAAGTTACTGTAAATTTGACAGATTTTAAGAGTTCACTCATTGATAAAAGTAAAATGCTGTCATCATACACACACCCTCATGTTGTTCTGAACCTTACACATTTTTCTTCTGTGAAACACAAAAGGAAATATATGGCAGAACATTAGAGACGGACATTCTCAGTCACCATTTACTTTCATTGCATCTTTCACATTTACATTTATGCATTTGGCAGACGCTTTTATTAAGTGACTTATCCCCCTGGAGCAATGTTCTTGCTCTTTTAAGGGTTAATGATCAAAATATTATTAAATCTATTTAAATTAAAGAATTTATGAAATATGAGATTGTGACAGGCTTTTGGAGTATTTTCTGTCATCTGGTGAAAATAAAAAATAATACATGACATGAAATAACACTAAAAGTCAGTAGGTCAGAACTGTCCCGTCACAGCAAGGTGGTCTCGGGTTCGAGTCCCGGCTCAACTGGGCCTTTCTGTGTGGAGTTTGCATGTTCTCCCCGTGTTCATGTGGGTTTCCTCCAGGTGATCCGGTTTTCCCAACAAGTCCAAAAACAAGCAGGTTCAGTGAATTGGAGACTCTAAATTGCCCCTGTAGGTGTGAGTGAGAGTCCAGCAGACACTGGGGGTGCATCAGGAAGGGCATCTGATGTAAAAACTGTGCCAACTCAAATATGAGGATCACGGATGACCCGCTGTGGTGACCTCTAACAGGAGCAGCCGAAAGAAGAAGTCGTCTCTGTAATCCAGTGTAGAAACAAACTTAGTTTTTAATATAATTTATGTGCAAACAGAAGACTTCGCAAAGGGAAACTTCATCAAAATTCAAATCAGTGACATGAACAGCAATAATGTGGGGACAGACTTCAACCTTTTGATGTGTGTGTGTGTGTGTGTGTGTGTGTGTTCCACATTGCTAATTGATTTTATTTCACAAATAAAAAAGTTCTGTTTTAGTCTCACACACTTCTTACTGTCTGACAGTGACTGATGAAGGACTGCACAAACAAGAATCTGCCGTGGGAATATTTCATAAAGTGTCACGTGTCTTCATAGGGAAATCAGTTTTGGGCAGGGGTGACATGCTAGAAAGCAAACTGTAAATCTGTTCACACTCCTCCTCCATTTCTCTACCCTCATTTAATTAAACATGATTAATCCACTGATTTAGGAGCAGCTACAGGCAACAAATGTGTTCAATGTCACAGACTTCATCTGCTTTTATGGTCTGAGATTGTGGATAATAGTCAGAGATAAACCTGTTAGCAGCGACACTCAGTCTAGACGTGTAAAGACCCTCTGCAGCACTCCAGAACGGCATCAGATAGTTGAGGATGTGTTTGTGCTGTCCATGGTGGGGTCCATGAAGTTCCTGCAGTTCCCAACACAACAAAACACTTTTGACTAATCTGACAGTTACACCAAACTGAGACAAAGTTGATGCTGCTGAAATAGTCATAAATATCAGTCACAACTCTGATTTACAATCCTAAAATATCCAGCTGTAACATGAAGAATCATACAGAATTAAAGAATGAGCTTTGTGCACAAAAACAAGATCAAAAGAAAAGAAAATGAATTGTTCCAGGTTCAATACAAGTTAAGCTCAATCGACAGCATTCCTGACATTATGTGAATTTACACAAATAATCATTTGAACTTGTCCCTCGTTTATGCTTTGCAGGTGACTGAATGGGGTGAACACATGTTGAATCTAAGTGTTATTTGATGGATTTTTTAGTAAGATAAAAATAGGTGTTTTGTTCATGTTTAATGTTGTTATATTGACATTAAAAATATGTTTTTGGAGTCATCATTGTGGTGAAGATTGGCGCTTGTTCTTACATTGAGGATGGACTCTCACTGTTGCTCATATCTGATTTGAGTGTTGCTTGTTTCTATAATCAGTTGATATCAAACTGACAGACTGTCGTTACACTTGCTCACTTGGAAAATACAAATGTTAATAAAGTTCATTAAATTGGACTCATGTTGTAAATGAATAACAGTGCAAGATATAAAGAAACATTTAGAGAATAGTAGTGGTCACGATACAGTCAAAGCTGTACTGAAGGGAATGTCCTAGAAGACGAATCGCCTGCAGTGAAGAAGAAAACAATGAAGTCCGTTCAGAGTGCTTCTTCTAATGCGGATGTTATCGGCACATTGTCCCAGCTTATCAATTAAAGGTCCGATCGCATTGAAAAGTTGGTGAGTGGCAGTACTGAGAGAACTGACGAGCTGAGTAAGAAAGTTGACGCTGCTTTTGCTGAAATTAAAGAAATTGAGAATAAGATGTAAGATGGAGGGTCGCATACTTGCCTTGGAAAAGCCAGTCAAAACAGCGAATGGATGAGAGGGAATCTCACCCCAGATGGTGGAATCGAAGGTTGTATGACATTTCAGAAGATAAGGATGAAAATATACGTCTGCAGGCCATCAAGATCTGCCAAGCTGTTTTACCTGAAGATTCAGGGCGGCTCTCGGAAACGATTGACATCGCACACCGACTGGGCAAGAAAAACGCATCTGATTCCCGTCCACGACCCATTATTCTTCAGTTTCCATCGTGAATGATGAGAAATGAAATCTGGCAGCGGGGTAAAACCTAAGACTAAGCCTTTCTCCAAGCTAATGACCTTCTCTTCAAGGAAGACCTCTCAAAAGGTGATCGTGAGAGGCGCTCAAAACTACACTGAAAACAATTTGGAGTGGGGTTTTAAAAAACCTAGGAAACGATTTCCACGTAGAAATTGCTAGTAAATTTAACTTAATACTCTTGCTTCAAGTAAATGTTACTGACTCAAGATTTTTCAACATTAGTATTCATTTTTTTTGTATTAATAATGATACTGTTTAAAATGAACAAAAGCAAATAATATGAATTTACAGACAACATTTTAATTAAAATATTTTTAATTCATTTAAAAAACAGTAATAAATGTATCTTTAAATACATGAATATTCTGGTCAAAGGATAAAAGAGAAAGGGTAGAGTGAAACAACACCCAAACAACTGTCCACATTTTACATCTTTGTTCAGAGCCTATATCTGGTTCTCCCCATCGCTTTTGTTTTGTATCTTTTTCACTATAATACTTGAAGTAAAACTTTTCAGAACACAATTACTTTCTGTACAAGGCAAAGTGTAAAAGTACAAATATTGAGTGTCCACAACTAACAGACTTACATTAGTAGCTTAGTGTGCAAAGAGTGAACTTTGAGAACATTTTAGAACATTCAGCTCAAGAAAGATCTTTGGAAACACTTCAAATGTGTTTATCAGCTTTGAGGGATAGCTGAAGTTCAGGGAGTAAATTAAACCCATGAGTAAAAGACACGCATTTGTGAGATTTTTACATCCAACCAGCACCTCAGTTCACTCAATGACAATGATCACATCGACTGGAGCAGAACCTTGTGCTGCTCTTCCCCTTCTTCATCACGTTCAGCGAAGCTATCTTTGATTGTGTCTTTGCTGACATCCTGTCAAATACACATCAGTGTGAAGTGGTCAATATACTGTGCAATATATTGCATGTTGTCTTTGTGCATGAAGTGATTCAGTGGGTGAAATGTACAGTCCCCACAGACAACCTGTTCAGAATGTACACAACTATTTTTGAAATCATAGAATGAGAAGAAAGGTAAAAATGTACCTGGAAGTCTTTGAGCTCCTCAGGTGATTCTCCCAGAAGGAAAATGAGGCACCGTATAATAGCATCTTGCCTACCTTTGTGATTCTGTTAAAAACATAAGTCAGTTAATGGTATGACTAACTCTGTGCTTCTACATGTATCTAAAGAGACAGGAAGATGTCAGACCACTCAGATGGTCCTTTAATAGGAATGTTGATGAATAATCGATGATCGATTATTTGTTGTTAATGATTTGATCGATAAATCTTATTGATCTAGCCAACAGTTAGAGACAAGACTGTCTCTACACATCATTCATTTAGTTTGTCTATTGATGAAAATTATATAGAGAGCATAAACCGTAATAGTGTGTTAAACGTGGAAAACGTTTTTCCTGTACCGTCAACACCAATGTAGAGGTATGTCATTAACTTTATTCACACAGTATATTAAATAAATTATTTTCAATTAAAAAAAAAAGCTTAAATAATTATATTTCACTTTTTTGTCAAGCATGTACACTACACTAATGAAATAAACATATAGTAATAATCTTGCAACCATACTTGCATAAAGATCAAAACATTACTATAAAGGGACTGGACAAAGAGAACTAAGGTTTACCAGAGATTCATTGAACAGAGCAGCCATCTCTCAATAAGGTTTGGAAAAGCAGGGCAGTGGTTAACGACTTCTAATCTTCGATATGAGAAAGTCTTCTCCGTTTTCTCACCAATAAACCTCTGATTGTTTTTCTTCTGAATTTCACAGAGTAGAACAACTCTCTCCTTCTCTAAAGTGTCCTCAGTTTCCCAAAATGGAAATGGTGGCAAGTAGTTTACTTCAGCCTTCTTGGCCCTTTTCGTGCCTTTGGGTAGTTGGGTAGCCTTTACATTTGTCGTATTTTTTTATTTTTTACTCCAGCTCTGGATATGCAAGGTGATGGCCTTTTTACACACCCATCTCGTGACATGTCACCTAGGGGAAAAGAAAAAATATAGAGACTGTGTCATGTTTGTCTGTCTAACTATTGTACAGTACTACTATCTGTAAAGTACTGTAAATGTAATCAGCATTGTATATGTAGTAGAGTGAGTGTTTATGGTCAACTTACATTGAATAAGCTGCTTCAACTAAATGGTGAATCCTCAATATGTGGAATGGATATTTAAATTGTTGTGCAGCTATTCCTGACAAAACAATGCATACACAATATTAATGCATTTTCGGGTTTTGATTAATTTGAAATATCAAATTAATTGATCCTCTGCTGTTTTTGTTCTGTCTTCCAAGGCATCCAGTTATATTTGATAATAAGTCAACTCCTTGCTAATCATATTAAAGCCAGTACGATTAAAGGCATGACTATTGCTGATAGAGAACTAGTTATAACACAATTAGCAGATGACATCACCCTCTTTCTCCAAAATGATAACCAAATACCCATCGCAATTAAAGTA
Source organism: Moxostoma hubbsi (assembly GCA_032164185.1). NCBI lineage: Eukaryota > Metazoa > Chordata > Actinopteri > Cypriniformes > Catostomidae > Moxostoma > Moxostoma hubbsi. The sequence continues at coordinate 3,788,086 of JAVLUX010000245.1, forward strand.
ATAGAAGAGTTTTCTAAAGCATCTGGTGTTTATTTGAATGTAAAGAAGTGTGAACTGATGGCGGTCAAAGAATGTTCAGTGGCATATTATTGTAACATTACAGTCAAAACAGAAGTTAAATACCTCGGAATTACAATAAATAAGAATCAATAGAAGTTCAGAACATTTTAATCCTATTATCCAAAAGACGAAGGAAGGAGGAAGTTTAATCAATGGCTTTTAAGAGACTTGTCATTAAGAGGGACAGTTTTGGTTTCTAAAGCAGATATCCCGGTTATCTTATACAGCTGTGGCTCTTCAGGTTGATGATAAGATATTGAAGGAGATTGATAAGATGCTTTTTGATTTTGTTTGGAAAAATAGGATGCATTATATAAGAAAAACAATCGTAATGAACTCGTATGAAAATGGTGGTCTTAACTTCCTGAACTTCGCTACTTTAAATAAGACATTTAAAATCAGTTGGATTAAACAAATAGTAAGTATCCAGTATCTATTTGGAATATTATTCCCCTCCATATTTTATCTAGTTTGGGTGGCATAAATTTCTTACTTGTTTGCAATTTTGAAATTAACAAAATATACCTGTGAAACTTTCTGCATTTCATCGTCAAGCTTTTCTAGCATGGAGTTTAATTTACAAACACAACTTTTCACCTCACCAGTACTTTATCTGGAATAATAAGTGTTGGGGATTGCCCCACTAAATGCCGGTTTTTTAAGGTGTTAACCACTTCAGTACTCTGATCAGGGAGTAGGAGTCATCAGATATCTTTCCCACCTTTTATTTGTGCAAGATTCAACCTTGTACACATAGCAGTATACAACTGAGGTAGTTTCTGTAATAAACAATCAAACAGAGATAAATAACTTGTCTACATACAGACTGTTATGATTCAACAGTAAATTACAAATAAACAATATTAATATATATGTCTCTCATATATATTATATATGCTTAGATAAAGAATGCAAGGGATATAAACTATGGAAAGGACCTAATAACATGGATCAGATTACGTAGCATTATCATATTAACAGAAAACAAACTGCAGGATACAGTATTATGCACATATGGAGATAAATGTACATATAGAATCCTATTGTAGATTTTAGCAATATAAGCAACCGTGCTAGCCGCGCTACCACGAGTGTTCATATGTGACAAACCAGGGACGTCGTTAGGCCTATTTTAGGGGGGCTGAAGCTACCCCAAAATGTTCCTAAGCCCCCCCTAAATGATAATAAGAACAACAATAACAATTCGATTTATCAATAACCGTATCCTCATTCATATTTATAATTAGACGCAACAAATGATATATATAGCTACAAAAAATAGCCGAAAAAATCGGAAGTTGGACAGAAGTACAAAGAGTCGTTGCATTGGTCTTGTTGCATTGGTGTGAACTGTGGCAGCTTTCAGAGCGTTGCAGTCCGGAGCGCTGCAGGTAAATGTTGTTACTTGTGCCCCCCCCCCTCTTACTTTATGCCGTTCTATGGTATCGTGCTGGGAAAACGGGAAAGAACATCATGCTTTGCGAGTTATCAACATCGCTTGTTGGTAAATGGAGTGTACCACATTTTGCTTTGCCGATTGCTAGACGTGATTGGCAAACGGTTTGCCAGAATATACCCTGACCCCTGGAGGATTCATCTCGTCTCGTCGTTACTCTAGTTTGGTCTGAAGTTGAACTCGCTATGCACCCTCCCGCCCACACACACCGATACACACACTCCCGCCCACACACACCGATACACACACTCCACCCGCACACACACCTATACACACGCTAACGGTGAAAGGAAGATTGGTAAACTGTCGTGATACAGAGTGAAATTGTAAGTTGCACTGTTAGACATTTTATTGTATTTTTGCGGTAACTTACTGGCAGCACTATTGCCAGTAAGGTACTGTAAGTTCCCCTTTACAGTAGCTTACCTGTAAATGTGTTTTACGGTATGATGCCCTTACCGCAATTTCATTTTACAGTAAGATGCCCTTACCGCAATTTCATTTTACAGTAAGATGCCCTTACCGCAATTTCATTTTACAGTAAGATGCCCTTACCGCAATTTCATTTTACAGTAAGATGCCCTTACCGCAATTTCATTTTACAGTAAGATGCCCTTACCGCAATTTCATTTTACAGTAAGATGCCCTTACTGCAACTTATTTTTAATTTATTTTACACTTTTATATTTTACATTAATGCTATTGAATTTAATAAATTACAAAAAAGTGACGAGTTCATGTACATCAGCATATTTTTTTATTTACTGTCACAATTAATTACATCCAATTTATTTATTCTGATGCAGCATTTAAAAAAGAATTATAGAACAAATAAAAGCAGAGATCATGACAATACACACACACAAAAAAAAGCAAGTACAATAAAAATACACTCAGTTCTCAGCTAAAACAAGAGAAAACTAAATCAAAAGGAAATGGCACCCACCTCTCTACTAATCCCAAAGAAACAACAATATCATTTGTATGGTAAAGAACAATACAACAAAAGTTTACAAACAAATAACTGATCTGAGGAATGGTGCTGCTTTTGCCCACAAAGCTTCCTCTCCTCCAATCACAGCAGATTTACAAACCGATCACTGGCGTCAGGTGGCAGCAATTCCTTCCTGCTTATGGGAAGTAGAGAGAGAAACAGGGAGAAAGGGGAAAATAAATGAATAAAGAAAATAAGAAAACAAAACAAATACATCCTTGGACATAACACACTCACACAGCAAGTTCTACAGATTGTAGCACCGCACATGTAATATGAATAATATTACATGTTTTGTCTCTTAGAAATGCACAGGTCCCCATTGACTTCCATGGTATACATTTTTTCATACTATGGAAGTCAAAGGACTGTTTGGTTACCAACATTTTTCAAAATATCATCTTTTATGTTCAACAGAATAAATAAATTAATTCAGGTTTGAAACAACATAAGTTGTTATGGAACTGCAAAGATTGTGTACTGGTGTTGGTGTCTAACTGATTGTATGGCCTGTCTGGGCCAATTTTTTTGTCCCAGTCCAGCCCTGCATAAGAAACTTACCTAATTTGACGTTCTCCACTCAAATTCGTGAGCCTCTGCAGAAACGTTGCTACCCGGCAGTTGATGGCAGTCACCTTTCTCTTCACAACACCTCCTGTCTTTCGACTTGTGCCAACTTTGGCCGTGCACTTGCTGCCCTCTTCTTCCTTAAAAAGAATCTTAAAACAAACACAGGTCTTACATTTTCATATTAACACATACAGTAGTCATCTTTAAAAGCGGCCCTTTATTTTTCTCAATATAAATAGCTCGTGTCGCCGGAAGTCGCTGTGCTCTCATTGAAAATGAATGGGATGTGTCGCTGTCGCGCGCAATGTCGCTGGCAGTGTGTACACAGCTTAAAACAAGCTGTCGTGACCGTTGGCGACTAGATGTGGGCGTGTCCAGCGACGCGACAACTTTAGTTCAACTTTATTCAAATGAAGAGCGACTTACGGAAGCGACAGCTCACGTGATCCTTCTCTCTCTCAGCTCCTGCAGTAACGGAAAGATGGATGAAAGTCTAATTCTTGCTACTAGCAATTTTCCAGTGCTCTATGATATGTCTCTTCCCACGTACAAGAACATTTTTAAGAAAAATACTGCGTGGAAAGGTGTATAGGTCCGAGATTGAATGGTTTTGTGGACCCAGACAGACCGGCGTTTGCGTTTTCGCCGCAGATAAACAGCCGCTATGGCAAAGAGCAACGCCTTGTTTCTCATTCATCTTTGATATAAAGCATTTGCTGATTCCATTTATAATTTAGTATTTTCCCTTCAAAATGTTTCTTTTTAGCGGCAAGAAAAGCGATTCGCTGTCAACAGCAATGGGATGACATCCGTGAATGTCATTTATAAACGTTACTAGGCAACCAGTAGTGGGAACGCAGCTTTAGGCGGGAACGAGAGCGCGAGTGCCTTTGAAAAAACGCGCTAGGCCTACTTCAAATAGCCTAACGTCACACACATTTAACGGTATTTATTTAAATGACGAGTAAAATATGCCTTAACTGGCCGTAAAAATTACGGAAAATCATTGTTTGTGTAAATACTAGATTGGGTCCATCGACTGGAAAAGACAGTCAGACATAATGGGATATGAAAGCGGCAGTTTTTTTTTTACTGCAAGTTCCTTCAGATCCTGTTAGTAATAATAGCCTATTAGCATTACTTTCTTCATACATTTAGCTATATTTAATTGATATTGGTAATAGTTTACGCTGTAAAAGTAACTTATAAAAGAAATTTGTTCAGTTAAAGTACTTACCTCAGAAAAACTCACAGCTCGCGTCTATCTATGGCGATCCACTCTCAGGGACGTCTGTTATGCGCGCACTTGACACACACCTCTGTTTATATCCTGCGAGGCTGTTGCGCGGGCTTTGCACGCGAGCAACAATTAAAATTGTGTGAGGTGTAATGTCTATGTGGGAACCAGTTGTGGATTTTATTTATTTATTTTATTTTATTTTTTTAGAAAATGCTAATATAAAAAAGACTTATTTATATAGGATTAAAACAAATCCTTCCATCCACGTGTTTTTTTTATTTAACTTTTAAAGTTCATCGCTTATAAATGAGAATGCAGATTCATGATTTTCATCTGCAGGGGGAAAAACGATAAAACATTATTATATGACATTTTAATAGGCCTAACACATTAATACAATATGCATATAGCCCTATGATTAATAGAAGTTGTGTAAACGATGAACAGAAGTGCAGTCATCCTGTGAATTATAAGGCAATGATTAGGCTACAACTTGATTGTATGTACCGGTGAAACTCGAAAAATTAGAATGTCGTGCAAAAGTTTAGTGTATTTCATAATTAAAAGGTGAAACTAATATACTTAGTAGCCTATAACTATATGCATGATTATACTTTTCAGAGGGCCGACATTTCTATATTTAAAATCCTTTTTTTAAATTGATTTATTTAATGAATTGATTGATAATTTTTTTATTATGCAATCAAATACCAACAAAGCATACATAACAACAGCCAACGTGTGTGTGTGTGTGTGTGTGTGTGTGTGTGTGTTTGCGCGCACACGCATATGTGCAAGTGTAACTGTGTGTGAGTGGAAGTATCTTAACAGAGGAACATCTTATTCGTACAACAGATGTAATATAAATGTATAAATATATCATAATAAATCAAAAACATTGACAATAATAATGATGATGATGATAATAATAGTAAAAAATAAAAACTGGAGGATGAGGAAGATAATATAGTCTTTTATAATAATACAATAATAGTAAGAATAGTAATAGCAATAATAGCAACTAGACTTTTCATCAGGAATGAGGGGGAGGCTGAAGGATAAGGAAGAGGACAAATAATAATAATAATAGTAATAATAACAATAACAAGACAATTACTAATAAGGTATTAAAAGGCTGCCTCTGATTCCTCCTTGGCCATGGCATAAGTTAGACCTCCGCCACACTACAATGGGCCACCAAGAAGAGGCGCAGCAGGGCCAAGGGCCCATGCCCCCCATCCCCAAGAACATTCTCCACCTCCGGCTGCCACACACATACGCTTACCCTGTTTGTTTGCTGTGTTTATTTTTCTATTTTTTTTTATTTGTATTTATATTATTATTATTATTTACAAAATTTTCCTGTATAGTGCTTGGCATATTTGTCGATTCATATATACTGCAGAGAAGCAGTCCTTGTCAACATGAAGCACACTTCAAGAAATCTGTCTTCTTCATTTACAGTAGCACTACTGCTTTTGCGTAAACAGTAAAGTACTGCAAATGACCATATACAGTAAGTTACTGTAAATTTCATACAAAATACCCACAATGCAGTGCATATTACAGTAGTTAACCGTAAATAATATAAGTGGTATTTTACTGGGCTTTTTTGCGGTAAGTAACTGTAAAATTACGGCAAAGTCTAACAGTGTGTTTTTAATTACCTGCTTACCTTTAGCTACGTTTTCTTGAGGTAAAGGAAAGGGGATATTTTGGTTTGCTATGGAAAACTGTAGTCTAGCTAGAGTGAACAAGCAAAATACAAGAAATGGTGAACTTAGCAAGCTAATCACAACTCTTTATTCTTTGCCAATAATATAACCTATCTAGGCATATACACAATATCAATCCCCATAGAATGTTGTTGTCACTGAAAACTAAATGTCATAGGGCCCCTGTTAATGCTATTACCATTGTATCCTTCAATTCATTGAGCAGATGAGATGGATATTCGAAGATATTTTAGCAGAGAGAAAGAGAAGCAGCCGCAGGAGATTGGCAGGACAGTTGATTCTGAGGGAGCCGGTGTGATTGAGGTCAGTAATGGTCTATAGGTATAAGGATTGTTTTGTTTTCTTCTAACAATAAGCATTTGTTGGCAGGTCTAGGCACTATGCATAACCTAAACTAAATTATTATATTTATTATATATGCTAGCTATACCAATTTAACTTTCTGCATTCATTGGCTGTGATAAATTAAATAAATACGTAGATGTTACCTAAATGTAATTACTTTATCATACATTTACATGAGCAGACAGATAGTATTTAAGTAATTGCTTATAGAATAACTCATCAGGAGCAAAGTCTGGCCTAAGTAAATTCCCCCATGCAGCTTTGATGTGTCTAAAAGCAACATTACAGTAACTTTTCTTTAACAGAGTAGAAATGGAAGAAGAGGATATGTCTGTCACGTTTTAGCCTACTTGTTAACATCTTGGTTTCCTGACTAGTTGTTGACATAAGTGTAGCTCTAGATGTGAGTGCAAAGATTTTGCAAACGCAAGTTACAAATACCCTGGGGGCTAAGCCCCCCCTGTCTTCCAATCCTAGTGACGTCCCTGTGACAAACTAATAATTATACAGATCACAAACAGCGGCAATACTGGCTTAACGCCAGAACTAGTTGCAACATATACAGAAACATTCTGCATCAAACATAGAATCATGATATGAACTTACGTCGTCAATAACTTTAAATTGCACATAGGGATGCTAAACGAGAATGAAAACATTACAACTCCGGTTGCGCCTCTTGCGTAATAAATACGTCACTTACGTTAGAATCATACCTGCGTCAAACTGTATAATGCGTGTTTTCCATAACCGAGACCTTAACAAGAGAATTTACTGACACTAAGACAAATAATTTACTACAATAAGGACTTTCTTTTTAAACAAAAGTCTTTTTTCTTTGAAAACTGTTTTGGTGGACCAATCATTCAACACAGATGGCCTTCTTTTTACTTCTAAGGAATTCATGGCGACATATAATATTCCCAAACCACCAAGGGAATTCGCAACTATCTTTGGTGCGATTTCTTCTAAAACATGCATGTTGTTTAAACAGCCAAAAAGATTAGATTACCAGCAACTCCCACCCCTCTCACCAAATAACTTATAATAAAATATGTTTCTCCTGTCGTTACAATAATTATAACAGATCGATAAGAGCCCTTTTCCAGCAGGATGTTGTTTCGAAACCAGATGTAATTGCATATTGGAGTCAGTTTGTGAGTGATGTTGACTGGACAAAAGTCTGTCTTCTGCCCAATCGCTATCTCTTAACAAACAAGGTTAAAGAAGTGTCTTTTAAACTCCTTCACAGAATATACCCTGCTAAACATTATTTAACCAAGTTTAAAAAAGACATAGATGAAAGTTGTAGCTTTTGCCAGCAGAAGCCAGAGACAGCTGTTCATTTATTTTGGGAATGCCCTTATGTGTCATTCTTTTGGCAAAATGAATGTTCTTTTAGGTATTATTGTAAACTCCAAAGATAAACAAACCCACACTTAATTTTTTATATATATATATATATATATATATATATATATATATATATATATATATATATATATATATATATATATAATGGCTAAACTTCAAATTCATAAATGTACATTTTCAGGAAGAAAACCTTTTTTATAGTATTTAAAAATGAAGTGAAGCATTATATTGAGTCAATATTGCCCTCGGAGAAACAAAAAGCTACTCGAGTCTTACAAGCATGTACACTTTTTTAAATATTCTTATAATATTATTTATACCTCCCCCTAGCATTTGAAATGTTGTATTGTATTTGTATTGTTTGTTTTGATATTGTCTTCAATAATAATAAAAAAGAAACAACTTGAAGTTTTCAGCAAACGGCCGAAGAAGATGTTTATGAAAGAAGAGACAGCACATGGGTGATAATCCAGAGGAATCTTTATGGTGAGTTTATTTGGTTTTTGATGATCATTGTTTATTTTTTGAGTCACACTTTTCCTAAATTAGTCGATATAGGAAAAATAGATACACTACTACCTTTTCTTTGTATGTTATCAACATTTATTTTTGTATTTTTAATCCTGTTACATTAAATAAATATGTTTTTGTCTTTTGTTGCGATGGATTTTGCTGCACAATTAAATTGCGTTTGGAAGTTGTGTATAGTTTTAAAGGTAAGAGAATATTTATAGGCAGCAGTATCAAGTATCATGGACAAGCCATTCACGTATATAATTTTATTTGTACTTCTGGAAAAAATTTATATACTTTTCCTAACCAAAATAAAACACGATAATTTATTTCTTTTTAAATAAATAAATGCTTGACCACATAAAATGCCTGAGAGAAAAACTTGCATCAATCTATACACAACAGTCAGCTTCTGTAGAAGACCAAATCTGTCTAAATTAAAAATAAATGAATACAAATATTTGAAAATATGTATTTTTGTATTTATTTACACATTAATTTCCAAATGTATTTCCTCATTATTTATGCACTTAATAATTTCAAAATATATTATTATTGCATGTATATATTTCCAAATGTATCTCCACATTTACGTATATATTTCCAATGTTCTTGCTATATGCTAATGAGGGGCGTGTTTCCTCCCTCAGACATAGCAACTGAGTGCTACAGGGTTTGAACATCAACCGTAATAAAATCAAATTGAAGTTCACGGCTTTTAAATACTTCTGTATACAAATGTGAAGACTGCCTATTGGATAAATGCAGATAAACGTCATATTATGAGACTACGCATCACTTTACGGAGAGCTTACAACCTACTGGTTAAGTCTTGCCTTAAGAACAGGTGGTGCAACCAAATTAAGCACATTATTTACAAACTAACTAGTAGTTACAAGGGTTGCAGCGGTATACCGGTTTCACGGTATTCCACGCTTTGAAAATGGACGGTTATCGTACCATGTGCATTTGCTTATCTAGTGTAACAATCTCGCAATCATGATCTGCTCTTCTCTCTGGCGCGCGCGTGCATAACTGGGCTTCCCTCGATATTGCGGAGCGCAGACCTCAAAACTGATGTGACCTATTTAAATTCTAGTGAGACTTTTCTAGATTAATGTTACAGAGATTATCAATTCGACCCTCTCAAACAGTAGCAGCCCCGACATGCCAAACAGCACTGAGCAGGAAAAGAGCAACTTAAATAAATTACACACCATCACCTTTACAAATTTGTTTCATGAATTTACATGAGTAAAAGTAACTGTTATATTTTTTTATACTGTATTATTTTTATACTATATTATTATATAGATTCATATGAAATTATCTAAAGGTAGAATATATTAGATCTCATTTTATATCAACAGGGGCAGTTTAAAGTTTCAAGATGTGTTTCAGCTAGTATTTATTTTTCATAAATACTGTCATTTATTATTATTATTATTATTATTATTTAAAACTAACACACTGACCTAACCATGATAATGAGGAGCCCTTCACAAAACAAGAAATTACCAAACGTAACAAAACTTATGTAATAATCTATTGAATTGTCCTGCTTGTTTCATGAATAGGCCTAAAACATACAATATAATTTGTCAAATACACAATAATAAATGCAGAATAAACAAACAGAATATTCTACATGTTAATTGTACTTTTAGCAGAGAGTATTGATTATGTTGTAATGTTAAATTTAATTCCTCAGTGTTTGAAGAAAAGTACGTCAGCATTATTTTTGTGGCGGAGTGGCACCTCTGCCAACCTTTGTGAATTTACAGTTCGGTAGGCGGACAATTATGGACAATGATTCCGGTAAGAGAATCAGGCAAGGGAGAAGTATATCTTCGTCAAACTTCTCTTTAATAACACTTGTCAGGCAGTAAGTGACATCCATTTACAATCTCAAGATGGTAGGAAAGTAATAAGATGTCATCACGTTGTGTTGTGGTCTGTAGAATATATAAATAAAGGAATACAGTATGAATACAATATATCTGTACACAAATAACCTCACAAGGTATCAATAACTAGCTAAGTAGTCATCACAAACGAATACTCAACTATTAGATAACAAATAAACATATGATAAGATAAACTTCAAATAAACAACATAACGCAGCATATAATAACAACGTGATCATATGATTAGCGTCTCTCCGCGATCGCCATTTGCATATCTTCTTCGTCATTTGCTAAACATTTGACATTCACGATAACAAATACAAAGTATTGACTAAACAATATCGACATAATTACTCATATTTGTTGCATGAACGCACAACATTGAACGTTATCAGGGAGAGCGCGTCTAGAACTGACTATTGCATCAGTCTGCTGGAAGTAGCAACTATGAGATTAGTCCGTCAGAAACCGCTGCCTGTTTTCCGTTCTGGGACGGACTTTCTGACAATTTTACTTCAGTTTTAATTACTGGTAGACTGTAATTAGCCTATACTATTTAACTATACTATTTATACTATCTTGTATCACAATTAGGGCTGTCAATCAATTAAATTATTTAATCAAATTAATTACATAGTGTCCCGATTAATCGCATTTACAAAAATTTGCTGAGAAAGCCCCTCATATAACAATAATTCAATATATAACGATTAAATAATTATACCTAGTTATCTTTATATATATATATATATATATATATATACACACACACACACACATACATTCATATAATTAAAATGCATTACATTCTTGTGGCAGAAGAGTTTTTATGATTTATTATGAGGGCTCGTTTAAAGACCGTCAATACTGCGTCAGACATGCTTGTGTAGCGTCTCGGGTGCAGGATAAACAAATGTTTAGGTCACTGTGTCAAGTTAAATATAGTTTAATACTTACAACACATCTTGAGATCTCGCAGTTTGAATTTGCCCTCCATCAAGTGTTTTGAACGCAAGAATGCAACATGTTTGTGTTGTTCTGCTGAAGTGTTTCTTCACTGTATAAACTGTGTGTTGCTCATACAGCTGAAGTTTCACTTACTGCCCCCTGGAGTAAACAGGTGGTACTACAATCTTGCATTTCTCAGCAATCTTCCCAACTATGGCCGGGGTCATTGACTAATTACATAAATATTTTAACGCGTTATTTTTAATAAAATAAATGTCACCGTGTTAAAACGACAGCCCTGACCACAATATAATAGTTTAAACTTTACAAACATGATATCCTGCAAAACACCACAAGATTAGTTTCGACATCGACTTTTAATGACTCTTAAAGCTTAATTTTCCCGACACAAACCACATTTGTGGTCACCGCGCGAGTTATCCTTTGTAACAAATCATTTCTGCAAGAAACTCTTTACACGAGAACATGTGTGGCTCTTAAAAGAGCCTTTGGGTTGATTGAGAAAGCGGGATGTTATTTTACTTGGAGCTGGTGTATTTGGTGACGGCCTTTGTGCCCTCAGACACGGCGTGTTTGGCCAGTTCACCGGGCAGCAGCAGACGCACGGCGGTCTGGATCTCTCTCGATGTGATGGTGGAGCGCTTGTTGTAGTGAGCGAGACGAGACGCTTCACCGCCGATGCGCTCGAAGATGTCGTTGACGAAAGAGTTCATGATTCCCATCGCCTTGGAAGAGATCCCGGTGTCAGGATGAACCTGTTTCAGGACTTTATACACGTAGATAGCGTAACTCTCCTTCCTGGACTTTCTGCGCTTCTTTCCTCCCTTACCGGCGGTCTTTGTGACGGCCTTCTTGGACCCTTTCTTCGGTGCGGATTTGGCTGGTTCAGGCATGACGATCAGGAGAATAAACTCAGAATAATAATCCTAAATAAAATGATAGAAGTATTTATTCCCTCCTCTATGCTAATTCTGTGAGGAGATGCTGCGCGCCTCTGATTGAGTATTTTCATTGGTCAAACCCATTCAATGATTTCATTGGACAGTTGTAAATTTGACGGGACGGAAAGAACCAATCAAAGACTTCCAAATGAAAGACCCTCCTCTCGCCTCATGTTTGAAAGTTTCCATCCCCCACACGATTACATTTCCTTTGATTAGTTCTCCCGCTCATTTTTTTTTAAATATTTTTATTTTTTAGTAATATAATGAAAGGAAAAATAAAATGTTTAGTAATGACTTCAATACGTTTCTGCTTACTACTGTGGTTTCTAAAAATAAACACTTTTAAAAATTAAACACCATAAACAGTTTTTATTTTCAATCGTTTATACTGAACTAAAGTTGGGTAATTCATGGAAATTTGGCAATTATTTTTCCATGAATTTTATTCTTCTATAAATTCCTGTGTTTTTGTTGAGTACAACTCGCTCAAATATTATAATAATTAAGATTACATGTAATTGAAGGGAAGACAAACTCTTTTATATGAGATTGTGGGTGGCTCTTAAAAAGAGCCGTTGAGTTGGTCTGATTCCTCCTAAATAATGTAGTTTATCCTCCGAATCCGTACAGAGTTCGTCCCTGTCGTTTCAGCGCGTACACAACGTCCATGGCAGTGACGGTCTTTCTCTTGGCGTGTTCAGTGTAGGTGACGGCATCACGGATAACGTTCTCCAGAAACACCTTCAACACACCGCGAGTCTCCTCGTAGATCAGACCGGAGATCCGCTTGACACCGCCACGGCGAGCGAGACGACGGATTGCGGGTTTGGTGATTCCCTGGATGTTATCGCGCAACACTTTGCGATGACGCTTAGCGCCTCCTTTCCCGAGTCCTTTACCACCTTTGCCTCTTCCAGACATGTCGAAATTTAAGATTTCACAAAATGTGAAGAACAATTGGCGAAACAGCCTATTTAAAGATTCCTACAGGACCTAGTAGAAACATAGAACTGAAGGAGGAGCCTAAAACACGTCACGTATTTTCCATTCTCGCCTTTCACAGAGTCACTCAATTTTATTAGATTTGTATTTATTTTATAATTTTTTAATGAGAATTCGTTTCAGGTCAGTGTCCAAATACGCATTTGTAAAATGGTGGATAAAACTTGTTAAAAATGAAATTTGTTATAAAACAAACTCACTAATGGACACTGAACAGGAACATGGAAACAACTAAATAGTTTGTGATTGAACTTCATGGGAATGTTGATTGTGTGATCAGCTTCAAAACTACCAATCACTCAATTTATTAACCACATTCTCTATGTTGACAAAAAAATTAAAAATAAAATAAGTTTTAAATATTAGCTCTTACTTTCATTATTGTATTTTACACAATCTTCTCAATAAAGACCAGATGTGCTGCTGCGTTCTGGATCATGTTTCTACTGTTATTAATTGACAGTTCCACTATATTAATGAAAGGAAAATCAGCTTCATGTGCAACTGTGAGACAAAAACCCAAAATATTTGACATAAAGACACTCAATGTAAGATGGACAGTAGAACAATTTTATTGTGAACATCAACCCATTTTTGTGGCTTGTATTTGGATTTAAGTGATATTTGCATTTATTTAGTATTTGTTAATACTAATGTTTACACACTTTTAGTTACACATAGGATGAGATGAACAGACATGAAATAATCAATGTTTGATTAGTGTACAGAACTAATTATCTACATTATTTCATCACTGACAATGTTGGACCCTCACTGAACTAAATTCATGCAGGATGTAAAAAGCTATGAAATAACGACAGAAGGCTTGAATAAAGCATGATCTTGCTTCAGTGAAAGTAAATGATGATTAAGGCTCATTCCGTCTATTGCCTTCTTAAAGGAATAATTTCCCCAAATTGAAAATTCTTGCATCATTAACTCACCCTCATGCCATCCCAGATGTGTTTCTTCTTCTTCTGAACACAAAGATTTTTAGAAGAATATATCAGCTCTGTTGGTTCATAGAATACAAATGAATGGAAACCAAAACATTATGAATTTATAGATATTTATCTGTTTCTCACCCGCATCTAATATTGCTTCTGAAAATCACAGGAGTCATATGAATGACTTTTATGCTGACTCTATGTGCTTTTTGGAGCTTTAAAGGTTTGGTTACATTCACTTGCATTGTAAGGACCAACAGAGCTGAGAAATTCTTCTAAAAATATTAATTTGAATTCTGCAAAAGAAAGTCAAACACATCTGAGAAGGTGAGAAAATGAGTGCATTTTCTTTTTTTGATGAACTATCCCTTTAATTCAATGCAATGCAAATTGATTTACAATAATATTAATAATTCTGTAATGCATGTTAAATGTGTATCATGTAGTGGAATATGAGAGAGTAAACATCCGTTATATGTGAAAGTAACTAGTTACTCCATTTTTATTGGATACTTTCTTACTCTCAATCAGGTCATTTTAAACAATAATACTTTTACTTGAGTAATTATTTTAAGTAATTGTACTTGAGTAAAGGTTTGGCTACTCTATTGTCTGTATATATATATATATATATATATATATATATATATTCAACAAATATCCCATATTTGTGTGTATGACAACATGAGCATGATTAATACGTAAATTAAGTGTATTTTTGAAAAATAATTTTACAGCACTTGAGTTAATTTTAATTATTTCTATTTAACCTGGTCTCACAGAATTACGTTACTAAAACTACATTTTTAATAATAAATAATTATGTGGCGTGTTTATGTACAATATCACAAATGTTCCTGTTGAAATAAACTTGTGCTAAAACAAAAATTTGTATTCACTAAATCACAAGTAAAATGGCTGAAGAAATTGTTTTTAATCTCACATTTGCTTTTTATGATACTATCGTTAAATCTATTTGGGAACATTTTAGAAAGGACCTATTAATAGTAAATGTCATTATGCTAGAATTATGTCAATTCCCATCCTTAATTAAACAAACAAAAAAACAAACCAGTAATAATAAAAACAGAAATGGATCTCGTTCAGTGGGATTGAAGTGGCTCTTAAAAGAGCCTTTGGGGTTGATGTGGATGACGTCACATTTTAAGCTCGTTCTCCACGAATGCGGCGTGCCAGCTGAATGTCTTTGGGCATGATGGTGACCCTCTTGGCATGGATGGCACACAAGTTGGTGTCCTCGAACAGACCGACCAAATAAGCCTCGCTGGACTCCTGCAGGGCCATGACAGCGGAACTCTGGAAGCGCAGATCCGTCTTGAAATCCTGAGCGATTTCTCTCACCAGACGCTGGAAAGGCAGTTTGCGAATCAGCAGCTCAGTGGACTTCTGATAACGGCGGATCTCTCGCAGAGCCACGGTACCGGGCCTGTAACGATGAGGCTTCTTGACTCCGCCGGTGGCCGGAGCGCTCTTACGGGCGGCTTTAGTAGCGAGCTGCTTCCTCGGGGCTTTTCCACCGGTGGATTTACGAGCGGTCTGTTTAGTTCTTGCCATGATTCAACGTTTCTTCTCTGTTCTTCACAGAAAATGTAACTGAAAGTTCTGCTGCTGCTCTTTAAAGCCTCGTGACCATGAGTTCAGTGGGGGAGGGTTCCGAGGCTTGTGATTGGCTGAAAGTGAAATCTACGTGTGACAGTTGACCAATGACTGTGCGGCTCGTGTGTTCAAAAAAGCGACAGTTTCCCGCTCGAGATCTTTTGATCAGTTCATCTCATCTGTATTTTAGGTTATACTGGATGTTGCATGTTAAATAAACGAATATTAAATATAGTTTAGATATTGTATGTGTGCACAATTTAATTGTAATTATTACATAATTATTCATTCATGCATGTATTCTGAAGTCGATGCTGTGATTTGTATGCGTTTTCACCGAGGTACAAATGATAGACTTGATTCTTTGTGAAGCTTATTTTAATCTATACTGCCTCACAGTTATGTAACATATCACTCTCGTATAGTTAAATTGGGCGGCTCTTAAAAGAGCCTTTGTGTTTCAGTGAATCAGACTTTAGTCCGTTTACTTCTTGGCGGGTTTCTCGGTCTTCTTGGGCAGCAGCACAGCCTGGATGTTGGGCAGGACACCACCCTGAGCGATGGTCACTCCACCCAAGAGTTTGTTCAACTCCTCGTCGTTCCGCACCGCCAGCTGCAGGTGACGGGGAATGATACGAGTCTTCTTGTTGTCCCGAGCAGCGTTTCCAGCCAACTCCAGGATCTCAGCGGTGAGATACTCGAGCACAGCGGCCAGATAAACAGGAGCACCGGCACCAACGCGCTGTGCGTAGTTTCCTTTGCGGAGCAGCCTGTGCACACGACCGACGGGGAACTGCAGTCCTGCCCTGGATGAACGAGTTTTAGCCTTTGCTCGCGCTTTACCGCCGGTTTTACCTCTGCCGCTCATTTTCAATCTACAGTTAGGACTGCAGTTTACAGAAAAATACTGGATTGTAGTGTTTCAGTTTACAGTATTTATAAGAGTGTGTCAGACGCCTATTGGCTAGAGTCTGAAAAACATTCTAACCAATCACTGCTCTTTCCTCCAAACTCCAAACCACTCCCCCTTTCTCTGATAATGAATGTGTTCAACAGTGAGTTTTACCTCCGAAAGGTTTATACAATAAAGGATGTAAAAAACAGAAACAATTTTGTTTTCAATAATTATTTTAATACATTTTAACTCAGAAATGAAACTGAAGTAGAGTTAGAGGGGAAAAATATATTAGTGGGGGAAAAAGCCCATAAGTGAGTTTTTAGATAAAAGTCTTTCGCACAAATCAAGGTTTGAATTAAACAATTAAATTATTATTTTATAAAGTAATTAAGAAACACGATGACAAAAAGATGAAAAAAAGGTCAGAGAATTGAACTGAATTTATTTTGTAAGGAGTAGAAATGAACTGTTATTATTATTTATTATTATATTATTGTCATTCCAAGAAATGTAGTGCAATATTGGGAGATAATTTGTTATCTTGATATATTGATTACTATTAGAAAGTTCAACAATAATAGAATATATGATATGAAGCATACAGATGTAAGTATATGTTAGTTATACTTCATTAGTATAAAAACTTAAAGGCATAATCGATTCATCATAACTGAATCATTTGTATAAAATATTGTCAATCAATCGCACTGGCCTTGATTTTAAACTTCTGTTTTTACTATAATATAATAATAATAATAATAATAATAATAAATACTAAATTATAGATACTTCCATACCCTGATGTGGTATCAAGTATATCGATAATCACATCAAATTATTGATTCTGATTGTTTTTTTAATTTATTTATTTTTTAATTAGTGATCTTATTACTTATATTACATGAATATTAATTATATAATAATATATAATTATATATATTATATTAATTGAATATTATTATTATCTTATGAGCTTCGAATTGGAATAATAATTATATGATCGAATTGTTGCACCGAAACGTATAAAAAATAAATATAAACCATCTGTCACTTATTAATTTCCATTTATACCCATAAATATATACATAATTTAAATAATAATAAAGTTACTATCGGATATGTACTAATTTTAACCAAAGAATCATCGATATATCGATATCGGCGAAATTGGCCTTAAAGTACTTTGTATCGGATCGAAAAGAAAATAAGTGGTATCGCCCATCCTTAATAAACAGAAGTGTTCAACTAATCTCAGGACAACAATGCAGGATAATATTGAGTAACAATATATCCGACAGATGAATAAATGCTCTTTTATATGAATTAGTGTGTGGCTCTTAAAAGAGCCGTTTTGGGGCAGAAACTCTGTAATGAGTCTGTTTATTTCTTTTTGGGTGCTGCCTTTTTAGGTTTGGCTGCTTTAGGCTTTGCCGTTTTGGGTTTGGCAGCTTTGGTCTTTTTGGGACTCTTGGCTGTTTTCTTGGGGGCTGGTGACTTCTTTGCCTTCTTGGGGCTCTTCGGTGCCTTCTTAGCGGCTGCGGGTTTCTTCACCTTCTTGGGGGATTTCTTAGCGGCGGGTTTCTTTGTCACGGCACTCTTGGGCTTCTTGGCAGCGGCGGGTTTCTTTACTTTAGGAGCGGCTTTCTTGACGGGTTTCTTCTTGCTCTCGGCTTGATTCTTGTTGATCTTGAATGAGCCGGAGGCACCGGTTCCTTTGGTCTGGATCAGAGTCCCTTTAGTCACCAGACTCTTGATGGCGAGTTTGACGCGGGAGTTCTTCTTCTCCACATCGTATCCGCCGGCGGCGAGAGCTTTCTTCAGGGCGGCGAGAGACACGCCGCTCCTCTCCTTGGATGCGGACACAGATTTGACGATGAGATCACCGACGCTTGGGCCTGTATTCTTGGGTTTCGCTGCAGATTTCTTCTTGGGCGCTTTGACAGCTGGAGCGGTTTCTGCCATCTCTCTGATCGGATCTGTAAGTTCACACACAAACACTGTCTGAGTTCAGTAATGAACAGCTGCTGAGCGGCGCTGCGCTCTTGAAACACACATGAGAACCATATAGACTCAACCAGCTCGACTCAGAGCTGCTGTGCCTCCGAGAGCCGCTCGCGCTTGTGTTTTCTCCTCTCACATTTAGAGCAAAACTGGAGTGATGAAATAGTTTGATGGAGTAAAAACATTGTGAACACTGAGCAGAACTACTGTGCTTTATTTGAAGACAAAAGCACGCGACGTGGAAACGTTTAGTTTAGCGCAATCACATCAAATCCACGGCGAGCATCAGTCACCGGCAAAAGCTGTGTGTGAATTTGTTGTTATTTTTATGTAAACACGTTTAATAAAAGTTTAACGTGTCCTTTGAGTATTCAACAAACACTTTGACAATAACTTTAATGAATTGATCATAACTGAGGGACTTGTTGACTGTTTCATACAGTTGTTTTGGGCATCTTGAAACACTCAAATCAGAGACAAAAGATCAAATCATTGGGCTGATAATATCCTCCACATATAAATTACATAACTATTAACTATCATTGTTCAGTGCTCAATAAAATATAATTTTAATAACAGTTTTAGTTATTTAACAGTTGAGATGGCTGAATATGTAGCATTTTAAATTCCTGATGCTGAATTGCAAGCTAAATATTGATAGAAGAAATCGATTGCTAATAAAAATGCTCATATTTGCTGTCATAGATGACATTATTAGGTCTACTTAAGGAAATACCCATTTTCTCTCTCTCTCTCTCTCTCTCTCTCTCTCTCTCTCTCTGTCACGGTTGGTAAATCCTATGTCTTTTTCTTGTCTCGTGTTTCTGTGGTTGTATGTGTGTGCGTTGATTAGATGGGGGTGGCCGCTCATTAGTGTTCATCAGCCATCTCCTCATTATCCCATCACCAGCTGCAGCTTATCTGATCATGTGTATTTATACTCACTACCTTCTCATCTTCCTTGTCAGATCGTTGTATGTGGTTTCCTCGATGTGTCTGTGTTCCAGTCGTGTTCTAGTCTCAACCCTCCTGTTCCGGTTCTCGTTTTCTGTGGATTATTTCTGGATTTAAATTCATCACTGGACTCTTATCACCGCACCACTGTCTCAGCACCATCGACATCTAACCATCGGAGTCCCTGCGCTACTTACCTGTTTTCTGTATTGGACTTACTATATATATATATATATATATATATATATATATATATATATATATATATATATATATAGGAATATCATTACTCATTAAAGAGTTTATCTGCACTTGCTTCCGTCTAATCTCTCCGTGACACTCTCTCATTTGAAATGTTCAAAAAACTGGTTTAATGGTATAAAAAAACAAGGACAACAAATATAAATTTATATACATTAAAATTTTCATGCAAAATTATGAAGCCTCAAGTTAAATGTGTGTGTGTGTGTATTTTGTAACAGTATATAAGTGTGTGTACACATTACACACACTACTGGTGTCCACTGTCCTGATTCTCCACCTGTGAAGTGATCAGATTGCCTCAAGTTATTATTTTGAATTGTTATTATATTATGGGAATATCCTAAGACATTCACTTTCACTTTCGCTACTTCATGCAACTGAACTTATTTTATAATATTTGCTCTAAAGCTGAAGTGTGTAATTTCCCACCAAGGAAAATTGCTAAAACGTCCATGTTTTTTTATACTAACTTCAGAAGAGGCAGCCAAGCATGTTGGCCTGAATGTGTGCCTAAAACTCAAATGTTTTGATTGCGCTGCTGCCACAGTGCAAGTGTTAGACTTTAAGGTAACGTACAAAGAAAAGATAAATATAAACCTTTAGGCCATGTGGCTTGGATACCACAGCATCTAATGCCATATTATATCTTTGTGTGAGGAACAGACCAAATTATCTATTCATTGAAAATCTTGCTTGCATAGTCACTTCACCCACTTTACCCTAGAGTCTACATTCTGATATATGTATGCAAAATAACAGCTTGGATGCTGTACTCAATCCTTAAAACTGTGAGAAATCTTTCGATTGCAAATTGCATTAAAATTAACCATCTTTCAACCCATTTTAATTTTGAGAAAAAGAGAAAAGAACAAGAATATTCTGAACAGATTAAGACTCATTTAAACAAAGTTTCATAAAAATAAAACTTGTAGTAATTGTTGTAGGAGCCATTTATTTGTATTTTTTGTATGTCTTTAGTTGTGTGTGTTTGTAACACAATTTGTAATATGTTGTTTGGCAAACATTGTATTTTTCTTTCAATTTAATTTGTTGCTTCAGGAAAATAATAAACCACATGGAATTCAACATAAACCTTGTGGACAATGGATTATAAACAAAGGAAGAGTCTGAATCACTCAGCAGACCCAAGGAATGACCAAATGGACCATTTGTTTAAGGACGGTCATCACATTAGTCTAAAGACCCGCTCTTGAAACTCTCGGATTTGGAATTATTTGGATTATCTTGGACTGAGTGCAAGAGAGAGGACTAAACGCGGACGATGTCGGAGCACACTGCATGCTGCGGTACGTAAAGTTTCATATTGTATTTCAAGCCATCAACAAGCTGAATGAAAAGGATTTGAAGGGATTCTTTTGAAGTGGGTTCAAACTTAATTTAGAAGCACAAGTGGGATGATTTTGTCAAACAAAACACGCATAATTATTTTTACACACGCACACGCATAGAGTTTATTGAACAAACTGCCTCGGCCAGTATTAGCTTTTGATTTTACTACAAGTTTGAAGTTTTTTCCGACTTAAATACAAATGCCTGTTGAAACCACTGATAAAGAAGATCTGGAACGTCATGATTTGAGTAGCCTTGAAGACTCTCCACAAATCATGGAGGAAATTAATCAGATGCGTGCAAACAGAGATAAGATTAGCACAGCTAACACGTAGAACAAACATAATTTAAGAATTGTTGGAAGATGAAATGAACAGCCATGAAGTAGGACACAATTTGGCGAAATACAGAAAATTACTGGATGAATTCAAGGACGCGCATGAGTCTTTCCAGTGTTTGAGTGATGATGAGCTTAAGATAACGAAAAATGGTATCAGCCAAAAATGCACGCAATTCAAGATTTTCTGTCATGTGTAACCTCCTGGTTGTCGAAAGCCTCAGTAGCGAAAGATATTGAAGATGGTGTCACTCCGGCCGACAGTGTTTCTGCAATGTCTCGTAGATCAAGAGGGAGCTCACAAAGTTCCCGCGCATCAGCCTTAATAGCGGCGGAGGCGGAACAAGCGGCTCTAAAGGCAAAGTATGCTGCGCTAAAGAAGAAGCATGTGTTAGAGGAGAAAGAGCAGATGCTCAACCTGCAGGAGGAGCACATAATAAAGCAAAAGGAAGCATTGGAAATAGTGGCTGAATTGTCGGCTGCTACTGCTAGAATCAGTGTTTTGACAGTAGATTCACCGGTAGATCCTGCCGAAGGAATGAATGAATATTTTGGGTCAAGAAACCTCCGTTTTGAAAACCTTCCAGATAACTCAAGATGAAGTAGTAAAGGATAAAATAGAGACCCTAAGTGTGCGTCCCAAAGTGCCATTTTTCACAAAAGATTCAATAGTCCCAAAACTTAAGGATTCTCAAGGGGATATCAAGTCAGGGCCAGTCATTTTTCATCCAAGCTCACTCATGCCTGCACAAATGGAAACTCACACTGTCCGTGCAGACACACATAATCCAGTATACAGTTTTGAACAAGCATCTGAATCTGACATTATCATCCATCTCTTGGGAAAACTCACGCAAGAAAGGGAGAAAAAACCTCAGTGAAGCCAACACCTTGCAAGACACATTATTAGTATAATATCCTACAAAATGATATCACCTCTTTTCTTGTCAAACAGACACATTTCTCGTCTTTGCCTCCCAAGGAAGTGAAAGTGTTTGATGGAGACCCATTGGAATTTAGAGCTTTTATGAGATCGTTTGAAAATGTAGCCTAATTAAATGCAAAATTGCCAATGCTCAAGACAGACTGTATTTCCTAGAGCAGCACACCAGGGGACAACCAAAAGAGCTGGTTAAAACTTGCCTTCATGTGGATCCTGTAAGGGGTTATCAAAGAGCCAAAACCCTTCTCAAAGAACATTTTGGTAATGAATTTAAGATCACTAATGCTTACATAGAAAAGGCCTTGTCTTGGCCAGCCATCAAACCAGAAGATCCAAAGGCTTTGCAATCATTTGCTATGTACCTTAGAGGATGCTGTAATGTCATGGAGGAGATATCGTTCGTATAGTTGGATCTTGCTTCCAATCTAAGGTTTCTGATATCCAAGTTGCCTTACAAGGTTGGAGAAAGATGGCGAACAGTCGTCTCCGACCTAGAGGACAGGGGAAATTTCAAGGCCAGATTTTGTGACCTAGTCATGTTCAATGAAAAGGAAGTCAAATTATTGTTGCTAATTATTTTGAGTTAAGTGACAATAATCTGAAGTTTAGTTAATCCAGCCTAATTTTTTAAGGTTGCTTGGGAAACCACGTGATGCAGAATGTGACTGAATATTACACAAGCAAATTTGGGGCTAGTTGCCATTTTGGATGAGGAGAGCTCGTGGTGGACACAACGTTTTTGCCAAAAAGTGCAAAGGTAAATTACTCAGTAGAGAGAAAAAAAAGGTAGGAAACACATTTTGATGACATTATTCATATTTCTATAGCACCATTTTAACATATCCGCTGACATTCATATAAATGTGTGCATTTGGTACAGTGGTTGAGTAGTTGTGTGCTTCAAATGAAAATCCTCTCATCATTTACTCACCCTCATGCTGTCCCAGATGTGTGAGACTTTCTTCTGCTGAATACAAACAAAGATTTCTAGAAGAATATTTCAGCTCTGTAGGTCCCCACAATACAAGTGAATGGTGACCAGAACTTTGAAGGTACAAAAAGGAAATAAAGATATGAACACGACTCCAGTGGTTTAATCCATGTCTTCAGAAGTGAAATTATAAATGTGGGTGAGAAACAGATCAATATTTACGTCATTTATAATATGAATTTTCCTCCTTGCACAGTAGGTGGTGAAATGCACAAAGAAAGTGAATCCCCAAAAACAAGAGAAGACAAATGTGAAAGTGAAAGTGGAGATTGATAGTAAAAAGTATTTAAACATTGATCTGTTTCTCAACCACACTCATCATATCACTTCTGAAGACATGGATTAAACCTCTGGAGTCTTATAGATTACTTTTATGCTGCCTTTATGTGCTTTTTGACCACCATTCACTTGTACTGAATGTACCAACAGAGCTGAGATATTCTTCTAAAACTCTTTGTGTTCAACAGAAGAAAGTCCTACACATCTGGGATGGCATGAGAGTGAGTAAATGAGATTTTTATTTTTAGGTGAACTGTCCCTTTAAGCATCACTTTTCTTTTTACTCTGTAATTATTGATTTTGAGGATATTTAACTGTGCAATAAACACAATGAAAACTGTTAATATTCATTTTGACAAGGATTATTTCTTTGCATTTAGGAAGAGGAGCTTGAGCAAGCACAGAAAGGAGCAGATGCCATCAATGCTTTGGAGCAGGAAGAGTGGAAGTTGACTTTTAACTCACTGGAAATGAGCTGGGGACATTTGTCAAAACTTGGGTCAGTGACTGACTTTTTGGGCTACTTTCTGCCCTTCACATCAGATACCCAAAGAAGCTGACACTTTTTCTTTCTTTATTGAGGTCATACTGTAAATGGTGTTGCATCTTGATAATGGCAATGTCTGGCCAAGTATAAAAGATCTTTTGAATGAATAGTTTCATTTATAAATACAAACTGTTTCTGCTGTTTTTGTTGCAGTATTAGTTCAGAGAGTTTTATATTTCTGCAGTCTGTTCAAATGCATTATAAATTGTTGAATTAGATTGACTGAAATTCTTTAAGTCATTGCATAGTCCACTTGTTTTTATGTTTTTTGATTATCGTCATGATTTTGTTGCTATTTTTGTGTTTGTATTTCGGTTCTATGAGAGCATGAATATCTATGTGAGATTGTAAATATGTAAACAACAATAAAAACCTTCGACATTCACCAGTTGTCTGTTATTTCTTAAGGTCATTTTATTTTAAAGTTCATTGAAAGTAAATGAACAGAATCTAAAATGTGAAGCTGCTAATAGCACTTAAAATTGAGCTAAATGAGCTTAAAATGTAGAGTTGGTTGAACAGAGACTCTTAGGGTTAAAAAACATTAAATATATTAGCTGGTGTGTCACAGTATTTTAAGAAACATTTTTGAATGGAAGTTCATTCATTTGGTCATAGACAGATACATTTTATTTTAGGTGAAGTTGCTTAAAATTTCTAGTGGAATTTGCTTAAAATGTGGGATGCAGAAATGATGCACAATATTTTTAAGCAAATCCAGCACATTATTTATTCAGTGTCGCCAAGAAAACCCTGCTGTATCAAACCCTCTGAAAATTCTCACTCTGAAACTTATTCATGACAATAAAACTGATCTCCAATTACAAATCTAAACTTATTGTTAAAGAAATTGACAAAAACCTAAAACATGATCAAGATGAAACATTAAAAACTGAATTTGAGCTCCACAACAAACTTCAGCGCTATTCGGTCCTAAACAGAACTACCAAATGTGCAAATGATAATCAATGAAACAGTTTAAAGAAAGAATGATTGTGTCTAATTATAGACTAAGTGACCATGATCTAGAGAGAGAGCGAGGAAGACATCATAGGTCCTTGTTGCCGAGAGAGAAATAGAAACATCTTTGTAATGCTTTGGCAATACTGTTATAAAACTGTCATGTCAATAATGCTGAACTGAAACTGAGAGAGAAACTGAAACAGATCGTGTTTGAGATTATCTGTTCTTTTAATTCTTTCAAATAAATCAGATCAAATCAAATAACTTCATTATGTCTCACTGAGATTGCTGCACACAGAAATGTCTATATCTTTGGCCTTCTTACACACATATGGTGGAACTACCTTCCACAGGCATCACAGGATATCTGTAGTGCAAGAAACTTTTAATAATTGTGTTATAATGTAAACATCAATGTTAAATCCTCCACCAATATTAGCTGGAGGAATAATAGTGTTTTTTAAGCCAGTTCTTCAGCGCTTGCCACATGGGGACTATTTAGGGTACAAGAGTGATATCCCCAAGTGTACTGAAGGTCCCAAGGGTAAATTAAGCTGCCAGTACAGAAACTGTTGTGTCAATAGCAGATACAAAGTACATACAGCAAGTAAATGTAACACTTTAGTTATTTGTAACTGGTATTTTAAGTCTTGCAAAGAAGAGTCGATTCCTGACCTTAGGAATGCACGACTGATGATCATTTTGATTGAAATGCACAATTAGTAGCTTCATCTGATCTCTTCAACTCACAAACACTTACCAAAAAACCTTCAGTACTTTACAATATCTGCTGGTGTTAAAACTGAACAACATATTTAAAGAAAACTTGGAAAGGATTTTGGCCAAACATGTTTTGCTCCCCATGATGGGAAGGGTTTGGAAATATCCTAAAGTATTAACAGTAAACAAATATAAACACGTCTCTGAAGAACTTGTTCTATGACATGATCCCAACACACTTGTGATTGTTGGAGAAATCTTAATGGGAAATGAAATACTGGCACTTACATGAGTAAATGGGTAAAACAGACATTATTACATCATTTAAAATGACATTGGGAATGGATCCACCAATAGCATTACAGGTATTACTATTTATTAAATTTTTTCAGTAATGAGAATTTAAATGTTGGGTTATTTTTTCTACCCATTCGCTGGGTTTAGTATTTTATTTTGCTGTGTTATATTATCGGTAATGGCTCATATTGACCCAGCATTCATTGTTCATCACTATCGCCATGGAGGGATCACCAAACTAGATCACACAGCCTTAAAGCCCAGGGCACACCCGGGCAGTCAAGGGCCCCTGGACACTGGCCCCATTGGCCTGGTCGGTAACCCGTCCCTGCTGAAACTGCTTGTATTTTGGCAGAGCTGCTGCTTGATCTTTCTCACTTGACACTCGCGAGTAGCACAAACCCTGATGTCAACGCAACTCTGGGTCTCAATGAAACATGCAACTGAAGAGCAAAAGAACAGCTCCGCTACAGCAGCACATCTACTGAGGAAGATTGTTCAATGAACAGCTTTTATTTACTCTAGCGCCATCCTTGATTTTTATGGGAATGACACGAGGCTGTGAGGGACAGACTTATGCCGAGTTACACTACACGATTTTAAGCCCGATTTTCTCTCGCCGACAGTTTTGTGGAGATCATGGATAAAAGCCCAAAATCGTAGACAAAGCAGAGCTCGAATTTAAGGGGGCGGCATTAAATTAGAAAATACACATTTTAAAATTAGACTTTAAATTTCAATTTTTAATTCACTAAAGTTTTATATAGAATTGTTCTATAGTCTATAAAGTATTTAACACAATTACATCAGATGAATTTACACATCTCACACATTATCACTGCACTTTATAAGCTTTAAAGGGATAGTTCAATGAAAGTGAACAGTTTGTCATCATTTACTCACCCTCATGTTGTACCAAACCCATTTAACATGTGGAACACAAAATGAGATGTTAGGCCTCAGTCACTGAATCTTTTTCCCCATTAATGAAAGTGAATGTTGAATAAGATCATTTGTGTTCCACGGAAGAAAGAAAGACATACGGGTTTAGAACAACATGATGGTGAGAAAATTATGACAGATTTGCAATTTGTAACTATCCCTTTAAGAGCATGAAACACCTGCTGCACCTTTAAATGTTGTTTGTCTCTTTCAGACTCCTCCTCCTCAGGTGAAAGTGAAACTAGTAAAACAGGATCCACTTTGTGACGCAGGACAAGAGAAACAGTGAAAAAGTTCGACAGTTTTTGCTCCACTGAATTGTCTGAAACAATCAATAAATTGATTGTGAAGTATTTTGTAGGTGATATTCTAGTCAGTAAAGAGGAAGTGAACATCAACAGTTCTTGACAGGTGAGTACTGACCTGCTGCTAAACAAACCAAAACTCACAAGACAACAATAATAAACCTTTCAAACTATCAGCTACAGTATATACAGTATCTAACAGATATCTCAGTATTAATCACAGCAGAACAAACAGATACTGAGACTTTTGCTCTTTGATCTGAATTGTCAGTATGTGTTCAGAAATGTTATTTCTTCTATTGACTTGAAACGTTGCTTTGTTTCCTTCTGTTGAGTCTTCTGATGTTTTCTCTTTATGCTGGTGTTTAACATGTCATAAAAGCTGACAGTCTGCAATTGAACCTCATTGATTCATTTCTAATGGAATATTCTAGAGTACAAATAAAAACAAATATGTGTCAGTATTGAACAAATAAACACGTCACAAATATAGATGATGTCCCGTTTGTTGACAGGTGTTCAGTGGACTGTTCAGATGATGTCATGGACTCCACAAAGGATCTCAGTGGACAGACAGAAACAGGGAAGGTCAAGAGGTCAGAGGTTTTCAATGCTTTAATAAAATACACTGATAGATATTTCTGATATGCTGCACAACACTACAGTATAAAAACACTGAGGAGAAATGAGAACAGACTGGATTATCTCAAGTATAAACATGTGAAAACAGCTTTAGGGTAAAGTGAGATCTACAGTAAGATGACAGTGAGACCAGTTTGATTCAGTCACAGACAGAACTGGAAAAATGTACATTACTTAGGATTGGGGTCATAGGTCATTTGTGTGTATGTTTCTCTTGTAAAAGTTGATTTGCTGATTTAATTCTTGTGAAAATAGTGTTTCAGAAAGCAGCACATTGCGTTGTATAGTGTACATCAATTCTCTTCAGTTGTAGCTGAAAGTTATTCGGCCCTCGTAAAAGAGTCCCCCTTCATCCACTAGACAGACAGATAAACTCTTCCACAAGTGAGTTGAACTGAAGCATGGATTTATTAGCACACCACCACTTTGGGTTGCCACCTGTCCTGTAAAATACGGGATCGTCCCATATTTAAAGATAAAATGATGCATCCGGTATTGAATCAATACATGACTCGATTTGTCCCGTATTTAAGATGGTCAGATGGTGTTGCGGTGAAATTGTTCCAGATCTCCAATTAAACATTGATTTAAGTTGGAAAATGTCCCTTCGGTGGGTAATACTGTGGAGGGTGTGGTAAGGGACCACCTGAAATTTCCACAAATGGTGGTAAAATAGTGGAGTTTTTTTTTTCTTCTATTTAAATGTTCAATAAGATCAAACAACGTATGAATACAATCATTAAGACAAGTACAGGTGAAGGGAAAAAAAAGCTATGAAAAAATAAAATAAAGTATAAACCATCCAAAATGTATACATTTACATTTATGCATTTGGCAGATGCTTTATCCAAGGCGACTTACAGTGCACTTATTACAGGGACAATTCCCCGGAGCAACCTGGAGTTAAGTGCCTTGCTCAAGGACACAATGGGGATAAATACGATCAAGAAGACAATTAAAAGAAATATATTTTTAACATATTAATGATGTATTTTCATGGCTCAAGAAAGTTCTCATTTTAGCATATAAGAAAGGATAAACTATTTTTATTAATAACGCATATTTTTATATGTATTATTATAACCCCCACCCCCTTTTTAAGTGTCCCTTATTTTAAAACTTCAAAAGCGGCACCCCTAAATAGAGTGGAAGAGAGTAAAACTGAAATAAAGGGGGAAAAAAGGAACAAATAAGTTCATTAAGTCTGTACATTAAAGAAATGTAACAGTTTGCTTAAATAACTGATAATATCTTGAAAAAAACAATAATGATGCAGATGCATGTACCATTACACTGCAGGTGATCTTTCTAAACATCAAACTTACCCTTAAATAATGTCATCAATATCAAACATAAGATGAAGATAAACATCTCATAAACACTTTGATACTTACAGACAAACTTCTATAAATGATTGAAAAGATGATCTCGGTTACGTATATAACCTCCGTTCCCTGATGGAGGGAACGAGACATCGTGTCAAAGAAGCGACACTAGGGGTCTCTCTTGAGCACCGAAACATGCCTCTGATCTATGAAAAAAGGCTAATGAGAGTTGGCGAACAGTATTTGCATACCCCGCCCCGGACATACGGTTATAAAGGCGAGGGAAATACGCTCGTTCATTTAGGATTTTTCTGAGGAGCCCGGAGTGTCCTGGCCACCTCAGCGGCTCGGCTCAGCGACGTGGCCGGGAAGACACGACGTCTCGTTCCCTCCATCAGGGAACGGAGGTTGCATACGTAACAGAGACATTCCCCGTCTGTCGCTCACTTCGACATCATGTCGAAGAAGCAACACTAGGGGTCCACTTCAAATCACACCATGAGCTGAGCCATGTATGTGTACTGCCGACACAGAAGCGGGCAGGTATTCTACGTGCACAAGCGACCAACTGTGTTCAGGCTGCATATACTCTTCCCCAATTCCCCAAAAAAGTCGTCAGAATCCTTTTGGTTACCCTAGGGGGGAACAAGGTGACGCTCCCAACTAGGGAACAGGCCAAGCCTGGCTGGGCCTCTTTTCTCTCTATGTTTTCTCGGCATAGACCAAGAGCAGCCGGGGCCCTTACCGCATCGAGGGAAGGGGGTCTTACCCGAATTCCTATTCTTTCAGGGGGAAAAGCCCCTGCGGAGGCCACACCCACCCGAATGGGGAGGTAGAGGTGGCAAAATAAATCACATGGCCTCTTTGGTCACATGTGGGAAAAATGGCGCGGTGGTAGATCCAACCTCGAGGAGGGGGGAGTTGCTACAACACAGCGACCAGAGGGCAGCGAAGGACTGCCTAAGGGAGACGCGGGTCAGCTCGTAAGGTGACCATACCACAGAAGTACACACAGGAGGAGTCCGCGTAGGAGGCCTAACCTGTGGAGCACCTATTCCAGTAGGGGTAGCCTGGGGTACCCATAGTGGACTGGGCCGGCAAGTTCCTCCGCTGAACTGCAGACCCAAAAGGGCTAGGGTGGAATCAACCAGGGACCTAAGGGGGTCTCCTGGGAAAGAGGGTGCGTCCACCACCCAGTGGGACAGCCTCTGCTTGGAGACAGCGTTCCCTTTCTGCTGTCCTGCTGCTCCCTTTCGGGAACTGCTCAGAGCACCTGAAGCTCTGCGTGCGTTCCAGGTATGTACGCAAGGCACGTACCGGACACAGCAGTGAGGGGGCTGGGTCTGCCTCCTCCCGGGGCAGCGCTTGCAGGTTCACTACCTGATCTCTGAAGGGCATGGTAGGAACCTTGGGCACATAGTCCGTCGAGGTCTTAGGACTACATAAGTGTCTGCCGGATCAGCAGGGCCGTCTTTAGAGAGAGGGCCCTGAGTCCAGCTGAATCTAGCGGCTCGAAAGAGGATCTCTGAAGACCGACGAGGACCACCGAGAGATCCAAGAAGGGGAACAGGTTTAGCCGGGAGGGATTTAACCTCCGGGCACCTCTTAGGAACCTGACGGTTAAGTTGTGCTTGCCCAGAGACTTGCCGTCTACTGGGTCGTGGTGAGCTGCAATAGCGGCAACATACACCTTCAAAGTGGAAGGGGACAGCCTCCCCTCCAACCTCTCCTGTAGGAACAGGAGCACTGACCTAACTGCACACCTCTGTGGGTCTTCTGCCCGGGAAGAACACCAATTCACGAACAGATGCCATTTCAGGGTCTAGAGTTGCCTTGTAGTTTGGGCTCTGGCTTGGTTGATCGTGGCTACGACCGTGGGAGGTAGACCAGCTAGATCTTCCGTGTCCCGTCCAGGGGCCCGACGTGGAGGTTCCAAAGGTCTGGGTGCGGATGCCAGAGCATGCCCCATCCCTGAGAAAGAAGGTCCTTCCTCAGGGGAATTCGCCAGGGAGGGGCTGTCGCGAGGAGTAAAAGGTCAGAGAACTAGGCCCGGGTGGGCCAGTAAGGAGCCACGAGAGTGGCTTGCTCCTTGTCCTCCCTGACCTCGCGCAGCACCTGTGCAAGAAGGCTCACTGGGGGGAAAGCGTACTTGCGCAGCCCCGCCAGCCAGCTGTGTGTTAGTGCATCTGCCCCGAGGGGAGCCTCTGAGCGGGCATACCAGAGCAGGCAGTGGAAGGTCTCTCGGAAGGCAAACAGGTCTACCTGGGCCTTGCCGAATCGTTCCCAGATCAGCTGAACCGAGTGGGGGTAAATCTGCCACTCTCCGCCAGGCAAGCGTTGTCGTGACAGCGTGTCCGCTATCAAATTGAGGTTGCCGGGGATGCGAGTGGCACGCAGTGACTTGAGGAGGAGACGACAGGCGAGTTGTGACATGTGGCGGGAGCATACGCTGCCTTGGCGATTTATGTACGCCACCGCAGTGGTGCTGTCCGACCTGACCAGGATATGTTTGTCTCGAACTAACACGGACCCTCCTGAGATAGACTGATGACTGATGAGTGCCGTGAGAATGGCATTTGTGGGCCAGGTGACCAAGAGACATAGGAAATAGCTCTTTTATTGAGAATGTGGGTACCGAAACCCCATCTAAGGGGGGCGGCAAATGAAAATTGTTTAAGAACAAAAGATTCTCCTCCCGGCCCTCCACCGGGGGACGGAGCGGTCTTACCACCTCCGGAGCTAACGTCTGTGTCGCTGGGTCGTCCGTCTCAAGAGCGCCTGGGAGTCTTACGGGTCCTCAAGGGGGTCCGAGAGACGTGGGGCATCTGCTTCCTGCAGTGTGCTCGACGCTGGGGCTGAGAGCTGGGCCCGGGTTGAGGTGGAACAGATTTCTTGGCCACAGGGGGACGCCCTCGGCGAGCAGACAGGGCAGTGGCCATGGCGGCAGGTTTTCAGGGAGGGAGGATGTGAGAGATGGCCTCCGTCTGCTTCTTCACCGTAGAGAACTGCTGGGCGAAGTCCATGACGGTGTTGCCAAAGAGGCCAAGCTGGGAGACAGGGGCGTCGAGGAAGCAAACTTTGTCGGCCTCATGCATCTCAACCAAGTTGAGCCAAAGATGACGTTCCTGGACCACAAGGGTGGCCATCGCCTGCCCGAATGCCTGCGTGATGACCTTCGTGGCTCTGAGGGCGAGGTCGGTCGCTGAGCGCAGTTCCTGCAGCACATCGGGGTCAGGGCTACCCTCGTGCAGATCCCTGAGCGCCTTGGCCTGGTGGACTTGCAGGATGGCCATGGCGTCCTACAGGCCTTGGAAGGGGGTATAGGGTGCCCACGCCAGGTGGTAGGATTACCGGGACATAGATGGAGCGCAACCGCCCTATCCATATGGAAAATCGCCGTATATCCGTGGGCCGCCCCGCAATCGAGGGTAGCGAGAGTGGATGAGCAGGGCTTTTGACGAATGGAGAGCGGGGCTCTCCATGAAGACATCAGCTCGTCATGCACCTCCGGGAAAAACAGGATCGGGGGGGGCATGGCTGTGAGCGGCGACCAGACCCCAGGAACCAGTCATCCAACCGTGACGGGTGTGGGGAGGATGGAGGGTACCAATCCAGCCCCACACTAATGGCGGCAACCCAGGGGAGGTGTCAGCGTCAGACACCGCGCTCTCCGATGGAGCGGCGAGATCATCCACCTCAAGCTCCAGAGGATAGGCAGACCGACCCGGAGGCGAGTCGCCGTTGCCTCAAGGCTGGACAGAGGTCAACGAGCGTGTCAGGGGGCGGGTGGTCCGAGGGGGCGTACCCGGCGGAACCGCACCCGCTGCCATCCCCAAATCGCCTCCATCGCCAGCCACATCGTCCACAATCCTCAATCTCACTCGCAGTGAGTGCATGACCATCCACAAATGCTGCCTCGGTGTGATTGGCGCCCAGACACACGAGACAGCGCCAGTGGCCGTCAGAAGTGGAGAGCACTCTACCGCATCCAGGAACTACACAGGGGTTGAATGGCATCTTTAAAAAGACGCGTCCTGAAAAGGACGTTCAACACTGCTGTGTATTGCTCTTTTAGAGATATAAACTCGTTACAGAGAAAAATTGCTCTTTATAAGGAAACTCTTTTAACTCTGCGCTGTCGAAGCGCCCAGGAGCAAACTG
The DNA here is from genome assembly GCA_032164185.1 of Moxostoma hubbsi. Classification (NCBI taxonomy): domain Eukaryota; kingdom Metazoa; phylum Chordata; class Actinopteri; order Cypriniformes; family Catostomidae; genus Moxostoma; species Moxostoma hubbsi. The sequence goes on from JAVLUX010000245.1 coordinate 3,821,680, forward strand.
CACTCCGTGCAGAGAAGAGAAAAGCCACTGAAGTGCACCGTAGATCCAACAGCAAAGCAGAGCGACAGAGGATAGAAGCATGATCAGTTGTGTCATTCACAGCTGGCTGGACACACGACCATCGGCTCTGAAGAAAATTACTGAATGAACAAGCGTATTTCCCTCGCCTTTATACCCGTATGTCTGGGGGTGGGGTATGCAAATAATGTTCGCCAACTCTCATTGGCCTTTTTTTCATAGATCAGAGGCATATTTCGGCGATCAAGAGAGACCCCTAGTGTCGCTTCTTCGACACAACGTCAAAGTGAGCGACAGACTCTGTCTGTCCTAAACCAAAAATATTCTCAAGATGGAAAGAATTCAATATAAAATGAGATGTAGTCATTTTCTCTAAGTGACCACTGCTAGTAAAAAGAATAAATCTCGATTTCAATGACAAAATTACACTGAAAACACTGGAAAAGAACATGTTACCTCCCTTGAAGAAGAGAGAAATATTGGGTAGAGTAAAACTGAGAAACTGACGAGAGGAAAAGAGTGTTTGTGAGAGTTTGTAGTTTTTAAACGAGTGTTTAATTGCTGTTGTGTTTTAGTGTCATTCATGAAGAATCTCCTGAACCCAGCTGTGTGTCCATGAAGAGTGACCGGTCAATGGATTGTCCAATTTACTTCAGTTCAGGAGCCCCTTGTGCTGATGTGAGGTGAGGACTCTCATGTTGATTGACAGTATGAACGAGTACACCACAGTCTGAGGGACGATTATAAAGAATCCAGTGTAAAAAATATCACAACAGTTAAAACTAATGTTATCAATTGTTACAATACTGATTATATGCCACTATCATGCATATATACAGTACATGTGATGTATACATTTGTTTAAAATCACAACGTAATGCTCACACATCATGACTGTTAAAACAAATGGTGACCATTGGAACAATACTGATGAGTAAATCTTATTGCCATGTACATCTACTTGTGTAATGAACATTTATTCAAAACCCTGCATGTTATTCAACACCCAAAACGCTCGAAGAGTCTGTATAATTCACCTAATAAAATACTTGCTCAGTATTAGTTATTATTAGATACTTTAAAGCTGTTGATGGCACCTGTGAACAATTGATCATGATGTTTAGAGGACTCACATAAGTTTAAATGCAAAGGCAGCTTAATGAAATACTTTATATTATGAACACAATCCACGTAAGATCAGAGAGTTTTTAAAGGGGATTCAAGACAGAGATGCAGCAATATCATTTAAATGTTATAGTTTTTACAATAATTTTCACACGTCTCCATACTGAGAACACACTGTCAGAGCTCTTAATATAGTCAGCACAACTGCAGTGTCTGAGGAATAAACTGTGGATAATTTTGTCTATGCTTTCATACAAAATGCATTCAACGATCACATCTATCAAAATTCATGACATGAATTTGAGGTTGAGGTTTGAGCAATGAGGTTCGGCTCTCCTGTCTATCCTGTTCTCAAATGTTTGCTCCCTGGACAATAAACTGGACTATATCCGACTCCAGCAGCCTGCGCAGCGTGAGTTTAGAGACTGCTGCGTCTTTGTTTTCATGGAGACGTGGCTCCGCGACAGAGTTCCGGATGCCGCCATTCAGCTAGACAGACAGAAATACAGCTCTCTGCGGTAAGACTCGTGGTGGTGGCTTGTGTTTACATCAAACGGAATGGTGTTAGTCTGTGCTAGCCTCTAGCTACTGTTCATCGCTGTTGGAGCTTGTGACTGTTAGATGCAGACCTTTTTATTTACCACGGGAATTCACCACTGTTTGCATAACCGGAGTTTACATTCCCCCCAGCGCTATCGCTAAGGGAGCGCTCTTTGAACTGTATGGGGCTATGAGCGAACTACATTTACATTTATGCATTTGGCAGATGCTTTTATCCAAAGCGACTTACAGTGCACTTATTACAGGGACAATCCCCCCGGAGTAACCTGGAGTTAAGTGCCTTGCTCAAGGACACAATAGTTGTGTCGAACCAGCGACCTTCTGATTAGCAGCCCTGTGCTCTAGCCACTACGCCACCACCACTCTCTGAGACTGCAGAACGCTCACCCCTACTCAAGACAGTGCTCCCTAAATTCCATCAGTATGTGGACTTTGCAAGAGAGGGGCGAACGTGCTTGATCTTGTTTACACGAATATCCCAGGCACGTACCGGGCGGAGCCAGAGCAGGCGATAAGGCAGCCCTAAGAACAGCTAGGGCCAAACTGTCGCGGGCAATCAGAGGCGCAAAGCGTGCACACGCCCAGAGAATCCACAGTCACTTCCAGGACAGCGGTGACACGCGGCGCATGTGGCAGGGCATCCAGGCCATCACCAACTACAGGACAACATCCGCTGCATGTGACAAAGTTGCCCCTCTTCCAGATGCGCTGAACGACTTCTACGCTCAGTTTGAAGTGCAGAACTACGTGGTGGCGAGGAAGACCACCCCTCCTCCAAACGACCAGGTGCTCTGTCTCACCACGGCGGATGTGAGTAAAACTCTACGTAGAGTCAACCCACGGATGGCCGCTGGACCAGACAACATTCCTGGCAGAGTGCTCAGAGGATGTGCAGACCAGCTGGCAGATGTTCTTACTGACATCTTCAACATTTCTCTGAGCAGCGCCGTCGTTCCAACGTGCTTCAAGGCCACCAACATCATTCCCATGCCAAAGAAGTCTTCAGTGTCCTGACTCAACGACTACCGTCCCGTTGCACTCACACCAATCATCATGAAATGCTTTGAGAGGCTCGTCATGAGGCACATTAAGACCCAGCTGCCCCCCTCACTAGACCCACTGCAGTTTGCATATCGTCCAAACCATTCAACAGACGACGCCATCGCCACAACCCTCCATCTGGCCCTCACCCACCTAGACAAAAAGGACTCATATATTCGAATGCTGTTCATAGACTTCAACTCAGCATTCAACACAATCATTCCTCAGCACCTGATTGGAAAGCTGAACCTGCTGGGCCTGGACACCTCCCTCTGCAACTGGATCCTGGACTTCCTGACTGGGAGACCACAGTCAGTCCGGATCGGGAACAGCATCTCCACTACCACCACACTGAGCACTGGGGCCCCCCAGGGCTGTGTGCTTAGTTCACTGCTGTTCACTCTGCTGACTCACGACTGTGCAACAATGCACAGCTCGAATCACATCATCAAGTTCACCAATGACACGACCATGGTGGGTCTCATCAGCAAGAACGACGAGTCAACATACAGCGGCCAACGGACTGGTTTAGAGCCAACAACCTGTCCCTGAATGTCGACAAAACAAAAGAGATGGGTGTTGACTTTAAGAGAGCACAAGGTGAACACTCCCCACTGAACATCGACAGCTCCTCTGTGGAGATCGTCAAGAGCACCAAATTCCTTGCTGTTCACCTGGTGGAGAACCTCACCTGGTCCCTCAACACCAGCTCTATCACCAAGAAAGCCCAGCAGTATCTCTACTTTCTTCAAAGGCTGAGGAAAGCACATCTCCCACCCCCCCATCCTCACTAGGTTCTATAGAGGGACTATTGAGAGCATCCTGAGCAGCTTCATCACTGCCTGGTTTGGGACTTGCACCCTGCAGAGGATAGTGAGAACAGCTGAGAAGATCATCGGGGTCTCTCTTCCCTCCATCAAAGACATTTACATAAAAGACTGTATCCGCAAAGCAACCAGCATTGTGGATGATCCCACACACCCCTCACACAAACTCAGCTGCACTGTCTACCATAATGTTGTAATGTTTTGTATTGTAATGTATTGTAATGTTCTTTGTTAGAAATGTATTGTACTGTCCTGTACTTTTGCACACGTTTGCACGTCCACTTTATATAGGTATTTTTATTTAGTCTGTGTAGTCTCATGGGGTTCTGTGTTTGTCCTATGTTGTTTTATGTAGCGCCATGGTCCTGGAGGAATGTTGTCTCATTTCACTGTGTACTGTATTAACTGTATATGGTTGAAAAGACAATAAAAACCACTTGACTTGACTTGACTCATTCTCTGGACCCCTTTTTGAAAAGGGGAACCACCACCACATTATGCCTCTCTTTGGGCACTGTCCCGGACATCCAAGCACCATGTTCGGTGCATATGCACAGACAACAGTCAGAGTTTCCCCCCCACAACCTGTAGGCGTAGGGAGGCGACCCTCTCGTCCACCGGGGTAAATTCCAACGCAACGGCGCTCAGCCATGGACTTGTGAGTATCCCCCACACTCGCACGTTGCCTCACACCCTGGGCAACTCCAGAGAAGTATAGAGTCCAACCCCTATGCGGATCCAGAGTCAAGACTGTGTGTCGAAGTAAGCCCCACCAGATACAACTGGTAGTGCTCCACCTCCCTCACCAGTTCCAGCTCCTTCCACCCCAGCGAGGTGAATTTCCATGTCCCCAGAGCTAGCCTTTGCCGTCCGGGTCTGGTCCGTTCAGACCCCAGGCCTTCACTGCCAGCCATATAGCAGCGCACAGACTCCTGCGGTTTCTCCCATGGGGGGTGGGCCCAAGGGATGTTGAGGGGGGTGTAACGTCACTTCTTCGGGCTGTGTCCGGCCAGGCTCCTTGGCAAACCCGGCAACCAGCCGCTCACCGACGAGCCCTCCATCTGTGTCTGGCTCCAGAACTGGGCCCCAGGCTTCCTCCGGGCAGGGTAACCCCTCTTAATAGGCAATTATAATACAAAATAATGAGTCCTTCTACAGCTGATTGCTTTACTGTAACAGTTTCATTGGCATCTATTCACAAGAGCTCATCTTTATACTGTACAGTAATATCATGTGAACATAACAGAGATGATCAGACATGACAAGAGATTGTTCCTCAGGTTTATCACAGGTCATACAGTCTGCTGTAGATGACAATGTTACTAAAAAAGGACATGCTGACTAAATGTTACAGCATGTTTCTACCTGTGCTACAGTAATCTGTGTGTTTGATGAAGAATAATTATGTTTTGTATGTTGGAGCATACGATATGCAGAAAAAAGTAAAGGCATATTTGAAAGAAAAAATGACTCTTTTTACTTTATCATACTACATTGAATACAACACAATAAAGAGGCTGTTTATGTTTTGTAAAGGAATTCTGGTCTCTGTAAAAAATACAAGATACTTAAAAAACTTCCAATGATCTTGTAATCAGTTGCAATTGCATGGGGCCTCGGACGTCGAGAGGGCCCCCACACCGGTCGGAAAGCTCATAAAAAACACTTGAAGTGACATGTTGTTCTGGGTATACACGTGAACACGCCGTTGTCAGGGCTCTCAGAGCTATTCACGTTAGAAGCTGCTGGGTTCAGGTCAGCAGGACATTCGGTTTGTATTTTATGAAAAGATATTCTGAATTTCTTTCGCTCACACTCTCAGATACACGTGAACAGATGAGTTAGGGGCCGTTCACCCCAAACGTGTTTTTTTGTGCGTCTGCTCTGTTTTTTCATTGTTTTCCAATGTACACGTGATGGACGAACATCCTTGACTGCTGCACCGCATCTCTGCGTTTCTTAAGTGTGTCACAAAGTGACCGGCACATTTTTAGACACTGTTTGAAGTTCATTTGAAGTGTGTTTGAAGGAAAAAGGCTGTAAAAATCACTCTGGATCCAACTCACCCAGCCCAATACCTTTTTGAACTGTTGTCTTCTGGCCGACACTTCAGAGCTCTGAGCACCAGAACCATCAGACACAGGAACCATTTTCCCCCTCAGGCTATCCTTCTCATGAACAGTTAAAATTGCCCCATTGAGAAATAATTATGTGCAATACACACCTTAATCTATTTATATTATCGAATATATCCACTTCTGCCATTACAAAAATTGCAAAGTACATAATATACTGTATTTTGTTCTTTATATAACAGATTTGTATTAGATTTGCACTACATGTGTATATGTATGAAGGTGTGTGTGTCTGAGTATATGTACGTATATGTACAATTATTTATTATTATTCTATCCTTTTATGTCTTGCTGATGTTTTTGTATTGTTGTGCACTAGAAGCTCCTGTCACCAATACAAATTCCTTGTTTGTGTAAACATACTTGGCAATAAATCAGATTCTGATAATAAGAACTTCGGTTTCAGAAATGCATGTCGAGACACCTGCGTTCTGTTTCATTCGTTGAACTGTGTCTAGATTGTTTTTAGTGCAGGTGTCACAAAGATTTAACGTTCAAATTGCAAAGAGGTGACTGTTACAATGTTTAACATTATTCCAGATTGTTCTGCACCAAGTAAAGTTTCAGCACTTGATAAATGTTTTTTCACTTCTGCTCTAGTGTGTGATGGCCGCAGTGCTTGTGTGTTTACTGTTACTGTTAAGAATGTTGCCACTATACCAACATAAAATACTGCCTTTTGCAACATGGTGAACAAAACACTGCAGCGTCAGAATATAAGATCCAGGAGAAAGTACATATGACATAAATATAATACTAATATATAAATCCTCAAAGTAATAATAATAATACTGTATCATGTTATAATGACAAACTGGACAACAATAATTGCTGTAATTGATGGGTTATAATATTAATAAATACCAACTAAATTCCAAAATGTTACTGGGTGAAGTAGTAGATTCTTGCACATCCTGTTCACAAAAAAACAACAACTGGAAAACCTGCATTCATTATAATTAAATAGATTTTTATTTCATTAAACATTTTGAATGTACTTTGCTACAACGGCTTATAGGATGAATTTAAAATTATAAATTAAAAATCAATTTTACGCAAATTAAGCAACTATTTTCAAATTGCCTCAGAAATCGTAATCCCGCCCCTGCTTGTAATGTCCTGTTATGTCGTGTATTGAAGCTCATTGTGTTCTGAATGATCAAATAAAACACACGTCCTCATTGCAGCTTCAGGATTTCTCAGTTCACTTAAAAATTAAAATTGTGTCATAATTCACTCACCCTCATGCAGAAGACACAAAAGCAGATGTTTTAATGAATATGGTGAGTGGTCTTGTTAATACAATGGCAGTGGAGAGTGCCTCACTTTAAAGATTAAAATAAAAGTATAAATGTGTAATTTTTCACTGTAAATCTTGACGTCTGTTGTGCATTCATGAGTGCTGTGAGAGATGTTTGTTAACAGCGGCTCGAGTGTTTATGTGAGAACTTATGTTGATGTTAGTGCTAAACATTGCAAGTTCTCTGTGACATAATATATAAGACACATCATTAAATTTGTTTTATTGCACTGGATGTTGTAATTATGTTTTTCAGATTACAAATAAAACACGAACCAAACTCTGTTTAATTGCTGTTTTAGTGTCATTGATGGAGAATCTCCTGAACCCAGCTGTGTGTCCATGAAGAGTGACGGGTCAATGGAACAACCAGTTAACTTCAGTTCAGGAGAGTCTTTGATCAACTACAGAAAAAAACAGGATGAATCAGAATCAACTGCTGGGAAAGTGCCATTGGACTCCATTTTTAAGGTGTGTGTGTGTGTGTGTGTGTGTGTGTGTGTGTGTGTGTGTGTGAGAGAGAGAGAGAGAGAGAGAGAGAGAGAGAGAGAGAGAGAGAGAGAGAGAGAGAGAGAGAGAGAGAGAGAGAGAGCATGAAACAGACACACTGATGAATTCAAGACAACTAAAGCACAAATAAAATGAGTGGTGATTCTTGTCCACTGATCCTTCAGTTCCTCTCTGTTACTGAATGAAGTTTGTTGTTTCAATGTTCACTGATTTCAGGAACTTGAGCACAAAATCATCTCTCTGATGAAGAGAGAACTGAAGAGTTTCAAGAGACTACTGATCTCAGATTCCCCAGCATGCTCTGAGAGAGAGGAGGAGGATGATGAAGGTCAGAGCAGAGTCAGAGAGGGGTTTCTGAAGATCACACTGCATGTCCTGAAGAAAATGAAGCAAATAGACCTCGCTAACACACTTCAAACCAGTAAGAGCTCGCACTCACGTCACTATTACATCACGTCACCTTCAGAGGAAACACAGTGTCTGGATTCACTCAATATCAGTAAAAGAAAATAAACTTAATGTCTAATGACCATTAACCATCAACATCAATAATAATTCCCATTTCTTTTCCTCTTTACATCAGAACTGATTTCTGTGCATCAACAAAAACTCAAAACAAAACTAAAAGAGAAATTCCAGAGAATTACTGACGGAATGTCAAATCAAAGCAGCTCAACACTTGTGAATGTGATCTACACAGAGCTGTACATCACAGAGGGAGGGAGTGCAGAGATCAATAATGAACATGAGGTGAGACAGATTGAGACAGCATCCAGGAGAGCAGAGACACAGGAAACACCAGTCAAATGCAATGACATCTTTAAAGCCTTACCTGGACAAGACAAAGCCATCAGAACTGTGCTAACTAAAGGAGTCGCTGGAATTGGGAAAACTGTCTCTGTGCAGAAGTTCATTGTGGACTGGACTGAAGGAAAAGCAAATCAGGATGTTCACTTCATATTTCCACTTCCTTTCAGAGAGCTCAATCTGATGAAGCACAAAAATATCAGTCTGATGGATCTTCTTCATCAGTTTTTCATAGATACAAAAGAACTGAGAGAATTGAAAACATTCCTTGATGACTACAAAGTCATTTTCATTTGTGATGGTCTGGATGAGTGTCGACTTCCTCTAGATTTCCAGAACAATGATATTTTGTGGGATGTGACAGAATCAGCCTCAGTGGATGTGCTGCTGACCAACCTCATCAAGGGGAATCTGCTTCCTTCTGCTCTGCTCTGGATCACCTCTCGACCAGCAGCAGCCAATCAGATTCCTCCTGAGTGTGTTGACCAGCTCACAGATGTACGAGGCTTCAATGACCCTCAGAAGGACGAGTATTTCAGGAAGAGAATAAAAGATGAGCGTCTGGCCAACAGAATCATCACACACATGAAATTATCAAGAAGCCTGTACATCATGTGTCACATACCAGTCTTCTGTTGGATTTCAGCCACTGTTCTCCAGAGACTGTTGAGTGAAGCAGAGAGTGCAGAGATCCCCAAGACTCTCACTCAAATGTTCACACACTTCCTGATCTTTCAGAGCAAACTGAAGAGCCAGAAGTATGATGGGAAATGTGAGGTGGATCTTCAGCAGGTTAGAGAGAGGATTCTGTCTCTGGGAAAACTGGCTTTTCAACAGCTAGAAAAAGGGAACCTGATCTTCTATGAGGAGGACCTGAGAGAGTGTGGCATTGATGTCAGAGAAGCGTCAGTGTACTCGGGAGTTTGTACCCAAATCTTCAGAGAGGAGTTTGGACTGCACCTGGGGAAGGTGTTCAGCTTTGTGCATCTGAGCGTTCAGGAGTTTCTCGCTGCTCTGTACGCTTTTCTTTCCTTTTATCGACAGACATCAGGTCTCTTCAGTATGTTTAGGTCACCTATGAGAGATTTCCTGAAGAGTGAAGTGGACAAGGCCTTACAGAGTGAGAATGGACACCTGGACCTTTTCATTCGATTCCTTCTGGGTCTCTCACTGGAGTCCAATCAGACAATCTTACGAGACCTACTGACACAGACAGGAAGCAGCTCTGACAGCAAACAGGAAATAGTTGAGTACATTAAGATGAAGATCAGGGAGAATCCCTCTCCAGAGAAATCAATCAATCTGTTCCACTGTCTGAATGAACTCAATGATCATTCTCTAGTGCAGGAAGTACAAACATACGTGAACAGAAGAGATATCAATCGTCTCTCTGGAGTCCGTCTCTCTCCTGCTCAGTGGTCAGCTCTGGTGTTTGTGTTACTGAACTCAGAAGAGGAGCTGGATCAGTTTAATCTGAGGAAATATGATCCATCACATGAATGTCTTCTGAGGCTGCTGCCGGTGATCAAAGCATCCAGAAAAGCTGAGTGAGTAATTTAGTGTTTTAATCTCCCTTTATTGTAATTAAATAGCAGAGGTTATATTATAATGTATTTTGTTATACTACAAACAACCCCTTATACTATTTTGATGATTGTTTGGTTTCATGTGTTATTCTTTATCGCTTTAACCTTCCTTTTAAACAGACATTGTAGCCAAATAGTTTAAAAATGTTTAATGCAAAGTAAATAATCTAGTTTAACCCTTGTGCATTGTTCAAATTCACTACCCTTTCGTTATGTTCGTGGCTGAAAACAGCCACTACTTTAAACTGCTTTAAAAATTTATCAGATAAATATTTTTTTCAATTTTTTTTTGCATAAATCTATTAATCAATCTCAGTCCTGTTCAAAACTACTAAATGTTTTTAAAAAATTCAGGATTTTAACTCTTTAATTGCCAAATTCATAAATGATGTCACTGATTTGGGGAAAAAAACACACAAAATGACTTATTTTCAATATAAAATGTGATTGTGGACAGGATTTTTTTTTTACCTTTTATCACAATCTTGGACATGTCAAAGATTAGAATTTTTTTTTTTTTTGATGCATTGTTAGTTTTTGTGCAGCATCAGATTTTAACTTTTTCTCCCTCATTTACTGTTTGTGGCTGTTTTTGCCCCATTGACTTCCATTATAACCACATTTTTTGATTGCAAAGCCATGACACCATATAATCATGCATTTTTGATTGTTGGTGGTTTTCCCTGTTGAGAAGAGGTAAAATTTGTAATTTTTACTGTTGATAACCACGTGGCACCATTAACCCTTTAGATAGGTCTGTGCAAAAAAAAGCTTAGTTTCTGGCTTTTACATGGAGTTATGTGGAGTATAATAGCATATTAAAGTGTGTGTGTGTGGGTGTATGTGTGGGTGTATGTGTGGGTGTGTGTGTGGGTGTGTGTGTGTGTGTGAGAGAGAGAGAGAGAGAGAGAGAGAGAGTGTGAGAACTCACCTTGTTGCGTCTGAGAAAATCAAAACATGCACCTCAGCTCTCAGAACTACATGGAGTAAACAAACAAAGTGTCTTTTGATGGTGAAAAATGCAGACTAAACAAAAACAAAGCTAGTGGATTTAAACACTTGCATGCAAGCCTGCTGGTCATTTGATGGTGAGAAGAGCAGCAAGCAACATGAGAAAGAGCTTGACTTGTAGTGAAGTTTTACAGATGATTATGCAGCCTGACCCCTCCAGCGAGCTGCAGGATGTATTGTCTTCTCCCTCTGACACCACAGACTAGCTTCCACTGAAGGCGAGGAGGATTCGGAGGATCCTAGATCTGGGTGGATTGGAAGAAACGGCGAAGTGTGGTTTTCCACCAACGCGGAGACAACTCCCTTTCTTCAGCCTGCCAGAGGCGTGACTCCAGGGCCGACACGCTATGCCATCGCAAGGGTCCAGAACATGGATTCTGTGTTTAATCTGTTTTTCACGGAGGAGATGATTGACCTCATTGTCAGCATGACCAACCTCCATGGGCGCCGCACAATGAGAAACTGGACCGGGGTGGACTCCACAGATCTCCGTGCCTACATGAGGCTACTGATTTTGGCCGGCGTCTACAGGTCCAGAGGGGAGTCCACACGTTGCCTGTGGGATGATCGCAGTGGTCGTGCGATTTTTAGAGCCACCATGTCCCTCTCAAGATTCCATGAAATCAGCAGAGCTCTGCGTTTTGACGACAAGCTGCAGAGACCAGCTCGCCGTAGAGAGGACATCGCCTTCCCCTCCTATTCAATTTTTACTTGAATGCATGTGCTTGTTAGAGATAAATTTAGGAGATACTGTTTGTGTTTTGACAATGTTTGCATGATTATTCTTATTGTCATGTGCAGCTTCAAAAATACTTATTATGAAATCTGTACTTATTCTTTTCTTTTTCTTTTATTTCTCTTTCTCATGTTGCTTGCTGCTCTTCTCACCATCAAATGACCAGCAGGCTTGCATGCAAGTGTTTAAATCCACTAGCTTTGTTTTTGTTTAGTCTGCATTTTTCACCATCAAAAGGCACTTTGTTTGTTTACTCCATGTAGTTCTGAGAGCTGAGGTGCATGTTTTGATTTTCTCAGACGCAACAAGGTGAGTTCTCACACACTCTCTCTCTCTCTCTCTCTCTCTCTCTCTCTCTCTCACACACACACACACCCACACACACACACACACACACACACACACACTTTAATATGCTATTATACTCCACATAACTCCATGTAAAAGCCAGAAACTAAGCTTTTTTTTGCACAGGCCTATCTAAAGGGTTAATGGTACCACGTGGTTATCAACAGTAAAAATTACAAATTTTACCTCTTCCCAACAGGGAAAACCACAAACAATCAAAAATGCATGATTATATGGTGTCATGGCTTTGCAATCAAAAAATGTGGTTATAATGGAAGTCAATCGGGCAAAAACAGCCACAAACAGTAAATGAGGGAGAAAAAGTTAAAATCTGATGCTGCACAAAAACTAACAATGCATCAAAAAAAAAAAAAAAAATTTCTAATCTTTGACATGTCCAAAACTGTGATAAAAGGTAAAAAAAAATCCTGTCCACAATCACATTTTATATTGAAAATAAGTCATTTTGTGTGTTTTTTTCCCCAAATCAGTGACATCATTAATGAATTTGGCAATTAAAGAGTTAAAATCCTGATATTTTTTTTTTAAAACATTTAGTAGTTTTGAACGGGACTGAGGTTGATTAATAGATTTATGCAAAAAAAAAAATTAAAAAAATATTTATCTGATACATTTTTACAGCAGTTTAAAGTAGTGGCTGTTTTCAGCCACGAACATAACGAAAGGGTAGTGAATTTGCCCAGAGTGTACTGTTGAGTTTTTGAAAATTTTCAAAGCATTTTCCCAAAATATGTGTAAAAATAAGATTTGTCACCAAAAAAATCATTACATTTGCTGAAACACGGAGAAAGTTATGGCCAAATTAAGACTCAACAGCGCCCTCTAGTGGCTGAAAACGTCCCCAACAGCACACAAGAGTATAACAAAAGCACGTTTTCTACAGTTTTCCACTAATTAAATTCAAAACAATACTTAATCATTTGTATTGATGCATCCATGTACAATAACACACATCTGCCTAATAAATAAATCATAATTTACCTCCTTAAATTTTTACTAAAACATTTCTTTAAAGAACACAATGTGCAAAAACCCAATTAAATATTATATAATACTGAATTATTATTGGGGGACCCCGTCAAGTTTATTATTATAATACTGAATAATTATTACTATTATTTTAAGGATTTGATTTGTTTTATACTATAGTCATTTATTTGTCATATTGTAGCTTCCTTTATTCCTGCAATGTTTATTTTTCACTGTTTTGATAATCATTTAATGGATTTGACTAAAAACTATATTATATGATGTTATACTGTAATATATAAAATTGCATTAAGATGTGAATAATACAGTGATCCACATTCATGGATGGTACATTTGGTGGTAAATATTGTGTTATCATCTGTAGGTAATGTTTTCATCTAAGTGTAATCAATAGATGTTTGACTTCATGCAGCACTGTGTGATCAGATCCGATCAGAGTTTGACTTGAAGCAGTGCATGTCGGTTACAAATGTTGTGTGAATTAAGATGGCATCAGCGCCGCCTCACCTTGATGTATGCCATTAAAGAACCGCGAGAGCAATTCAAGAACAGCCAGCTGGCACTGCCAATGCAGCTTTTCCAGAGTTGTTGCAAGAGCTCTGATGACGTCACAGCTTATTCTTGATTGGCCAGAATCACAGATGACAACGGTAGCATGTGTTTCATGGGATGCGTGTCACGATTCACTGTTGTCTGCCCTGTGTATTGCCTCTGTGTGGTCCATGGGGAACAGATGAAAGAGGCAATACACAGGGTAGACAGCAGTGAATCGTGACATAGCATATGAATATGAAATGACACATACTACTTTTACTACTTCTGCTGTCAGTCTGTGGAAGAAATAAGAGTAGTATGATGGTATGCCATTAACAAGGTGTTTATTATAACATCTCCAGTTCCAATAAACTCTCGCTAATTCATGTTTTTATAACAGTACATTATTTATCTCATATTATAATATGTTTATCATAGTAATAATCACGTTTATTCATAAAAACAATTCAAAATGACTAAGAATATGGACTCCTTTATTGGTATCAAAATAATTAGACTTTTATTGGACTTTCTCTTGTACTTCTCATTGTGGGATAATTAATGTTATTGGGTACATCTCAATCAGCTCTCTAGTTCACTAAGCAGGGCACTGGTCAGGGAGTCAGCCATTTTTACGGCTGTCCCAGTCGCAAAATCATTCCAGTGCATTGAAACATTCTCTCCAATTTGAAACTAAGAAAATAAACAAGACACCAACTGGAGAAACAGACTAGGAACTGACTAACCAAAATCATAAAACAATCTGGCAGACACAAAAGGGTAGAAGGCACAAAATGTAGAGGGAGAGCACATGAGGAACAGGTGATGACAATCAACACAACAAGGATCAGATGAGGAGGTGTGGCAAGGGGGAAAGAGGTGGCCGAGTAAGGAGAGCACATGGCTGACACAAACACAAAGACATGTGCTCAAAACAAATGCACACATGGACCAAAACAGACAGAACTCCAGAACAAAACAAGTTGGGCAGTCCAGACCGGGTCTTGACAGTAGTAGAGCTTCAAAAAATTTGCAAACGACTATGAGCAATCAAACATAGTAGCCATATATTTTTTTCTTTGTACCCAACAGCTGTACTGAGAAGCCTTCACTAAAACGTATAGATTAACACACTGTTATTTTGTCATTTCTCTCAGTCTGATGGGCTGCAGTCTGACAGAGAAAAGTTGTTCAGCACTGGCCTCAGTTCTCAGCTCAAACTCCTCAAGTCTGAGAGAGCTGGACCTGAGTAACAATGACCTGCAAGATTCAGGAGTGAAGATAATCTCTGATGCACTGAAGAGTCCTCACTGTACACTGGAAATACTGAGGTTTGTGTTTGCAGATTCATTAGTACATTGGAATATATGATATGAATATATTGTGGTTCATAACTGATTACTGTGTACCAGTGGTCGAACGATATGGGGTTTTTAATGGCCGATACGGATATCCAGAGCGCAGGGTGGTCTATAGACCGATACAAGACCAAGAGATCACACAATTTATTATAGTAATAAACATAAAATTACTAAAAATAATAAACTCTTATTTAAAAAACACTATATTTATTCAATTTCACACAAAACAAAAAGATAATATTGTATTTTAAAAGGTAGATGTCAGTTTCTTCAGATTTCTGTTTAGTCATCACATTTTAATAATTTTAGTAATTTATTGATGACAATGAAGAAATTGTTATATATTAGGAAGAAAGAAATAACAGTTCATACAGTAGTCCAGCAATCATGAATGGCATGTCCACATTAGCAATCGCATTTGAATAAGAAATTTACTTAAAGCACGCTTGAAGCGCTTTTATCTTGGACTGCATATGAAAATGTAGGCAGCTGACTTGCTACCTAATCAGTTCATGGCTTAACTGACCACTGTTTTGAATGAATTGAACGCTTTAGGAAACTGATCTCTGAACAGTTTGAAAAGCACCTTATTTTTATCATACCCAAGTATACAGTCTCCAGAGGTAGCATTTTCCTGGTTTCGGACGCAGCCTTGAAGTTGCACTCACATGCTCATGCAGATCCATCTCCTGACAGTTTAAACATCCTATATATCACCTACTTCATGATTTGTGAATGAGAGGAACTTTTGATCCTGAAGTTTTTGATTCTGGCTGATGGATTACTCGCTTCAGAGGAAGATATTAGATGAGTGCTCGACGGGAATAAAACACTGGATTTTCTTGAGGTTCGTGAATGTCATCTGTTTAAACAAGATATCCGCATATTTGCAGATGGTATATAATAGAAGTTTTATTGATACTTGCCTTTTATCATAAGAAAAGTTACAGGGAACTGTTGAGGACTGTTAGAATACGCGCTTCAGAGGAAGATATTTGAGCGTTCAACAGGATGCTGGATCTGCTCAAGTTGTGTAAAGTTGGTTTATTGGAACTAGAGATGTCCCAATCGATCGGCTGCCAAACAAAATCGGCCGATATTCATCTTAAATCTGTGATCGGCGATTGGCCGATTGTGCCTAGATTTAGGGCCGATATAATTTGCAGCATGCAGGCAATCACACATACACTGCTCCTCTAATGAATGAGCACTTTCTCAGCCCATAAAGCATGACAGAATAGTCTATGGAGGGTGAGTTGTTGGCAATTCTAAGAATTCATGAATTTAAACTTTCAGACATGATGTAAATGAGATGAATATGCCGGTTTGTTTTAAAAAAAAAATGTGTAAGAATTACATGTGTATGAATATTTGCCCATTTTCTAGAGTCGTTACGGTAGTTATTCTGACTAGTTGCACATTGAGCAGGAAGAGGATATAGAGGCTGCTAATAGGTTTAAAAACAAAGTAAACAACAGATAAACATGCAAATACATGATACACAATCGTGAGTTGTGACAATCAGACGTTGTGTTGAGTGATAGAGACTGTTTGAGCAATCATGAGTGCTTTTAGTTTTACTCTCTTTAACATGAGCGCTCTCTGTGTCAATCAAAAACATCAATTGGGACAATCCTAAAAATGGACGACTCCCTGACCAGTGTGCTGACTAATGATCTAAAGCTGACTGATATGCACCACATGAGTTCAGTCTCAGCGTACTTCACAGGTACCAGGGGCCTATATATATATATATATATATATATATATATATATATATATATATATATATATGTTACGTACACACAAAATTTGGCTTTGAATTCTTTTTTCTTATAATGTTGCCGTAAATATGTGCACACCGTCTGGACACTCTTGACTGTGTGCTCCCGCTCTTATACTGGTGTGTGTGAATTGGTGACTCCAACTGGCCAAGTAATGAACTCATCAGACTGATTATTGCAGATGATACGCAGCTCTACATATCGTTCCAGCCTGATGATCCAACTGTCTCAACTCGTATCTGTTACATCCTCGGGCGTATCTCTTTATGTTGTCTCGCTGTGTGTTTTTTTTTTTTTTTTTAGTTTTTTTTTTTAGTTTTTCATTTACTTGTTTTGTTTATCATTTTATGGAAGCCATAGGGAGGTGGGTGCTATTTATTTTCTATATAACCTTTTTTCGCCTGTTTCTACCTAACAAGGGAGTCTGGGTTGAAATGTGTTGCTTATTTGTGTTAATTGCCAAGGCAGGAAAAGGGAATTATAAAATCTCTCCTTGTTGCACCTTTCCAACCCTAGGCTGGGGAGGGTGTAACATATCTCTGCCTGCCTTTTGGAGATCTCTGCCTGAATGAAGGAACATCACCTTCATCTCAACCTGGCCAAGACCAAACTCGTTGATGGAACTTGTGATCCTAGCAGACCCATCTGTTACTGTTCATCTATGCTCCACTACTGTAAGACCTATCAGGACAGCTGAAACCTGAGAGTAGTAATTGATGAACAGCTACATTTTAGTACTCGCATCTCATCAACTGCCTGGTCTTGCATGTTTGTGCTTTATTACATCAGAAAAATCAAGACCTTACCTGTATGAATATGCTGCGCAGTTCCTGGTCCAAGCTCTGGATATTTCAAGATTGGACCACTGCAATGCTCTGTTTGCCAGCCTTCCATCTAGTGCTATCAAGCCACTGCAGATGGTCCTGAATGCGGTGGCATGTCTGTTTTTCTACCAACCATAGAGGGCTCACATCATACCCCTCTTGGTCTTACTCCACTGGCTATGCATCAAATTCAAAGCTTTGAATTTGGCCTTCAGGACAGCCAGTGGAACAGCACCCTCTTACACCTGGTGGCACTTCACATTCATTCACTTTCTCTGTCCCCCGGTGTTGGAATGAGCTTTCAACCACCTGCTGTTCTGCTGAAACCATATCTTTTCTGTGAGCACTTAACCTGTCCTAAATAATGGCACTTACTATTTAAGAAATCTTTAAAAAAAATCCTAATCTGTCTCGTTCTTCTGTGCTAGTTTCTGTACTATTATAGCAACACTTAGAACTTGGCAGTGTGATCCTGCAGGTACAGATTACTTTTATTTGACAAAGTGTTTATGTTCCTCAGTTGTAAGTCACTTTGGATAAAAGGGTCTGCTTAATGACTAAATGTAAATGTATTTTATCTGACTTTTTATGTGTGTTTATGGATTTTCTTACTGTTGATGATTGTGTTTTTAGATTATCTGACTGTTGAATTAACATTAATTTATGTAATGCTTTTCTGACAATATAATCAAAGCGCTTTACACAGTGAACAGGGGACTCTCCTCAACCACCACTAGTGTGCAGCATCCACATGGATGATGCAACAGCAGATATAGTGCACCAGTATGCTCACTCAACACCAGCTATTGGTGGAGAGGAGAGATTAGAGTTATAGAGCCAATTAGTGGCTGGGGATTATTAGGAGGCCATGATTGAGAAGAGCCAATGGGGGGAATTTAGCCAGGACACTAGGGTAATATCCCTACTGTTTATGAGAAGTGCTCTAGGATGTTTTAATAACCACAGAGAGTCAGGACCTGATTTTAACACCTCATCAAAGTACAGTGTCTTTTTACAGTATAATGTTCCCTTCACTATACTGGGGCATTAAGACCCACACAGACCACAGGGTGAGCACCCCTTGCTGGCCTCACTAATATATCTTCTAGTCACAAACTTAGTTTTCCCCATGAGGTCTCCCATCCAGGTACTGACCAAGCTCAACGCTGCTTAGCTTCAGTGGAAGCCAGTCTTGAGCTACAGGTTAATATGGCTGCTGGTAAATGCTGATGTGTGTTGATGTGTGTTTGTAGGTTATCTGACTGTTGATGTTCGTTTGTAGATTATCTGATTGTTATGTATGTGTGTTTGTAGATTATCTGGCTGTATGGTGACAGAGGAAGGCTGTTGTTCTGTGGCATCAGCTCTGAGATCAAATCTTTCACGCCTGAAAGAGCTGGATCTGAGCTACAATCACCCAGGAGAATCAGGAGTCAAGCTGCTCTCTGAAAGACTCAACAATCCAAACTGCACACTGGACAATCTTAAGTATGTTGAGCTGTTAAACACTGTTTATACCCATATTAACCCCTTAAACCCAGGCCCTAATTGGTCTTGAATTTATTGAATGGTCATTGAATTCACTGAAATAGCACCTGTATTTATTCCTTTTAAAAAAAATGTAAATCCTTAACAAATACACACAGAAGACATATATTTTTAATGTTTCATTAGAATGAGGACATTTTTGTAATCATTACATTTTATATAGAATATTAGATTTACTCATTTTAGGAAAACAATTCAAAAGAACAGTCTTTAAGAATCTGTCACTTAACCCTTTCACACTTACTGGTGCATATTTGTGATGGTTTATGACTGGCACCAATAGAGTAGCATCACACATTTGTGTTTCTGCAGCAGTCAGTGCTGTCAGATTCGGTTTTCATGCCAGCACTAAACTGCACTACCCAAGTGCCTGTAATTCATATTCACACAAACTGATACTCATACAGTCTTTTTAAGCACATGGTGTAATTATTTAATGGCATAGACTTCCAAATGGTCACAGAATTACTACTATGAATGTTTACAGCTCGTATACAAACAGTCAACACAAAATTGGGATCACTGATCCTCGCAGCCATGTCTGTTTACATTAGGTGGTCATTCTGTTGTCAATCATAAGTAACTCAAACAGCAACTCAATAGTCTTTCCAAGCACACAGTAAATTGTCGCAAAACATCACGATAACAGACAAAAGCTCACCTATATGCAGTCAACACATCAGGGAAATGCGATCATTCCTGTCCAGCCATCTTTGATTACATTAGGTGGCAATGTGTTTGTCTCACACACACACACACACACACACACACACACACATATATATGTTGGTACTCCTATCATAATGAGGACTCTCCATAGACATAATGATTTTATACTGTACAAACTATCACTGATAGCACACATACATCAACCAGACATCTATTTGATGTGTGTTTACATCTTAACAACATCTATTGTACATTGTTTGCTCATCTGCAATGTCTATAAGATGACAAATATTGTCTTGAATGTCAATAAGACAGTCAGCAGATGTCTTTGAGACATTTATGATCTAGAATGTTGTAAATCTGATATTTAAGATGTTTAGTAGATGTTGCTTTCCAGATGAAAAGATCTAAAACAGACATCAGAGATGTTCGTATATTAAACCTGTAAACACACACAGCCACAAACATTGGTACTCCTGTCATTATAAGGACTCTCCATAGACACAATGATTTTTATAATATATATTCAATCCCCTAAACCTAACCCTCACAGAAACATTTGGGATATTTACATAAAAAAAAAATTGCAAAAAATAATATATATATATATATATATATATATATATATAAAATGTACGTTTGTATTACAATTTATAGCATAAAATCTTTGTAACTACTAGTGTATAACCTAATAAAACCACCACACACTCAAACACACACACACACACACACACACACACACACACACACACACAGTGTACAAACAGACCGTATTGATGATTTCTGACTATTTTTATAGCTATGTATAAAAGAGGAAGGGAAACAAATACAGTACAGTAGACAAACCCATTTGTTTATATGTTTAGTATTTACAGTATTTTTAAATATATTTTTATCTATAAATGTTTTAAAATGACAAATCCAGAATTCAGTATATTACTGGTCTACACTGTGAAGTGTCACATGACCTCAGTCTAACAGATTTTGCATTATTTTGATATTTTGTGTGTGGACATAACTCACTCTGGGGGGCATTCAAGGGAATTCAGAACCTACACATGAAAAGGGAAAAACAAAATAATTCATGGTTTCGATTTAGAAAAAAACACTTGAGTCTCTGATATTGCTGCATGAAGGTTTTTTTTAAAGTGTTTTGTACATATTTAAACATTATTTCCATGATATTTGCAGTGTATTCTGCACACTTTCTTCATGTCAACAAAATATGAGACTCAGTTCCTAGATTAGTGTCACAAAAGTTGTAACTTTTTTTTTTTTGTGGGGGCGGTGATCCCTGAAGGACACCACCCCACCTGAATCTTATTTAAAAGTGTTCACAATCATAAAATTATAATCCCCAACAAATCACCCCCTATTAAGAACATTATTATTAGGGTTACTAATCACTAAATCCATCCATCTTCTAAAGCCAACTGTCCTATGCAGGGTCACATGTGCTGGAGCCTATCCCAGCTGTCTCGGGACATAATCACTAAATCATAAACCCCAACTCATAGCCAAGATTCCCACCTGTCCTTTACAGTGCTTTTGGACTTTAGTTGTCCAAGAGATGACTTGAGGACAGTCCCCTAAATACAGAAAAGGTGACAAAGGGCAAATTTTATTAAAGGTGCAGTATGTGAGATTCAGAAACCCTTGTTATTAATGACACCTGTGGCCGTGAAGTGAACTGCAGCAGCTACCTGTTGCTAGTGATCGCACGCACACTCCATAGGGACGCTAGCGAGCATTTACCAAAACAATGATGTAACCTACAAAGAGACTGAACGTGATTCACTGGCATCATGCTGACAGATGAGGTAGCATCATTAAAATAACACAGTTATGATTGTTTTACTAAAAACTTTGAGACTGTATATTATATTGGACTCTCCAGTGCTGGAACAGGGCTAAAACAAAGTGTGGATATCAGTCTGACTATGTGAGACTGCAGTTTGAATAATCACTTTTCTTTGCTTGATACATTGACTGCATTTATACGATAGTCTATGTCAATGTTAGCTAGCTAATCAGCTTTATCAATAGCTGTGGATGATGACAGTAGCTGTTTATAAAATAGACTGTACATTATAAATATGTTGACACAATTCAGTATTGATGTGATTCATTTTGATATATCGATGCACTATTGTTTTATAATAATAGATTATATATATTTTCTGTATAACCAAGTTATGTTTCGCTAATGAATGTGTCTTTTTGCAATATCTTGAACATTGTCTAGCATTCATTTCATGTGTTATTGTAGTTTAGCTAAAATGACACAGATCAATCCTTATGGCACAATATTTCACATGCTTTGCAGTTATGTAAGTTTACCTGTCCAATAAGAAAAACACCAATTCAGGGTCTGTTTTGATCCCCAAAACCGAATGAAGGTTCCTCCAGGAATCAAATGCCCTGCTGATTAATTCACTTGACCATGATCACGTTCCCGCTTAGCCAGACGGGATTCAGTAGATAAATGTTTGTTTGGCTTACTCAGAGTTTGTGTTGGAGTCGGTGTTGTGCTGGGACGTTTGCTGGATTCATCTCTAAGATAACGTTATCTAGTGTTGCAGTTTGTTGTCACTGTTGAATAGTGGAAGAGAAGCACTGAGGCTCTCGGGAGCGCACATAAACGTCACATCCTTTGGATTTTCCCTGCAAAAGCAACCCGCTCCCTTCACAGGAAAATCAGTCTACAGGCTTTAATAGGCAAACTAGGAAGTCTGTGAAGGACTCGTTTTATTTGTAAGTTGTGTTACAAGCCGTTCACACATTGGCAAAAAAAGGTGCTGCTTGCTTGATATAACCAAAATATTGTTGCAATAGTTCTGCAGTATTTGGTTGGGTAAGACTTTCCCTTTTTATTCAGTGGGGCACACAGTGGACAGTGACAGTGATTCAGGGAAAAGGTATTTTAGTCTCTTACTTCAGTTTTCTTGCCTTGACAGTAAAAATCAATTCTTTACCAAAACTGCTATTCAAATAAAAGTATAATGTTCAAATCTTACCGATCATAACAGAAGCAGCATCACTGGTATATGATGCAAGAGTGGCTGCAGGTCTGCATTTCTCTGCTGTAATGATGTTGAGGATGGTTTCTGTAATAGTGGCAGCATCTCCAGTAGGGATGTAACGGTTTAACAGTTTCACGATATACCCCAGTTTAATAATAGATGCTTTTCACACCATAGACATTCTTATTCACAGTATTGCATGAATATAACATCTGTTTAAATATAAAATGTCTGAACTTTTCTAAAATCCAAATCAGTTTAATGATGACATCATCAGATACATTTGATAAATTGTGATTTCCTCATTTTACATTGAATCAACATTTCATTTGAAAGGCACGGGCTCATCTCACCACAAAGACATGTCAGACCCTGAACATTTATTTACACCATCAAAAGCTTTTTCTTGGTCCAAATATAAAAATCCTACATTAAGATTATTGTCTCTGGCAAAAGAAATCAGATCATGTATTCAAAACAAATGATCAAATATTGTGTTTAGAAATACAATATGACTGGTCAGTGTGAATTAATTTAGAGATGTAAAGTTTGAATCTGTTGGTTAATACTTTGGACAGTATCTTATAGTACATTTATTTCACTGCTGAAATCTGCAGTGTGAGAGTATTTTGGAAATTTTGGGTTTGGCACCATTAATGGTTCTCCGTTATTCTGTTTGGAAAGTTTGTTGTATCGTCCAATGAAATTTGTGGAGGATAAAATATTTAGATGCAAACGGATTGTGTTTATATGAAATGATACGATGAGCTTATTTTCATTTTATAATATTTATTATTTGCTTAAGTGCAGCACAACAGCAAGACTACAATATGTTTAATACTACTAATAATATGTTTTATTTGTAAAGTACTAAATAGGGTTTATAAAGTGCATTAGCATACAGGAAATGAACAGTGATACTGTAGCACATTTGGTTGTGTTGTGCTCCACTCTGTCACTGTATTAAACTCATTTAGAGAGAGAGAGAGAGAGAGAGAGAGAGAGAGAGAGAGAGAGAGAGAGAGAGAGAGAGAGAGAGAGAAAAGAGTCAGATTGGCTTCCATCCAAATTATAGAACTACGGACCACATTTACACCCTACACGCCCTAATCAATAAACACATACACCAGACCACATTTACACCCTACACACCCTAATCAATAAACACGTAAACCAGAACCACATTTACACCCTACACACCCTAATCAATAAACACGTAAACCAGAACCACATTTACACCCTACACACCCTAATCAATAAACACGTAAACAAGACCACATTTACACCCTACACGCCCTAATCAATAAACACGTAAACCAGAACCACATTTACACCCTACACACCCTAATCAATTAACACATACACTAGACCACATTTACACCCTACACACCCTAATCAATAAACACGTAAACCAGAACCACATTTACACCCTACACACCCTAATCAATAAACACGTAAACAAGACCACATTTACACCCTACACGCCCTAATCAATAAACACGTAAACCAGAACCACATTTACACCCTACACACCCTAATCAATTAACACATACACCAGACCACATTTACACCCTACACGCCCTAATCAATAAACACGTACACCAGACCAAACAAGGGAAAATATTTGCATGCTTTGTTGATTTCAAAAAAGCATTTGATTCTATTTGGCACGACGGACTATATTACAAATTATTACAAAGTGGTGTAGGGGGTAAAGTTTATGACATCGTTAAATCGATGTATTCGGACAACAAATGTGCAATACGAATTGGCAACAAACAAACAGATTTATTCACCCAGAAGAGAGGAGTGAGACAGGGCTGTAGTCTGAGTCCAACACTCTTCAACATTTACATTAATGAACTAGCGGTGCAGTTGGGACAGTCTACAGGCCCTGGACTCATGCTGCAAGACAAAGGCATCAAGTTTTTGCTCTATGCAGATGACCTGGTGCTGCTGTCACCCACTGCACAGGGACTACAGCAACATCTGGACCTACTGGAGAACTACTGCCAGAACTGGGCCCTGGCAGTCAACCTGAAGAAGACAAATATTATGATCTTTCAGAAAAAGCCCAGATGTCAGGAACACAGATACCAGTTCTCTCTAGGCAGCACCGCACTAGAGCACACTATGCAGTGTACTTACCTTGGGGTGATTATCACTGCATCAGGGAGTTTCAGTAAGGCAGTGAATGCACTTAAAGCAAAAGCTCAAAGAGCTCTATACGCTATTAAGAGAAAGTTCTATAATACTGAATTACCAATTCCAGTCTGGTGTAAGATCTTTGATAGTGTCATAGCGCTGTATGGAAGTGAGGTATGGGGTCCACTCAGTGATCAGAACTACACTAGATGGGACAAAAATCCCACAGAAGCCCTACACACAGAATTCTGCAAATTAATTCTGAAATTACAAAGAAAAACACCCAATAATGCATGCAGGGCAGAATTAGAACGATTCCCATTGATTATTAATATACAAAAAAGATCTCTAAATTTTTGGAAGCATTTAAGATAAAGTCCCACAGAGGGACTCGCTACATTATAAAGCGCTACAAACCCAAGAACTGAACCCTGATAACAGTCCCCTCAGTCAACTGGTTCTGAGACTCACTGACCCGGTTAACACTACTAACAGTAACCAGCCTCAGACCAGCACTGCTTTACAACCAAACATCAGAATAAATCAGATCATCAAACAATCTCAAATCAACTATCTGGAACATTGGGATCAAGAAACTAAAACACAAAGCAAATTACAATTCTATCGCACTCTAAAATCAAAGTATGAATTGGAAGAGTATCTCCTGACTGTCAGAGATACAAAGCAGAGACAGATCCTGAGCAAGTACAGGCTCAGTGAGCACAGTCTCGCCATCGAGAGAGACAGACATTGAGAGAGAGAGACAGATCCTGAGCAAGTACAGGCTCAGTGAGCACAGTCTCGCCATCGAGAGAGACAGACAGTGAGAGAGAGAGAGAGAGAGAGAGAGACAGATCTTGAGCAAGTACAGGCTCAGTGAGCACAGTCTCGTCATCGAGAGAGACAGACAGAGAGAGAAAGAGACAGATCCTGAGCAAGTACAGGCTCAGTGAGCACAGTCTCGCCATCGAGAGAGACAGACAGTGAGAGAGAGAGAGACAGATCTTGAGCAAGTACAGGCTCAGTGAGCACAGTCTCGCCATCGAGAGAGACAGACAGTGAGAGAGAGACAGATCTTGAGCAAGTACAGGCTCAGTGAGCACAGTCTCGCCATCGAGAGAGACAGACAGTGAGAGAGAGAGAGAGACAGATCTTGAGCAAGTACAGGCTCAGTGAGCACAGTCTCGCCATCGAGAGAGACAGACAGTGAGAGAGAGAGACAGATCCTGAGCAAGTACAGGCTCAGTGAGCACAGTCTCGCCTTCGAGACCGGCAGACACAGAAAAACATGGTTACCCAGAGAAGAAAGGGTGTGTGCTCACTGTACGACAGGTGAGGTCGAGACAGAGGTGCACTTTCTCCTTCACTGCCCAAAATACCAAGAGACAAGGGACATTTATAAACTAAATTAACAAACAGCATTGACAAATTTATAACAATGACAGAACAAGAACAAATAAATATAATACTTGGAGAAGGACACACAGCAGCACTGGCTGCAAGATATGTTTTAACGTGTCACAGCCTGAGAGACAGTGGGTGAATCTGTGTTATGTGTGCCACCCCTGTGTGCCACCCCAATGTCCACCACAGTGACCCTCAGTTTATGTGTGTATATTCATGTATGTTTAAGTATATGTGAGTTATTTAAACACTGTGGTCTTCAGCAGTTCTGAACCTGTTCTGTATTTATTTTTTATTATTTATTCTTATATTTGTCAAATTTATTAATTATAGATTAAGGTGTAGTTCTATTTTTACACAGCCTCTGCTTTGGCAATATTGTATTGTTTGCATTCATGCCAATAAAGCCCCTTTGAATTGAATTGAATTGAATTGAGAGAGAGAGAGAGAGAGAGAATTTGAATTTTTACAAACTTTTATTACAAAAAAGATTCACAGTACACTTAAATTACACAAAAAAAAAAAAAAAAAAAACACAAAAACACAAAAACAAGTCATAAGCGTGTGAAAACCAAATTACCTTCAAAAACCAAACACAAAGCCTCATTATAACACCAAATGTTTTCAAAAGTGAGAAGATCGTCCACATGTTTGTAGTAATTAAAATCAATCAGTATTCTTGCTTGTAACAGATGTAAAAACACAGTAGCTACATTCTGTTCCACATCCTGCTCAACTTTCTTCTTTCTACTTAAATAAATGGCCAGTTTCGCTTGGCCTAAAACAAAATTGAGCAACTGGCATACATTTCTTCTTTTCATCACATATTTAAAACCCAAAATAAATAAAACAGTAGAAAACATTTCATTACAACTCTGAAAATATTTTGTAAAGATAAAAATAAAGGCACTAATCTGACACAGTTCACAAAAGCATGAAAGATGGTTTCTCTCTCAGTGCAGAAAGGACACGCATCACCAACCTCAGGATTTAAAACTGAAATAAAAGCATTGACAGCAACAGCGCCATGAAGGATTCGCCATTGAAGATCACCTGTTTTTTTGAGTAACGGTGGTTTATAAAGTGCTCTCCACTCAGGTTTACTGTCATCACCCAATTTAAAAAAATCACGCCATGGAGTATCAACTCTCTCATTTAACATTCTTTTGTTGAAATTTAAAACACAATATTTATACAACACTTTTCCAGAGCTTAAAAAAAAGTCTATACACAAGGATTCAACAGTTTAAAAAAAAAAAAAAACAGAAAATTCCTCCAGGTTCAGAGAAAGCAGCAAGCAAGGAAAAGAGTCCTCAGGGTTTGGAGTGCAGACATCACTACTATACTCCACCAGCAAAGTTCTTTCTGAGTCTTTAAGAGCTGTCTGCCATTTCATTAAAAGCTGTGCAACTACACGGGTTGATCTGATGCCCAAACGTTCAGCCGTGACCTCCTCATTGTGGAAATTAGCTCCCGATATTTCCAGTAGTCGGCCCAGAGTAGTTATCTTACTGTCAATGAGTGTCTTGTTCAGTCCTGGGAACAGACCACTGGCAGACACGCCCAGTCGTGCACCATGAACCAAAGGCTCCTCCAAAAGCCAATGAAGGGACTCTGAACTCTCCACCTTCTTAACAATAAAAAGACTCCAAACCTTAAAAATGTTCTTATAAAAGACTGGAAGACCAGAAGTGTTCAATTTTGCAGGGTCCATTAAAAACAGAGTTTTGTCCAGCCCCAAACTCTCAAGATTATTTAAAATCACATAAGCAACTGCACACCATTTAAAATCAACTGAACCAATTAAAAGTCTTTGTACAAACTGCAACCGAAAAGTTGCTACTCTGCTTTGCAGATGTACTAAACCTTGTCCGCTCTCCTCCTTAGGCAAGAAGAGCACACTCTGTGGGACCCAATGTAGCTTATCCCAAAAAAAATCCACTAAAATCGCCTGGACTTTAGCTAACAGATGTGGGGGAGGGTCAACACATGCTAGCCTGTGCCATAAAGAGGAAGCAATTAAGTTATTTATAATTAAAATGCGACCTCTGTATGACATCTTTGGCTTTAAACACCTCCATCTGTCCAGACGACCTTTTACTTTATCAATAACTCCTTCCCAATTTTTTTGAACTATCAGATCATCACCCAGATACACTCCTAAATACTTAAAACCGGATTTCCCCCACACTAAACCTTCGGGAAGTTCTGGTTTCCCACCCGTCCATTTACCTAAAAGCAAAGTTTCACTTTTGTTCCAGTTTACACTTGCAGAGGATAAACTTTTAAAATCTTTAAGTAAACTTGTTAAAACCTGTATATCACTTTGCCTGCTAATCATGACTATGACATCATCTGCGTATGCAACAAGATTGTTTTCACAGTTCGACAAATGTAAACCTTGAACTTTGCCCCTTATCTGCTGTAAGAGTGGCTCAATTGCTAAGGAGTAGAGCATACCAGACAAAGAGCACCCCTGCCTGATACCTCTGAGAGCTTTAAAAGGAGCACATAAACCACTGTTCACTTTTAAAATACTCTCAACGCCACTATAAAGAACTTTAATAAGATTAATAAAATTTTGACTAAAACCAAAGGCCTCTAAAACTCTCCATAAATAACGATGTTCAACCCGGTCAAAAGCTTTCTGTTAATCTAAAGAGATTAAACCACAATCTAAATTAAGCATCTTGGAGACTTCTAAAACATCACCAACCAAAGAAATATTATCAAATATTGACCTACCAGGAACACAGTAGGTCTGGTCAGGATGGATGATACCATCCATCACTCCTGCCAATCTGTTGGCCAGGGTTTTTGAGAGCAGCTTGTAGTCAGTGCAGAGTAGTGAAACGGGCCGCCAACTCTTGATATCAGTGAGGTCACCTTTCTTGGGCAGGAGGGTTAAAACTGCTCTACGGCAGCTCTGTGGCAGCTGGCCATCAGCTAAACTCTCGTTTAACACCTCGAGAAAGTCTTCACTCATTTCTGACCAGAAGGACTTATAAAAATCAACTGGCAGACCGTCGATGCCCGGCACCTTCCCAGACTCCATTCCTTGAAGGGCCTTATGCAGTTCCCCCATGCTTAAAGCACCAGAGATCTTGCCATTGGCTTCCTCTGATACCTGGGGTAAGTCATTGAAGAAATCGCTTTCACCTCTGTATCCTGCCCCAAGTTCACTCTTGTACAAGCTCTCATAGAAAAACACTGCTCTCTTACGAATCTCTGCAGGGTCAGTCAATAAACTTCCAGAGTCGGATCGTAGAGCATGGATGGCTCTGCTCTGACCATTCTTCTTCTCAAGGTTGAAGAAGAACCTGGATGAAGCATCCATCTGATCCACACTCTGGAATCTCGACCTGACCAGAGCCCCCTGTGCTTTGATACCCAGTAGGTCAGCCAACTGTGTCCTTTTGTTTAAAAGAGAGTCAAAATGACCCTGCGCACCAGTTGACTCAGCCAATTCTTGAAGCTTTAAAATGTCAGTCTCCAAGGTGTTCATAAAAAGGGTTGTCTCTTTAGTGACGTTTTGAGTGTATTGCAAGCAAAATTGTTTTATCTGGGCTTTCCCAAAATCCCACCACTGTCTTAAGGATCTAAAATAACTCTTTGTAGTTCGGAAATCATCCCAGAACAATTTAAAAGTGCTCTTAAAAAAACTGTCACTTAACAAAGAAGTGTTTAGCTGCCAGTAAGCGCTTCTTGGTTTAAAAGAGTTTAAAAACACAGAACACTGCACCATACTGTGATCAGAGAAACTCAGAGGGGTAATAAAACATCTTTTTAAAATATTACGGTGATGCTTAAAAACATAAAACCGGTCCAGTCTTGCCAGAGAAATCGCACTGTCCCTAACATGAGTCCAGGTGTACTGCTTTTGTGTCTCATGAAACTGTCTCCAAACATCACATAACTCATGCCGCTTAACCAGCTGGATTAGGCGGTTACGAGAGGGCATGTGTGGTTCGACATGATTCCTGTCCATGTTTGACTCTGTACAGTTAAAATCACCACCCAAGAATAAATATTCTTCCAAACAGCATTTCTCTAAAACAGATAATAATGTGTTTAAAAACAACATTCTTTCTGTTGTTGATGTTGGGACATACACGCAAATAAAAACACAAATAAAATGTCCAAAAGTAGCTCTTACTTTTAAAAGTCTGCCTTTAATTACTTCCTCCACCTGATAGGAGTGTGGACTAAAACCCTTATTAAACAAGATAGCGACCCCTGCACTGAGTGAGGTATTGTGACTCAGGACAGAGACCCCGTCCCACTCCACTGCCCAATCAGCAGCATTCCTTAAATCACTGTGTGTTTCTTGTAACATGACAACATCCATTTTTCTTTGTTTGATCAGTTCAAACATCTCTGCTCTTTTTCTCATTTCTCTTGCTCCATTGACATTCAAAGTCGCAATGTTCATGTCTCCCATGTTTGGAGAAGAGAAAGAGAGTAAAAAGCACAGAAGTACTGCACAGACACACATCACATCAGCAGACAGACTGTCAGGTTTCTCACAGCCTTCATTAGTGTTGCCAGAGATGATTTTTCTCACTATTTTTTTTAACCGGAACACTTCTCTGTCTGTAAACAGACCTTCTGACCTAAAAAGCCTTGTTTTGTCAACAAACTGCGCTGTATCTGGAAAGTAGTCCTGTACACGCACCCCTCTCTTATTCTTAGTAGCTTTGAGGAAGAGTTTGATGTCGTCCAGCTCATAAGAGCAGTTGGAGAAGTCACACTGAGAGAGACTGATGCTGGAGTCAGAAGACTCACTGCCACTCTCATCATCAGAGAACTCCTCATCTGCCTTCTTAGCTCGAACAGCTGAAACAACACTTGACTTCTTCCTTTTCGTTGGGACTTTAAAAAAACTCTGCTCCGTTTCCATTCCAATGTCATCACAGAACGGATTGGGCTGAACTACATTAACTGCACTTTTAGTGGGTTGCGTGCTCGCACTAGTGACGGGTTTGTGAGAAAGAGTATTTAACTCAGCATCATCAGGCTTATTCTCCACAATCACTTTATCGGGGGCAGTTTCATGAACCAAATTAAAAACTCTCACGGGTGGAACCGGAACATCTCCGTCCTCCGCTGCACCTGTCTCTGCCGCAGGCGGAGCCGCGTCCGACGGTCCGGCCTCACCCGGTTCACCGACATCCACAGCAACATCAACAGCTGCGGAGCTGTTGTTTTTAGTTTTCCCAGGACATGCACGAATTAGATGACCCACCTCCCCACAATTAAAACATTTCATTTTGTCCGTCGTAGCATAGATAATATAATCAAAATCATCGATTTTGAAGCGCAGTGACAGATCAAGATCAGTGTCATCTTTAATGATCATATAAACGAACCTCCTAAAAGAGACCACATGTTTCAGCAGAGGAGATTTACACCCAATAGAAATCATCTTGATGGGAGACACTCGTTTACCATAACGGGATAAAACTCCCGCTAAAGTTGCATCGCTAATGAAAGGTGGAACATTAGACAATAAAACTTTTCTAGATGGCATTGAAAGTGGGAGAACAGGAGAAAAGAGATCATTAATGACTATTCCAGTTTCAACAAGCTCATTAGCTTTTTCTACAGAGCTTAGAAAAATAACAGTGGCACTGTTCATTCTCGAGGCTGACATGATGTGTTCATGCCCCACAACCTCACCTACAGCCAAACAACAATCTTCAACACTCACCGCGGACGCCACCTTCACCCCATGGCGCCGCGTGAGTTTGCCCAAACCCTGCACACCTGGGGCCGACATGCTGTCCGCAAAAGAAAGGACGGTAGCACGCGGCCCAAACAAACAAAAAAACAAACACCCGCTAACAATAAACCAAGAAAGAAAGGAAAGAAAAATATAGAAAAAAGTATAGAAATCACTCACAAAGCTCCGACGCACACTCGCACCACTCTTGCCACGCTCAACAATCACACCGGAAGTGAGAGAGAGAGAGAGAGAGAGAGAGAGAGTGAGAGAGAGAGAGTGAGAGAGAGAGAGAGTGAGAGAGAGTGAGAGAGAGCGTGAGAGTGAGAGTGAGAGAGAGAGAGTTTACGTTTATACCTCTTTATTTATACAAATTGTTTTTCTTTCAAAAAATTATTTGCAAATAACAAACACCATCAAATACAACACATCTTATACAAACACAAAACTATACCAATATACAAAACTAAAAATAATAACTGAAAACTCACACAAGTTTAAAAAAAAAAAAAAACCCAACCACAAGTAATTTAAAAAATACATTAAAAATTTAAAATTAGGTTATCCTCATAATCTATAGTACACAAAACCTCACTAAAACCCCATGTTTCCATAAAACAAACCAGATTTTTAGTCAGTTTAAAATAGACAAACTCCACTCTGATTCTTGAAGCCACAAAAGCTCTTAAAATTATCTCTGGATCTACAAAAACATTTTCTTTTAACATTTTTTTCCTTGTAACCCAAATTGCCAATTTTGTTTCGCCTATTAGATAATTAATTAAACCAACTCTTCGCCTGTCTGAAGCCTTATAGTTTGGTCCAAAAATAAAAATGTTTTCTTTAAAATCTTCACCGAGTTTTTCAAACCAGCTTTCTAACATCAGAAAAACACCTCTCAATCTTGAACAACATAAAAAAAGATGATCAATTGATTCCTCTCGATCACAAAAAGGACATTTCTTCTCTACAGTGGGGTCGATGTGTGCCACGTGTCTGTTTGTAGCTATTGCCCAATGTATAATTCTCCACTGTAGATCTGCAGTTCGTTTTTCAATGGGAGATTTATACAATGACCTCCAGCACCTTTTAGGAGAAGAGTTTGGCCCTAGCAAATCTGACCACTTTGTCTCTTTACAGTCCTTCAAAAGTGATTGATGAGCAACTTTTACACTTGTCAGATATAATGCTTTCTTTGAAGTCTCTTTGAAGCCATGAAGCTCTGGAGTCCAGAAAGAAAGAATAGATCCCTCTTGTGGCTCCTCTTCAACCAAAGCCGAAACAATGAGTTCTGGAAAGTTGTCCTCCTGTAACTCATTCTCTTCTTTATTCGAGTCCTCCTCTTGTGACTTTTGTCGATAGACAGAAGGAAAAAAAGAGAAGATCTCATCCATTACATGTTTCATGAATCTGACAGACTTTATTCCTGTCAGATTACACATTTCCTCAGGGCTTTTCCACTCATCATCATTTTTTAAATCCATTATCCTTGTGCATCCAGATCTTGCCATAATTTTCTGAAAGCTTTTAGTGTTGAGCACCTTTGCTTGTAGTACAGGATTATTAAAAAGTGGTTCATTGTTTTTCCAGTGTTCAGAATTAGACAGGTTTCTATTCACGTGAAAATTTGAAGTCCATGTTCTTAAAATTGTTCTATAAAAAGCAGACGTGTCTTTTAAGTCCATTTCTGTAAGATTCATTAAAAACAAATGCAAATCATATTTAAAAACATCAACTTTATGTAAAAGGGCTTTTGCGGTGTCAGTCCAACATCTTCCATTCGAGTACAGTAACTTTTGTGCTGCCTGCAGTCTGAAAGTCTTTATTCTGCTTTTAATATCTATTAGACCGTGTCCACCTTCATTTACTGGTAAAAATAGAATGGCAGCTTTAGTCCAGTGTTGTCCGGTCCAAAAGAAATCCACTAATCGTTTCTGTAGTTCGTGAACAAGATCATTTGGAGGATCCAGGACGTTCATTTTGTGCCACAGTGCCGAAGCAGCTAGATTATTTGCAACCAAAACTCTTCCCCTATAGGAAAGCTGTGGTAGCACCCATGACCATTTAGACAACCGGCTACACATCTTCTCCACCATTCCTTCCCAATTTTTAATCTTAAATGTTTCAGTTCCTAAAAAAACTCCTAAAACTTTCAGACCCTCTTGATTCCACTTAACACCACCTGGAAGTACTGGTGGGTGTTTTTTAATATTTTCTCCACAAAAAAAGCCTTCACACTTATCCCAGTTCACTTTAGCTGATGAGGCATTTTCATAAACATTCAATGATTCTTTTAAAACAGACACATCTCTCTCACCCTTAATAAAAATTGTCACATCATCAGCATAGGCAACAAACTTAATAGGCCTTTCCACATTTTGTTCAACTAAAAACCCTTGTAGTGTTTTTCCTAATTTACAAAGTAAAGGTTCTATAGCCAAAGAATACAACATCCCAGACAATGGGCATCCTTGTCTGATTCCTCTTAACATTGGAATGGGCCGACTAAGTCCTCCACCAACTTTCAGCATTGCAGATGCATCATTGTATAATAATTTAATCCATGAAATAAAACTTTTTCCAAACCCAAAAGCTTCAAGCGTTTTAAACAAATAAAAATGACCAACTCTGTCAAAGGCTTTTTCTTGATCAATGGCAAAAATTCCCACACTTTCTCCATTCATTCTTGCAATGTCTATTATGTCTCTTACAAGAAATAAATTGTCCATTATGGTTCTGTTTGGAATACAATAGGTTTGATTTTCATTAACAATATATTCTAAAAAAGGTTTCAATCTATTTGAAAGACACTTTGCCAAGATTTTATAGTCAGTGCATAAAACAGCCACAGGTCTCCAGTTTTTCAACATACCAAGATCACCTTTTTTGGGTAACAAAGATAAAACCGCTCTTTTACAACTAGTTGGCAATTCGTGTTGTTGATAGCAGTAATTAAAAACTTCATAAAAATCATCTTTCAGTAAGTTCCAGAATTTTTTATAAAATTCTGCCGGAAGTCCATCTAATCCAGGTGCTTTTCCAGTTGAAAGTTTATTAACTGCTTCAGACAGTTCTTTTAGCTGGAGGGCGGAGTCAAGCTTTTTACTCTGTTCCTCAGAAAGCTTTGACAAGTGTGTATGTAAATCTTCCATACATTTGACATCGCATTGTCCTTCTCCAAATAAGTCCATATAAAAATCAAAAGCTATTTTTCTCATTTCATTTGGATCCGACTTCAAAATTCCATTTACATCTTTCAAATGTAACATAATTTTTTTTTCCCTTTCTTTCTGTTCCAGATTAAAGAAAAAGGAGCTTGGTGCATCTATTTCTCTTAAAGAAGTAAACCGAGCTCTAATTAAAGCTCCTTTTGCTTTCTCATGGAACAAAGAGGCTAAAGCCTTTTTTTTCCTTCCAACTTCCCAACTGTCACAGTATCTCCAACAATTAACTCACTTTCAATCTGTTTTATCTCTTTTTCAAGTTCAAATACTTTTTTTTTATCATACCATTTGAATTATATGTATAATTTTGACAAAATATCCTAATTTGTGTCTTACCTACATCCCACCACTGAACAATGTCAACATAATTATTTTTTTGTTTTTTCCACTCAACCCAGAATACATCAAATTTTTCACAAAAAAGGACATCCTGTAACAGTTTCACATTAAAATGCCAATAATAGCTATGACTTTGTGACTTCTTTGTATTTATTTCAATGATACATAAATGATGATCAGAGAACCCATTTGGACAAATTGTAGATTTTAAAATTCGATTACTATTATTCTTATTGATATAAAAACGGTCTAACCTGGCAGTACAAATACGATCATGAGCAATCTTTAACCATGTATACTGCTTAACTGTAGGGTGTTGCAGTCTCCATACATCAACCAAATTAAAATTACTAATAACATTGTGTAAAACCTTTGCAGAGGAGGGGTGAGGTTCTTCTCCATTGCGATCTAAAGTAAAATTTAATGTACAGTTCCAATCACCCCCTAAAACCAAACAAACATTTTCATCACAGCTTTTTTTTAAAAACTCATGTAACTTTTTAAAAGAAATTATCCTCTCTGCTCCAATATTTGGAGCATAAATATTAATAAAAACAAAAACAAACCCATTTATTTTTACATGAACGGCCAAAATTCGTCCTCTTTCTATTTCATTGATAGAGACAGTGGTTATATTAATCTTCTTTGAAAATAAAATAGCAACTCCTCCACTAACATTTGATCCATGACTCATAAATAAATCGCTTCTAAAACCCATTCTCCAATCCACTTCATTTTTCACATCACTATGAGTCTCTTGTAAAAAAAGTTACATCAATATTCTTATTTTGTATGTACTCATACAAACATGCTCTTTTCCTACCATCTCTTCCCCCGTTGATGTTAAGGGATCCTATGCTAAGGCTCTCCATGAAAGAATAGGACAGAGAGAGGAAAAATATAGAGGACAAGACAAAAAGAAACAGATAGCTCACCCTTTGTGATTTCTTCATAAGTAAGTTATAAAGAGTTCTCAAAAGCCTTCTTTTCTCAGTTTTGTTACAATTTTTTTCAATCTAAATCTTTTTCTTCTACTTAACTCTTCATAACTTACAGTCTTTTGTATCTTAACCACAGAAACCAAGAACCTCTTTACTTCAGGGAAAAAATCCTTCACATCTACTTTTCTTCCAAATGTTTCATCAAGGAAATCATTAATCTCCTTTACAGTGTATAACTGATCATCATCATACCTTGAGGGAATATCTGATATTTCGGAAATTGAGGGAATATCTGATATTTCGGAAAGGCAATCATCATCAGACATCTCTTCAGTCACATCAGTGCTTTCAGAGAGCTGAGACAGAGATGTGTTTACTGGTAGATTTTCAACTGTATCTACATCAGTACCAGCAGAAACCTCGAGATGAGATTTTTTTGCATCACTTGTCTCAATCTCTTCACAATTCCTCCTTTTATTTTCCTCATCACAATTATTTTTTTTCTCCTTTTTTTTCCCTGACGTTTTTTCACTCGGTACCTTCTGTCCTCGATTTTCAGTAGAATCACTTTGTTCACGAGTGCTCTGTTTGTTGTTTACATTTTCGTCTTTCTCAGTTACATTGTCTGTCACTGTTTCTTTACTTTTATTTACACTCCCCGTTTCGCCGGCGTCCGCCTGTTCAACTTCATTCGTTTTATTTGTGTTGTCTTCTGTTTGCATTTTATGTGGGCATGCCATTTTCTTATGACCAAAGCTACCACACTCAAAGCATTTCAGATTGTTTGTGCTTGCATAAATCATGTACGATTTATCTTCGTGTTTGACACGGAACGAGATATCGAGTGTTGGCGATTCTAAAAACATAAACACCTGCTGTCTGAAGGACATTACGTGTTTCAGCGCTTCGTTTTTACAACCCAGCGGAATTAATTTAATTTCGCTTGCCATTTTCCCGAACCTCTGTAATTCATTTTCAATGTAAGCATTGGGAATAAATGGTGGAATATTGGATATTGTTACCCTTGTCGACTGTGAAACCAGCGGAGAAACAGTAACAAAAGCTTCACTTACCCAAATGCCGCTTACGATGAGTTTGCTTACAAGGCTTTGTTCCTTTAGAAAGACCACCACGGCCTTGTTCATTCTAGAAGCAGATATAATATTATCGAACCCAATTTGTTCCCCAATTGCCACGAGCACGTCCTCAACCGCCGCTCCGGCGTCAGGTACACACCTGACTCCATGGCGGAGAGACAGAGAGGAAAACTCCATCTCAGCCCTCCGCCACAAGGCCGAAAAACTTTTACCTGACGCCTGTTACTCTTCAAATTATTTAGAAAAAAAAACAAATTAAATAATAGAACTAATATTTAGAAAGAAGAAAGAAAAGGGAAAAAACAATATATATATTTAAATAACCGAGAATAGTAAAGAAAACTATCCCCTGAAACGCTCTTCTCACCCGTGAAAGACGCTCACATTCCCTAAACTCCCAGCATGCACCAGAGAGAGAGAGAGATAGAGAGAGAGAGGGAGAGAGAGAGAGGTTTAACAAGCACTTTATTATTCTTTGAAACATACATCATGTTACATTACTGGCAGTTATTAAAAAATAATTAAAAAAAAATAAAAATAAATTACTTTATAATTAAAAATTCACAATGAGCTGATCATTTTGTACTATACATAGTACCTCTTTAAAACACCATACATCACAAAAGAAAACCACATTATTTGTAAGTCTGTAATAAGCAAATTCGATTTTCAGTCTTCCCTTTACCAACCCTCTAAACATCATTTCAGGATCTATTGTAGCAAGTTGTAGACCTTTATTCTTTCTTGTTTTCCAAATCGCAAGTTTAGCTGTTCCCATCAAATAATTTAATAAACATATTTTCCTCCTCATTGAAAAACTATACTTCATTCCCCCAATAAACACTTTATCAGAACAATCCTCACCAAAACTTCTAAACCAAGTCTTAAGCAAACCAAAAAGCTCTTGTAATCTATTACACCTTAAAAACAAATGTTCTAGATCCTCCTGCTCCCCACAAAATCTACTTTCCCCAACTACAGCCGGATTCAGGTGTGCCACATGTCGGTCCGTAGCTATGGCCCCGTGAATGATCCGCCACTGTAGATCAGCAGTGCGCTTCTCTACAGGGGGTTTATACAGGGTCCGCCACCTGTCCCGCACGAGAAAGTCTGGTTGTAACATTTCTGGCCATCTAGAAGCTTTTTGCCTCTTCAGTGAATCTTGATGTGTGACTTTAACTGTAATGCAGTATATTGCTTTCTTAGACACCTTTTTAAAATGGTCTAGCTGAGGGGTCTTGAAAGATAAAATCGAGTCTGCAACTTCACCTTCATCTTCTTCATTTATGACAGGTAAAATTTTTAATTCTGGAAAATCTTGACCAGTTCTCATGTCCTGTGTTTGTCTCAGTCCTATCCAAGTCCTGCAGCTGCTTGGAAGTGCATTACAGATTTCTTCTTTCAATTTTGAAACAAGACGCAAGGACTTTAACCCCGTCATTTCTTGAAGTGCCTCAATGGATTTCCAGCCCCTCTCATCCAGGAGATGTCCAAGTTTCTGAACACCATTCCTCAGCAAACATCTCCTCACGCTCACGGAGGACAACAGTCTAGTCTGGACCCTTGGGTTGAAAAACAACGGTTCCTCTGGAGTCCAATGTCCTTGGTCACCCATATCTCGCTCCACTCTAAAAACAGTTCTCCATGTCTGCAGCATAGACTTATAAAAGGGTGGAAGCTCTGACAGGTTTACTTCCTCAAGTTTAATTAAAAACAAGTGTCTATCAAATCCAAGTCCTCCTGCCCACTTCAAAAATGCACTTGCAGTTTTGGCCCACACCACATCCGTTTTGTAGAGAAGTCTCTGCACAGCTTGAATCCTAAAGGCCCGGATTCGACTCCTCACATCCACCAAGCCTTGTCCGCCCTCTTGAACTGGTAAGTAAAGTGCAGCTGCACGGATCCAGTGCTGTCCACTCCAGAAAAAATTAACAAATGTCCTTTGTATCATAGAAATAAATTCTTCAGGAGGCTCCATAGTTATAGTCCTGTGCCACAACATCGACGCAGCGAGATTATTGACAACCAGAGCTCTCCCCCTATAGGACAAATGTGGCAATAGCCATTTCCATTTCGACAATTTAGCAGACACCTTCTCCAGCAGACCCTCCCAATTTTTCTTTTGAAATTGGTCATTCCCCAAAAAAACTCCTAGTGTTTTCAATCCGTCCTGTCTCCACTGTAACCCACCCGGGAGTTGAGGAAACCCAATACCTTCCCACCTACCAATAATATACCCTTCACTTTTAGACCAATTAACTCTAGCAGAAGAGGCTTTTTCGTATATTTCAATAATTTGATTTAAGGTTGTAATATCCTTTTGACTTGTGATAAAAACACTAATATCGTCTGCATACGCAGATAAAAACAATTTAAAATTATCATTTGAGTTAGGAATTACAAATCCTTCAAGATTCCTCCTCAAGCTGCACAACAAAGGTTCAATAACCAAACTGTATAATTGCCCGGAAAGTGGACATCCTTGTCTAATGCCTCTCGACACAGATATTGGTTCACTTAGCCCACCACCTGCTTTCACCATAACAGAAACATTACAATACAACAACCGAATATAGGATATAAATCTATCACCAAACCCAAAATACTTTAACACATTAAAAAGATATTGATGATCGACCCGATCAAAAGCTTTTTCTTGATCTAGTGAGAGAATTCCAAGATTAACATGATCAAAATGATTGATATTAATTATATCCCGTAATAAAAAAAGATTATCCATTATAGATCTTTCAGCTATACAATACGTTTGATCATTATGAACCAACAAGTCTAAACAGTGTTTAAGTCTATTTGATAAACATTTGGAAAATATTTTGTAATCAGAACATAATAAAGATACTGGTCTCCAATTTTTGAGAAGTCCCAAGTCCCCTTTCTTTGGAAGCAGCGACAAGACTGCTCTACGACAACTTATGGGAAGGGCTTCACTTCTAATGCAGTCCAGCAACACTTCATAAAAATCTTGTCCAATTATTTCCCAGAACTGTTGATAAAAATCTATAGGTAGTCCATCAATTCCAGGAGAATGGCCAATATGCAACTGACGCATTGCTTCTGTAAGTTCTTTAAAAGTGATCAAATTGTCCAGAGCCTTTTTCTGTTCATCCCCAAGCTGAGGTAAGTCCTTAAGCAAATCATGAACACTTTCAGTATCACAGCTCTCAGCACTGTATAATTGTTTATAAAAATCTCTTGATAACTTTCTCATTTCAACTGGATTTGATGTTACTGATCCA
Organism: Moxostoma hubbsi; assembly: GCA_032164185.1. NCBI lineage: Eukaryota > Metazoa > Chordata > Actinopteri > Cypriniformes > Catostomidae > Moxostoma > Moxostoma hubbsi. The sequence goes on from JAVLUX010000245.1 coordinate 3,862,568, forward strand.
TCCAGACGGCGAAGATGACACATCTGTTTTTGATTAGTATATTTTTTTTCAAGATTAAAAAAGAAAGCACTTGGAGCATCCATATCTTTGATAGTGCAAAATCTTGCCCGTATCAGTGCTCCTTTGGCCTGCTCTTTTAGAAAAGAATTCAGTTCTTGTTTTTTCTTTTTCAAACCATCACAATGTACACCTTCATTATCAGTTACAAGATTTTTTTCCAACAACTCAATGTCCTTTTGTAGAGTTTTTACTGTTGTTTTGACAAAAGTTGATGTATGAAAAGCATAATTCTGACAAAATAATCTTATATTCGCCTTTCCCACATCCCACCATTGACAAAGATTCTCAAACAAAAGCTTCTTCAACTTCCATTCACTCCAAAACACTTTAAAACTCTCACAAAAAAAAAACATAATGTAATAATTTAACATTCAAATTCCAGTAATAATTAGATCTTAATGTCTTCTTTACATTTAAAACCAACATGATCATATGGTGGTCTGAAAACCTGTTTGGAAAAATACAAGCATCAATTACTCTATTATTCCACATTTCTGTCATATAAAACCTATCCAATCTTGCACCCCAAAAACTATTGTCACACACTTTCAACCACGTATACTGTTTCACACCGATATTTCTTGTTCTCCATACATCTGTTAGTTGAAACTCATGCATAACTTTTAACAGTGTGCTACTTGATTGACTATGAGGCTCTTCCCCATTTCTATCCACTGTAAAATCTGTTGTGCAATTCCAGTCCCCTCCAATTACAAGACACACACTATCATCATACTTCTGGATGGCATTTCTTAATTTCAAAAAAATATCTTGTCATTCAGGACCACTATTGGGGGCATAGACATTAACAAACACAAACATATTTCCTTCATACTCAATTTCTGTTAGCAATACTCTACCTTCAACAATCTGTTCCACATTTAAAATGTTAACATTCATGTTTGCAGAAAATAAAATAGCCACTCCTGCACTATTAAAAGTCCCATGGCTCAAAACAAACTTGCCTTCCCACCACATACCCCATTCAATTTCATTATCCTTATTCATATGTGTTTCTTGTAAAAAAGAGACATTAACTTTTTTAATTTTAAGAAATTGTGAAACCACTGCTAATTTACCCCTGTCTCTTCCCCCATTAATATTTAGAGAACCCACCCTCAAACTATCCATGTAAGAAAAGAAATATAGAGTAGGGAGAGACAGAAAAAAACAGCAAAGTATAAAAGTCACCACGTGAGATTTATTCATCTTGATGTCTTTGAGAAACAAATTTATCTTTTTGCAGTTTTGTTACCATCTTCTTAAGTCTAAATCTTTTCTTCTTATCCAAACACTCATAGCTAACCGTTCTATGCAACAACAACACTGTCGCAATAAATTTCTCGGGATCCGGAAAAAAAATCAGTCACATCAACAGTCTTACCAAATGTCGACTCTAGGAAGTCATTTATCTCTTGTAAACTGTACACCTCTCCTACTATCTGTGAGCCCATATCAGAAAACTCGGAAAGCGTATCATCATCTTTTATCTCTGTGTTACAACTTTCTTCATCCCTTGATGCATCAACATTAGTACTGGCCACTTCACCATAAATCAGGTCACTCAAATCATCGTTCATTTCACAATTTTCACTTGATTCTGTTTCAGCAACCACTTTCTCATTTTGACCGTTATCAGTAACGCTTTCAGCCTGTTCAACCACTCGAGCATCATGCTCCTCCACAACTCGAGGCAGCGCATCCTCTGAGGCCTTCGCCATCACCGCAGCACTCGGCCCGGCGCTCGCCACACTAGTCCCGGGGCTTGCCCCACTAGTACCGGCGCTCGCCACACTAGTCCCGCTACTCCCAGCTTTATGTGGGCATGCTAGTCTCTTATGACCAACATCCCCACACTCAAAGCATTTCATGCTTCCCGTGTTAGCATAAATCATATATGCCTTTCCTTCGTACAACACTCTAAAAGACACATCTAAATTTGGTTCATTCAAAAACATGAACACCTGTCTTCTGAAAGACATTACATGTTTTAACGCTTCATTTTTACAGCCAAGTGGAAGCGTTTTTATCGCGCTAGCAAATTTTCCGTAACGTGAAAGCCTTCGCTCAATTTCATCATTCGGAATAAATGGAGGTATGTTAGATACGGTTACCTTAGTAGTTGGCGCAACAAGCGGCGAAACAACAACAAACTCTCCACTTACCACAATTCCATTAGTTATCAGGCGGCTAACTTGAACCTCTTCCTTCACACAAACGACCACGGCTTTATTCATGCGTGAAGCCGATGCAATATTATCATGTCCGATCTCCTCTCCAACAGCCATTAGCACATCCTCCACAGTCACACCGGTCACAGGAACACACCTGACGCCATGACGAAGGGAAACAGGTGGCGCTACCCCTACAAAGAGGGACGCCATCCTGATCCCAAACAAAACTCCACAAGTACCTCACACAATTATTATTATTTTTTTTTTTGAAAGAAAGAAAGAAAGAATATAAAGTTATAGTATTAGTAGTATTAGACAGAAAAAGCCCAATAAGTCACCCTCTCCATGTGGGAACCCTCAGATGCCCAAACCTCCCCTCAGAGAGAGAGAGAGAGAGAGAGAGAGAGAGAGAGAGAGAGAGAGAGAGAGAGAGAGAGAGAGAGATTCTCTGTGTGTTATTTCAGATAAAATCACTTTGAAGTAAGTTTCAGGTGATCTGAATGTGATGTCATCATTTGTGTGTGTTTGTGTTTTTATAGTGTGGATCATGGAGGAGAATTCAGGATTACAGCAGGACCACGCAAATGTAGGTCAACACACACACGCGCACACACACACGCACACACACTCACATGCGCACACACGCTCAAACAGGCACACTCGCACACACACACACACACACACACACACACATACACACACACTCAAACACGCGCACTCGCACACACTCACACACATATACACATACACATCCTCTCTCTCACACATATAGACATACACTCACTCACTCACACACAGACACACTCACAGGTAGGCATATGTGGTTTATGAGACCAATGTGTTTTTTCAGTGGTTTACGGGGACCCACCTTTCCCATCATCCTGTCAACTTAAAAGTCATGTCAAAAATGTGTATTTGATCTACAGAAGACAGATCTCACTTTAAAAACAAAATTTCACTTTCACAACATACATGTATAAAAAAATGTGACATTTCACAGGCTTATGGGGTCAGGACCAGATTGTGGTTTATGGAGCCAATGGGGTTTATGAGGCCTGTTTACATACAACACACAAATCTAGCCACTTCCTGGTATATGGGACTGACAAACATTACAAGATCTATATAAACATAACATTATATTTAACCTCTTAAGATCCACTGCCACGTCCTGGAAGGGGGTATAGCTATGCTAACATTTATGCACAATCCAGTGATCGGTTCTTGTACTCAAACCTGAATAACATGAACACAAATGCACCAGGACCTCCATTTATTTTCCTGTGTAAGGAAACCCATCGTGGCTGGATTGTGTGATCGCAGACATTATCCTTTCCAAGATATGGAGTGTACCAAATATTTATTTCTAGAAAAAATAGATTTCCATCCAAGGATTTTTTACTTAAAAAGTTATATCGCATCAAAATAAAATTGATGTAAATGCAAATTATTGGTAAAATTTCAGTGTTGACATAATATTTTTCCCTTTAACTCTAGGGCATAAACTCTATGTCAATACTTCAAAAAATGATTTGGAAACACTTTTTGTAGAGAAATTGGGCATTAACACAAAAATGTAGTGTCACATAACGTTTACCCCAATCGTTAGCATGTGTTAATAATGACGACAGTATACATCCTTGAAAGCAAATTGATTGTACATGATTATGGATTGATTTTAATGGCACATCTGATGCTGCAAACAATTCTGTGTCACGACACTTCCAGTAGAGCCAACACAAATATCTCGTATCACATCGACAAGTGCACATTGAACAAATGAATGGCCACATGATTCATTTAATCATAGTAGCCATCCGTTTATTTATTAGAAGTTGCTAGACAAATATGTGGGATATAACACAGTTGTGATGGTGATGCTTTAGATTAGATGATTGTTTAAAATATTGAATATCAGGAATATATCATATATGTAAACACTGATATTACACGCATCAATGTTTCTTTAATATCTGTGCACACAGCATGTACACATTAATGGATGTTCCTGATACTAAGACTGAAGTTTTCCCCACTATTTGCAGGATGAAGATTGAACAGGGCCATATTTTGTTCCAATATGATGTTTAATGTCATTTAATATCTTCATTGAGATGTAAGAAGTCTTCAGATTTTTGCACTGATTGCAGTCTTATATTATCTTGCCTTGTTGTAGGCGATCAGTTGTGTTTTAATGTCTTCATTAAGAGGGGAAGACTGAGTAGTAACAGTTACGTTACGACCTTTGTGATGTGAGTGACTTGAGTAAAGAAGCATGCAACTGAAATCAACTCGTGAGACTTGTTATTTACTGAAAAACTAACAAGAGGGAGAATAAAAAAAACTGTCATGTAGAGAAATTTGGTCCATTGGAATAAACATCTACATTAAAATCTTCAACAGCATCATTCAGAGAGTAAAACATGTTTTGAAAGAAAGGTACAAAACACTGTCACTCAGTGATGGGAATAAAAACAAAACTACTAAAAAAAGACCATCACAATAAAATCACAAGTGAAAACGTGACAGAGATTTAGTCTCTCGGACTAAAATGTTTTAGTTAAAATCACAAATCAATTTAGTTCAACTGATGTTTAAATGGTTCGAACAAAATCTCTGATATTTTGGCATGTCCTGTTTTGTAGAGCTGGATGCTCACACTTTTTGCACACCTCAGATTCCCTCTTAGATGCCAAGTGACCTTTCATGATATGAGATTTGAAGTGTCATATCACAATGTTGACCTCAGCTTTCGTCCATGGTGTTCTTGCAGATGTGCATTTACCTCTGTTATCCACTGAAAACAAACAAGATGATAAAATTGTTTGTTAGTATTTCTGACAACAATTATGTCAAGTGCCTTGCAGGACACCTCAGGATGAACAAATGCAGTTCAGGCAGGACACTTTCGGCAGATTTAACCATTATTACAGAATTACATACATTTGTGTTTGCTGGTGACTCTACTCGAGTGATGCTCTGAAACAATCTGAGCAAACATGACAGACAGTCCCTGAGATCATAAACTCCCTGGCAGATCCTGATACAACAGTTGAAAGGATTAACTCAATATGAACAAAGAAACTGATTTTGCTAATGCTGGTGGGGGCTAGGGAGGTGATGGTGATGAGTTGCATATCTGTGGTAGGCCAATGTAGGAGTGATGTGGTGAGCACAGATCAGCAGAATGAAGTAACGCTGCCTCAGTTATATAGCACACTGTTGGGGTGGGACAATCTGAAGCCGTGAACAAGTGGACAGAAAGAGACTTGTGACCAGAACTGACTCCATGCCTAAACTATCACAAAACTCCATTAAAACTGTTCAACAGTATTGTGAACTAGGAACTAGAAATAGGTGTTTTATTTTATTTTATTTAACATTTTAGAATAATAGTAAAGTCATCACAACTATGGAATAATAGAAATGGAAATATGGGAATTATGTTGTGTCTAAGAAAATGACAAAAATATGTTATATTTTAGCATCTTCTGGATATTATATACTAGGTGCAAATTAAAATCCAAATTGACCATACCATTGTGTCCATCATGTTTTGTGCTCATATCACCTCAGACTGGTTTCTTGAACATGACAATGAGTTAGTTCACTGTAATGAAATGGCCTCCACAGTCACCAGATCTCAATCCAATAGAGCACCTTTGGGATGTGGTGGAACGGGAGATTTTCATCATGAAGGTGCTGCCCACAAATGAAGCATCTGTCAATATAGATCAAAATCTCTGAGGAATGTTTCCAGCACCTTGTTGAATCTGTGCCACTAAGAATTAAGGCAGTTCCCTTATCAAAAGCTGACCTTAATGCTGGTTCAGCGCATTGGGAAGGTCTTTTAGTAGTGACCAGCTGTGAATATGTGTGCAACACGTCAATAAAATTGCCTAGAATTTATAGCCTCTGTTGGTGACATCATCAGAATGCGCCAGTACCAGGGCTATAAATAGATGTGCCACAGGTACATCGTCAGGTCTATTGTCTTCAGACCACTCTGTGATGTGTTGTGCTTCTCAAGCCTCTCAAACTCTGTATTTTCCTCTGATAGGAGTTAGATTTGTCAGGCAGTGTGCAGAAATCTTTTTCTTGTTTTCTTCTATCTTCTATCACTTAAGTGTGAAAGACAGAGAAAATGAGTGATAAATAAAGCAAACAGTGTTTTCCCCTGTTTATACCATATGGCTGAATCGGACACACACCAGTTTTGTTTTGTTTGTTTGGGGGAAGAGCACACTGCTCTTGCATTGGAGCGAGGCGGCTGTGAGCATTGTGACCTGCTCAGAATTAAGATGCTGCGCACTCGTCTCGCTTATTTCCAAGAGCCAGCCCCCACCATTTTGTTGTGGGGCTTACGTATGGATCTGGCTGAGGAGTGAGAGACGGGTTTGTCCCTATCACTCGTGCTCTCTCCAGATTCAACCGGTTCCTCGCATGATCTCGAAGCGTGCCTCGGCACCTCTTCAGTTCATGAGAGGGACGATGAATCTCTTGGGACTGCGGAATCTGAGTTGCCTACCTCTGAGCATTCCTCGCGTGATGACAAAATGGTTGAGGAATTGCTCAAGGTGGTTACTCGTGCGGTGGCCAGATTACAATTAGATTGGCCGCATGAACAAGAGACCCCCCAACGTTCAAAATTAGAAGACAGATTTCTGTCTGGTGGATGGGGAATGGGAACTCAAAATCAGTCTCTCTTTGATGACCTCTATGACGAGTTGACTCATTCATGGGGGAAACCGTATACTTCTCATATCTTTGTGCCCTCGATGTCGACATATTCGACAATCATGGGTATACGGTGATGCCACGGGTAGAAGAGACGCTCGCGAGCTATCTCTTGCCTGGTTCGGCATCTTCATTAATGGGGCACGCAGAACATTTGCCGGAACCCCCATGGAACCTCTCTATTCCCGCCGCATCTGGTGTTTCAGGAGCTAGCTGTTTCCAGCTAAATGATGGGTGTTCCGTTGCTTCCTGTTGTCGCCCAGGATGTTGAACATCTGACATTCCCTCAATGGGAAGTATCAAAATTGGAAACCATTTCAGAGAACCTTGCAGCATGGAAAGTACTGCTGGGTATTTCTATGTGGGTCTTAAGGACAGTAGAGAAAGGCTACAGAATTCAATTCGTTCACCGTCTTCCGCGTTTCAACGGCGTAGTTTCCACTACCGTGAAACTGGAACAAGCACATTTACTGTCACAAGAACTGTAAAATCTCCTAGTCATAGGGGCCATAGAACATGTTCCCCTTCTAGGGAGAGAGTCAGGCTGCTACAGCAGTGTGGCAGGGCCGGGTCGTGATGATACACACCCAGTCCCGTATCAGGCCTCCGAGAGGGATAAAGGCAGATGGCCATGGCTGCTCCATTGGGGTGGACGGTAGTGGCGAGAACTCTACTATGGCGTATCCCTCCTCCTTCCCGGATCTCGGCACCAGTGTAACGGTATTACGAGAAAGGAGGAGGCGAGATAATACAAAAATTGTTTAATATAAACTTAAACAAAAGACACAAAACACACACATGGCGGACATGTCCGTAAACGATCTCTCTCTCTTGCACAATCCTCCGCAGTCGGCCCTTATCCCTCTCGGAGGCTTGATTAGCCTGATACGGGACCAGGTGTGCAGGATCACGATTGAACCGCACCATCAAGGCGCTCAATTCAAGATGTTAACTGTAAGAACGGTCAAAAATCCAACATTGCGATTTGGTTTTGGAAACCTGGAACGTGACTAAGTGCTTGGATACAGTATTAGCTCCATTATGACTCCGGGCATCCGCATTTTGAATTTATAGACGACTGGCTAATACTAGCACAGTCACAAGAACTGGCATTACAGAACATGAATATTGTCTTAGCTCACCTGGTTTCATTGGGGTTGAGAGTCAATGCCAAGAAAAGCATTATCTCTCCTACCCAGAGAACGATGTATTTAGGGATCATATGGCATTCGATCATGATGCAGGCACAGCTGTCTCTCGCTCGAATAGAGACCATTCAGTATACCCTGAGCAAAGTAAGGCTAGGCCAAGACATTACTGTTCTTCAGTATCACCGAATGTTAGTTCTCATGGCATCCTTGGTGATTCCTATGGGTCTTCTGAATATGAGACCTTTTCAGTTGTGGCACAAAGCCAGGGGATTTCACACAAGGGCCAATCCCCGAAGGCAGATATGGGTCACGCACCGCGGGCTAAGTACCCTCTCTATGTGAATCAAACCCCAGTTCCTTGCTTTGGGTCCCACTCTAGGTGCGTCTTGATGTCGCAGATTGCTAACGACAGATGCCTCCCCGTCGGGATGTGGAGCGGTCTTAAGTGGACATCCAGCTCAAGGGGAATGGGAGGCCCATCAGCTCGATTGGCTCATCAACGTTGATGGCTGTATTTCTGGCCCTGATATACTTCCTCCAGCATTTGAGAGGCTGCCATGTTATGGTGCGGGTGGACAACACAGCGGCAGTCTCATACATAAACCATCAAGGAGGTCTACGGTCACACCATGATTAGGAGACAAGGATTTGGTATATGAGGAACGAATATGGCTACTGTATGTGACTAAACAGTACACTATAGCTGCATAAACGTTGTGTGTGTTTATTGTGTGTGCTTACTCATGGTTTATGAGGACATGATTTGGTATAGGAGGACCGAATATGGCTACTGTATGTGACTAAGCAGTACACTATGGCTGCATAAACGTTGTGTTTGTTTATTGTGTGTGCTTACTCATGGTTTATGAGGACATGATTTGGTATATGAGGACCGAATATGGCTACTGTATGTGACTAAGCAGTACACTATGGCTGCATAAACGTTGTGTGTGTTTATTGTGTGTGTGTGCTTACTCATGGTTTATGAGGACATGATCTGGTATATGAGGACAGAATATGGCTACTGTATGTGACTAAGCAGTACACTATGGGTGCATAAACGTTGTGTTTATTGTGTGTGCTTACTCATGGTTTATGAGGACATGATTTGGTATATGAGGACAGAATATGGCTACTGTATGTGACTAAGCAGTACACTATGGGTGCATAAACATTGTGTTTATTGTGTGTGCTTACTCATGGTTTATGAGGACATGATTTGGTATATGAGGACAGAATATGGCTACTGTATGTGACTAAGCAGTACACTATGGCTTCACAATGTTTCATCCCAAATTGGGTTCTCATATACCAAATTTATGGCCTCATTAACCATGAGTAAGCATACACAAACACACATAAGGGTTATAAAACCGCAGCGTACTGCTTAGTTACATACAGTAGCAATAAGATACTCTCACTTCAGATCATGTTAAAGCACTTAATGTGTGTCAAACTAAGTTGACAAATGTATTGACAAACCTCTTCAGGAGGGGCAGTGGGTGAGTCGACTTGGTCCTGGAATGTAGCTGGAGCCATGGGCTGATGGAGAGGCAGAAAGAGAGAAGCAAAGAGAGACAACAAAGTTATCTCAATGGAATTATTTGCTACAGAAATACAGTTTTCTACAAACACAGAATTTGACACATTTGGTAGGAATTAATATAACTTTTAGAAATTAATTGTCATTAATTTTGTTAGCACCGTATTTTGACACTTCATACTACATTTGTATTAACAAACCTCTTTAGTAGAGGCGGTGGAAGGGATGGTGTGCTCCTGGACTGTAGCTGGAGCCATGGGGGGCTGGG